>NW_024121388.1:717578-947578 GCF_016745375.1 Pimephales promelas | reverse complement strand
ACCAATATTCACACACACTGTCTAATTTCACATTGTGTTGGGCAGTGCAGTGGTGTCGACTAGTTGCTTTCTTGTTGCTGTTGTTTTTTTGTGTGTTTTTTTTCTGGGTTTTTTTTGGTGTTAGTTTTTGTTTGGCTTGTTTTTGTTTTGTTATATTTTTGTTTTGGCTTGAGTTTTTTTTTGTTGGTGTTTTTTGTTTTGTTTGGCTTGTTTTTGTTTTATTTTTTTTTTGGCTTGAGTTTTTGTGTTTTGTTTGGTGTTATTTTTTGTTGGTGTTATTTTTTTGTTTGGCTTGTTTTTGTTTTGTTTATTTTTGTTTTGGCTTGAGTTTTTGTGTTTTTTGTTTTTTTGGTGTTATTTTTTGTTTGGCTGTTTTTTGTTTTGTTTTATTTTTGTTTTGGCTTGAGTTTTTTGTGTTTTCTGTTTTGTTTGATGTTATTTTTTGTTTGGCTGGTTTTTGTTTTGTCTTATTTTTGTTTTGTCTTGAGTTTTTGTGTTTTTTGTTTTGTTTAGTGTTATTTTTTGTTTGGCTGGTTTTTGTTTTATCTTTGTTTTGGCTTGAGTTTTTGTGTTTTTTGTTTTTTTGGTGTTATTTTTGTTTGGCTGTTTTTTGTTTTTGTTTTATTTTTGTTTTGGCTTGAGTTTTTGTGTTTTCTGTTTTGTTTGATGTTATTTTTTGTTTGGCTGGTTTTTGTTTTGTCTTATTTTTGTTTTGGCTTGAGTTTTTTGTGTTTTTTGTTTAGTGTTATTTTTTGTTTGGCTGGTTTTTGTTTTGTTTTTTTTTGTTTTGGCTTGAATTTCTGTATTGTTTGTTTTGTTTGGTGTTATTTTTATTTTGGTTATTTTGGTGTTATTAATGACTTTTTCCAATTTGATGATGTCACTAAATTTCAGATTTGCATATTCGTCCCAAAAACTATCGATCACTAAAAAACCCATATGCACTGAATGAATCTGTCTGATTTCAGAGGTGATTTACTGACCTTCACAGATGTGCTCCTCTTCACCTGACATTCCTTCAGGATTCACCCCCCTCTCTCTCTCTCTCTCTCTCTCTCTCTCTCTCTCTCTCTCTCTCTCTCTCTCTCTCTCTCTCTCTCTCTCTCTCTCTCTCTCCACACACACACACACACACACACACAGTATACCCTCACCCCAGTCCTTCTGTACCATGGACAGATACATCTCATCTCTAATGCCGTAATTGCTTTAATTCTCCTTCAATTGGATCCTTATGTGATTTTTAAATACTCAGTGTTGGAAAATTATCCCAGCATCTCGCTCGCATGCAATTTCTTCACCGTTTCTGTTATCTAAACATGACATCACACATTACACAATCACTTCCATCGGGACAAAACACACTGCTGAAAATGCTGAAGACCCCAATAGCTGGTCACCGACATATGTTTGTGATTGGTTTAAAGATTTGTAGCGTTCACATCCATCTCAATGGCAGTCTCTTGGCTGCATGTCACATGAACACCTATCAGTTTGCTTGTGGGTGCTCAGTTCTACAGCCAAGTGGTTTTGAGCCAATCACCTGAGCCGTAAATGTCATGTGACTTTGATGCTGAAAGGGGTGATGTCATGATGATGTTGATTGGGTGATGGCAGCTCGAGAATATGAACATTTCGAAACAAAATGGCAGTGCTAGCGTACATTCATCTTTTCAGTTGAGAGGATCTCGAATAGTTTGTTAGAATTAGCATGTCATAAAAGTAAGGATAAAAAAAAGGTTACCTGTTGTTTCAGAGATTAACTTGTAATATTTTGAAGCCTGTGTCATGGCAGATCCTTCATCCTGGTGTTTGCAGTGGCTCAGAAGTTTTGGATCGGGTGTCTTACGCCGCTTATGTCTGAGCCAGTACAGCTAGCATGATGTTGGCTTCTGCCCCGCGAGAGCTTTTGGCAAACACTTTGTAGGCCGAGGCTAAAACCCAAGGCTTACCTCAACAGCCTTCCTCCCCTCTTCATTCTTTTCTCATAAACTTCATCTAATTGCCATTCCCCTCTCCTCCATCTTCTCTTGTGTCCTCCATGAACTCTTCTGTTAAGTGAAGCCCAGTTTCATGAGGTCAGTGACTGAGGTTTATGTTTTTTTATGGGCTTTGTTGCAATATGATGGATCCAGTTGAAACAAATGCAACTGTTATAGTGAATGTCAGGGTGTGTGAGTGTTTCGAAGAATAGACAGCATGATTCAGTCAAGCTGTTGAATAATAAGAATGACAAATTCTGGTGTCCAAGTGAATGGGACTTGAATATTGAATATTCCTGAGGCAGGAGAACTTGTTGAAAAACACCTCAAAAATGCTCCTGTGAATGTAAAACGTTCGACCGCAGGTGCCCTTCGAAGTGTGAACTTAAAGTATTATTCCCCTTTTTACAAGTCTCAGGTGTCCCCAGAATGTGTCCATGAAGTTTCGGCTAAAATACCCCACAGATCATGTATTATACCATGTTTTAAACGCCCATTTTTGAGTGGAAGGAAAACCATGCTGTTTTTGTGCATGTATCTTTAAATGCAAAAAATGAGCTGCATCTCCCCGCCCCCTCATTCAGAAGTGGGCGGAGCCTGTACAGCTCGTTCTGAAAACTGAAACATCTGTTTGGTTTTAATTATCATCTCTATGGCTAAAGCTCATGTGACGTTGTCCTCATGAAAGTTATTATCTGTATCAGTTTAAAGCCACATAAGTCTAAACTTCTGATATATGTTTTTCTAAACACACACACAGAAAGCTGGCTGTCAGACGACACGTCTCGCGAGTAATAAAACAAGTTCTCTTTCACGTCTTATTGCGCTTAAACTGTTAATACACACAAGGTTGTGTCAAACACACAAAGTTCACATTGACACACTCGGTTATGCCTGTGAATGTAAACAGCAGGGAAAGAAAGCGCATGTGTTTATAAGATCTGTGTATTAAAGTGAAAGCAGCGTAATATACAATACCAATCGCTGTTAATATGAATCAAACAACAAAAAACTGAAAATTACTCTGCTCTTGACTGAATAACTTTTGCTTTATTAAGAATACATTTGTGATTTGAATCCTGTGTCGAGGAGATAAACATGGCCGACTGTGTACACTCTTAGAAGAAAAGGTTCTATATAGAACCTTAAAAGGTTCTATCAGCGCTACGTATTTGGAACCCCTAAAAGGTTCTATACACTCTTAAAAAAAAGGGTTCCTCTGGGTTCTATATATAACCCTGGGGTTCCATACTTGGCCAATAGAACCTTTTACCAAAAAAATGGTTCTATATAGAACCATTTTGGAGTTCCATATATGAAGCGGGGGATGGAACCATTTCTGGTTCTAAATAGAACCTTTTTTTAAGAGTGTACAGCTCATTTAGGGGAGGATCTAAGCTAATAGGGCAGCAGTTGTGGGCGGGGCCTGTGCAATGTGCTGTTACTTTGGAGCACATTCTTGAACGGCTCATTTTGAGACACTGTTACAGATTTATGAGGAAAATAACAAACAGTGGATGGATTTTTACCACAGTAGGGTGGCTGTGTTCATACTGTGTTCAGTAGGTATGCCCAAAAACTATTAAAAAATGAATTCCAATCCAAAGTTCGAAAGGAACTGCAAACAGCATAAACTAGTGAGCAGTGAACACTGCGTAGGGACCCTGCCAAACAGAGGCCCCTATCCCCCTACCTTGCACCCGGCGCAAATGACTATGTACACTGACGCGTGTATCATCATTCCTATATTGCAACCGCGCAAAGCGGGCTTTTCCCTCCACAGACGCACGTCGGTAAACTAGGGAATGAACTTGCCGTGTCCTAACTACACGCGACGCCGCGACACTCGATAAAAGGTATCTTTTCCATGTTAATCAGAGTTTTTATCCTAACCAGACGCGACGGCGACACGCAAACTTTCTAATTTAGAAACGGTTCCTATTTCTGCGACATCGCGGCTTACAGATCCGCCCACACAGAGATATTACACAGGTTATGAGTACACATTATTTATTTTTAGTTAAAAATAGGTCACTGTGCCACAAGCGATAACGGATAATTTACCTCAGATTTTGAAAGCGTATAATACAGCGTTTAAAATGAATTCTATGCAAACATACGACTGTACTTCATCACAAAATTAGTCAATGAGTATATTTTGTTAATGTTTTGATTTTTATTAATGTTATTTCTTGATTTGATTATGCCCTTACCCATTTCCAATGCGAGTGCGGGCCAGCAGTGCGCTTTCACAGAGAGGCTCCGCCCACACGCTTTTCTGAATGGCTGTGATTTTTGATTGACGTGGACGGACACACTTGCTGTCGCTGGAATTTTATCGCGTCGCGTTTAGTTAGGACACGGTGTGAGGCTTTTCAGTGAAGTCAGGTTGATAACGTTAGGTCTTTTCAAATCAGATGTCCGACCTCTAGAAATGACTGAGTTCGTGAAGGCCACACCATTCTCCTAGATCTGTCCTTTGAGTTCTTCTATAGCAGGGCATCGCTGTGCCGTTTACGGACTAAACCCGTGAATGTAGAATCAGACTGGCATACAATAAGCGGCGGGCGAGTCTCGACACATCAGCTGCGCCTCGGGGAATGAAGAGGTGTTCGCCTTCCTCACACTGCATCATAATCTGTCCTTTCAGACCCGCGTCTTCATTGCAGTGTGAGAGTGTGTGTTCCGGCCGGTGAAACCCGAGGTGGTCTCTGTGCCAGCGTTGTCATTTAATCACGCTGGGGTCTATGGACATCAGACATGCCGTTACACGCTCACTTAACAGCTATTAATGAGCGCCAGGCCTCTGGACGTCTATATCAACGCTTTCTGGAGTTCTGTGTGTCATGTCGTCTCAGTCTGGTGGAGAGAGATTTAAAGTTGACTGTAGACATGTTTATGAACCTCATGGTTGCACAAACGCACAGATTGGGGTGGATTAAGTTAGATTTAATCAATTGTGGCCTCAGCTGCTTGTGACACTGCACAGTTTAGAGTTGTTTTCTGTCTCACTTGACCCATAGGAATCATTTTATTGGTGTAACCTGCTTTCGTCAAGTTGATTCAGACGTTTTAAATATTATTGACTTCAATAAAACCAGTTCATTTAGTTTCCGCATGGAGCATGTTTTGGTCACATGACCGTTTTTGCAGTCATTTTGGTGGTTATGAATAATTATTTAGATTACTGTGCTTTTTACAAGCCTTTTTACAAGCCTGACCAACTAGTCATACTAGATAAATGACAAATAAATAAAAGCAAAAGTTTCCCAGGAATTGTTTAAATCTCAACATCAGTTTTTACACTTTTTCCCCCCCAATTTTTTTTAAAACGCCATTACTAAAAAGATCATACAACTTTGGAAGAATTTGAAGGTAATAATATATATATATATATATATATATATATATATTGACATGCACCTTCTGTATTATGCTTTTAGTCCATGAATAAGTATCTTTAACCCGGCAAATAACGGTTAATATCTTCAGGTAATGACAGAGTTATAAACTTGGCTTCTGATTGGTCAATACAACATTTCATTCATGCTAAAAACCACAATGTAGTAAAAGCTATAGCGGGAAACCTGTTCACCAGTGTTAGCTTTTTCATGCTCAATTCGTCTGACTCAAAATAATCAGGTGCATCAATAAGTGCTTTTCATTGTCAAAGAACAAGAACAAGTGTGTTCTTGTACACAGTTTGTAGACTTGTGTTGTAGAGATCGTAACAGAGATCAGTTCTGTAGTGATGTTATCGCCACCGGAGGAAGGGATGTAATGTGACTCATCTGGAAACCAAAGTTCGTGACTGCGCACAAACTAAATGAGATCATGACAATGTGTTTGTTTAGCATTGTTGTAATGAACTAGGCTACTTTTTTCATTACAAATTATTATTTGAATTAATTTTTTTTGGTTGCAAAATGTTATAATAAATTATATATACATATTCATACATATATATATGTATATATATATATATACATATGCATATATACATATATACACATATAATATATATATAATTATTTATTCATTACAAATTAGGAATTTTTTAATAGATTTTTTTTGTCAAAATGTTATAATAAATAAATAAATATATAATTAATTATTTATTCATGACAAATTAGGATTTTTTTTATAGTTTTTTTGTTGTCAAAATGTTATAATAAATAAATAAATATATATAATTATTTATTACAAATTATGAATTTTTAAATATTTTTTTGTTGTCAAATGTTATAATAAATAAATAATATATATATATATATATATATATATATATATATAATTATTTATTCATTACAAATTCTGAATTTTTGAATAGATTTTTTTTAGTTGTTAATGTTTTAATAATAAAAAATATATATAATTATTTATTACAAATTATGAATTTTTAAATTTTTTTTGTTGTCAAATGTTATAATAAATAAATTATATATAATATATATATATATATATATATATATATATATATATATGATTATTTATTCATTACAAATTCTGAATTTTTTAATAGATTTTTTTTGTTGTCAATATTTTAATTATCTATCTATCTATCTATCTATCTATCTATCTATCTATCTATCTATCTATCTATCTATCTATCTATCTATCTATCTATCTATCTATCTATCTATCTATCTATCTATCTATCTATCTATCTATCTATCTATCTATCTATCTATCTATTTATTTATTTATTTATTTATTTATTTATTTATTTATTTATCCCTGTACAAATTACTATATATTTTCATCTTTTAATTTCCAGACCTATACATGGTAAAAGAAATCAAGATGTTCAATGTCGTCTCAGACTTTTGGACCCCACTGTAGATTTTAGAAGTATATTTACAGCAGGAGTGTATATTTACACTGTGAGCGGGATCACACACACACGTCTCTTGCCTCGGGTGTGTTGCTCACAATAGCTCTTTGATACAGTAGGTGCCGTACAGCCTTTGGAAAGTGTCATGACATGTCGCACAACCGACTTGATTTTGCAAAGATAAAGCTTGTGGTTAGTTCTGATTTGTAAAGATACTCTTCTTTGTTAGGGAACTATACTTTCATTGAGCGTCCGTCTCTATTGTGTCATACACTTCCTTTCCATTCTCCCGGGAAAAAGTTAAAAAGAGTGGCGGCCTGCCGGGATCTTCCGAACGCTTCTATCAGCATCTGAAAGAATAAATGAAATGGAGGGGACGGTACGGTACTAATGAAAAGAGCAATATTTGAACAAGTTCTGCAGCTGGCTATGGGCATTGTTTCTCTTTCCTCCCCTGGATTGAGATGGATGAGGTCTGGGCTGCTCCTCGTTGGTTTATTGAAGCCTGGATTTGTCCAGCGTTGTGATTCAGACCTCGTTGTATTACTTCATCGAGTTATAAATGATGCGTTGACAAAGGCGTCCCTGTCTTCTCTGATCTCACACCATCCTGGAATGTTTTCTCCATCCATCATCCCGTCTCTGGTGTGGCGACCTCCACTCGGGACACGCGAGCGCCGGGTAATAGATGTGTTTGCGGTGGACAAAGAAATGTTTGTTCTGTGTGTCTCAGTGTAAAGGAACAATACTTATAAATGCATTATATTGTGTTGTGTTACGCCTAATAAAACAATTACGCTGAATTTTGTTTCTGTTCTTGGAAAGTTGCACTCTAAACAATGCTGGGTTGTTTTAACCCAAAATTACAGTACGTAAAATATGGACAAACCCAAATGTTGGGTTAAAAATGTAATTAAAAATGTAACCCATTTTCAACTTTCACTTTCAACTGTACATTTTTAACCCAACATTTGGGTTTGTCCATATTTGACCCAAATTTGGGTTGAAATAACCGAGCATTTTTAGAGTGTGCTATTCGTGTCAACATGTTCTTGAGGTACTGTTGTTTGCAACCCCTTCATTTAACACGTTACTTAAAAGCACTAAGTCAGATTTCTAACATTTGATCTATATGAACAAAAGTGTTACTTGTGACCCCTTTATTGTACACTCTAAACCAGCGATTCCCAAACTGTGGTCCGCGGACCACTAGTGGTCCGTGAGGGTACTGCAGGAGGTCCGTGAAAAGGCAAAATAATAATAATAAAAAAAAATACCAAGAAATTCCTGTTAAAACAAAAGTAAAAAGAATATGTAGGCCTATATTTATATAAAATGTAAATTAAATTGTCAAGCTATTGTGTGATTACTAAAATAGGCTAGTGGCGCTCAGCCATGACGTTCAAGCTCTGTGTCGTCAGATGTGCAGATGACAGATGACAAACTCAAGCCTACTTTTTTGAGGAATCTGAAGATTAACGTTAATAATCCCCTAAAATCTATTTTCTCGCGATTTAAACATTGGTTGAAACATTTGGAATATTGTAAGTTATCATCTTAACTAAATATATAACACTGGCCTTGTGTTTTTGGGATATTTTAATGCAAAAATCTTAGGTATTCCACCTTTAACTCATTACTTTAAAGCACTAAGTCAGATTTCTAACAGTTGATCTATTATATGAACAAAACTGTTACTTGTGACCCCTTTATTGTACACTCTAAACAATGCTGGGTTGTTTTAACCCAAAATTAGGTAAAATATGGACAAACCCAAATGTTGGGTTAAAAATGTAATTAAAAATGTAACCCATTTTCAACTTTCACTTTCAACTGTACATTTAACCCAACATTTGGGTTTGTCCATATTTGACCCAAATTTGGGTTGAAATAACCGAGCATTTTTAGAGTGTGCTATTCGTGTCAACATGTTCTTGAGGTACTGTTGCTTGCAACCCCTTCATTTAACACATTACTACATTACTTTAAAGCACTAAGTCAGATTTCTAACAGTTGATCTATATGAAGAAAAGTGTTACTTGTGACCCCTTTATTGTACACTCTAAACCAGCGATTCCCAAACTGTGGTGCGCGGACCACTAGTGGTCCGTGAGGGTACTGCAGGAGGTCCGTGAAAAGGCAAAATAATAATAATAAAAAAAAAAAATACCAAGAAATTCCTATTAAAACAAAAGTAAAAAGAATATGTAGGCCTATATTTATATAAAATGTAAATTAAATTGTCAAGCTATTGTGTGATTACTAAAATAGGCTAGTGGCGCTCAGCCATGACGTTCAAGCTCCGTGTCGTCAGATGTGCAGATGACAGATGACAAACTCAAGCCTTCTTTTTTGAGAGCTCTGAAGATTAACGTTAATAATCCCCTAAAATCAATTTTCTCGGATTTAAACATTGGTTGAAACATTCGTAATATTGTAAGTTATCATCTTAACTAAATATATAACACTAGGTTTGTGATTTTGGGATATTTTAATGCAAAAATCTTAGGTATTCCACCTTTAACACATTACTTAAAAGCACTAAGTCAGATTTCTAACATTTGATCTATATGAACAAAAGTGTTACTTGTGACCCCTTTATTGTACACTCTAAACCAGTGATTCCCAAACTGTGGTGCGCGGACCACTAGTGGTCCATGAGGGTACTGCAGGAGGTCCGTGAAAAGGCAAAATAATAATAATAAAAAAAAATACCAAGAAATTCCTATTAAAACAAAAGTAAAAAGAATATGTAGGCCTATATTTATATAAAATGTAAATTAAATTGTCAAGCTATTGTGTGATTACTAAAATAGGCTAGTGGCGCTCAGCCATGACGTTCAAGCTCCGTTTCGTCAGATGTGCAGATGACAGATGACAAACTCAAGCCTACTTTTTTGAGAGCTCTGAAGATTAACGTTAATAATCCCCTAAAATCTATTTTCTCGCGATTTAAACATTGGTTGAAACATTCGTAATATTGTAAGTTATCATCTTAACTAAATATATACCACTAGGCTTGTGATTTTGGGATATTTTAATGCAAAAATCTTAGGTATTCCACCTTTAACACATTACTTAAAAGCACTAAGTCAGATTTCTAACATTTGATCTATATGAACAAAAGTGTTACTTGTGACCCCTTTATTGTACACTCTAAACCAGTGATTCCCAAACTGTGGTCCGCGGACCACTAGTGGTCCATGAGGGTACTGCAGGAGGTCCGTGAAAAGGCAAAATAATAATAAAAAAAATAAAAATACCAAGAAATTCCTATTAAAACAAAAGTAAAAAGAATATGTAGGCCTATATTTATATAAAATGTAAATTAAATTGTCAAGCTATTGTGTGATTACTAAAATAGGCTAGTGGCGCTCAGCCATGACGTTCAAGCTCTGTGTCGTCAGATGTGCAGATGACAGATGACAAACTCAAGCCTACTTTTTTGAGAGCTCTGAAGATTAACGTTAATAATCCCCTAAAATCTATTTTCTCGGATTTAAACATTGTTTGAAACATTCGGAATATTGTAAGTTATCATCTTAACTAAATACATAACACTAGGTTTGTGATTTTGGGATATTTTAATGCAAAAATCTTAGGTATTCCACCTTTAACACATTACTTAAAAGCACTAAGTCAGATTTCTAACATTTGATCTATATGAACAAAAGTGTTACTTGTGACCCCTTTATTGTACACTCTAAACCAGTGATTCCCAAACTGTGGTGCGCGGACCACTAGTGGTCCATGAGGGTACTGCAGGAGGTCCGTGAAAAGGCAAAATAATAATAATAAAAAAAAATACCAAGAAATTCCTATTAAAACAAAAGTAAAAAGAATATGTAGGCCTATATTTATATAAAATGTAAATTAAATTGTCAAGCTATTGTGTGATTACTAAAATAGGCTAGTGGCGCTCAGCCATGACGTTCAAGCTCCGTTTCGTCAGATGTGCAGATGACAGATGACAAACTCAAGCCTTCTTTTTTAAGAACTCTGAAGATTAACGTTAATAATCCCCTAAAATCTATTTTCTCGCGATTTAAACATTGGTTGAAACATTCGTAATATTGTAAGTTATCATCTTTACTAAATATATACCACTAGGCTTGTGATTTTGGGATATTTTAATGCAAAAATCTTACGTATTCCACCTTTAACATTACTTAAAAGCATATGTCCATATTTGACCCAAATTTGGATTGAAACAACCCAGCATTTTTTAGAGTGTAACATTATTTAAATGCATTGGCGTTTGTGTGCTCAGTGTGGATCTTCATCCATCATCATGTCTTGGGACATAATTAATAATCCGCTTCATTTATACAGTGTTTCACGCAATAGATGCATGCTAACTGCAGAAAGTGTTATCCAAGGTGTGTGTTTTATCAGCATGTGTGTTTCCTTGTGTTGGTTGTGTAATGTTCAACTAGACCGCTTTATTGAACCACATCCGCACGTGACTTACACTATGTCAACTAGTTTTCCGTGTGGTTTTGGATGCGTAGCGAGAGCCACGACACACTCCACTTAGACACCTAACTACGCATTCATCTTTCTTCGCCCTTCATGCTTTAATATTTCATCCCTCACATCACAATGTCTTCTGTTCTCCTGCAACGGTTCTGTTCTTAAATCTGGACCGTCCCTGCAAACCCTCCTTCATAAATAATACCTGCACACACACAGCCTTTCGCCCTCACCTCATCTCCGTCTCCTGCTGATTATTGGCTCCATTTGATGTTAAATCTGCATGTTATTCGCTGGGTTCAACGGCCTCGGGGACTGTGGGAGGACGAGTCGTCTCCGCAGCGGATCTGTTCAGATATTTGCTGAGTCGTGCTCTGGGTTTGTGGCCTGAAAATGTCTTCCAGATTAAAACTTGGATGAACTGGTTGACATTGTTCCTTTTGAACGGGTTCACGTTTCTGTTTGTTCGATTGTGACTCATTATTCTGCTGAATTATTTTGTGGTTGGTATAATTATGTTTTTTTAATGCTTGCACAAATAAGTTGTCTCTTGTCTTTTGGAGAAACACTAAGAGGGGAAATTAGTTGATATTAGGGATGCACGATATATCGGTTATCCATCGATATTAGAGATTTATTTTTCATTTAGGCTAGCAATATTGACTGCTGGATATTGGATGTATAATATATTGGATATTTAATCATTTTGTCTTTGTTTCCGATCTTTTAAAATGACTTTTACATTAAAATTCTAGGGCTGTCAAATGATTAATCGCGATTAATCGCATCCAAAATTAAAGTTTGTGTTTACATAATATATGTGGGTGCACTGTGTATAATTATTTTGTATATATATATAAATACACACACACACACACGCATGTATATTTAAGAAAAAAATATTATTTATATATAATAAAATATTTATATATTTATTACATATTATATATAAATCAGTATGTACATGAAAATATTTCTTAAATATATACAAGCATGTGTGTATTTATTTCTATAAAATAATTATACACAGTGCACCCACATATATTATGTAAACACAAACTTTTATTTTGGATGCGATTAATTAAAATTTATTATGTATTTTTGTTTTCTTATTCTGCACAATTCATATATACACAGTACATATACACACACACTACATAATTGTGCCTTTATTTCTAGTAAAATTATTATGACTCAACTTTTTGACTATATTTCACAAATATATATATATACAATCTGAATTGTGACTTTCTATCTATTTCTTACAACTGAGACTTTATTTTTCAATACTGTGAATTTATTTCTCATAATATCTTATATATATAAAGAGAAGTTGCTCTTTTCATGTAGCCTGACGTCATCTGAATGAAACCCTTTACTTCCAAATGTTTGTTGTACAGAATTGAGACTTTCCCAATCCAGTCGGTTCTTGTGGATTAAAATGTGGGTTTTTTTTTTTTCTGATTGCGTACTTGGAAATACATCAGATTAGGGATGAAAGTTGAAACGTGAAAAACGACAGATAAATAGATGGATGTATGGATGATAAAGCTAGATCAGTCATTCCTCTGGTAGACTGAAGCCGGCATAGCCTTGCATTCCTTCGGTGTGCGACCCCAATTTCTCCCATTTCTTCTCCATCATCAGCTGGCTTTGAAGCTCTTCCAGGGTGTGTGTGTGATGCCAAGCTGACTGTGGGTTATTCAGCTGTGCCCAGTTATGAGATTACATTGCTTCAGATGAGTTCAGTCAGGACACACGGTCACGCACAGAGAGATATTACAGTGACTGGCTGGTCATGTTATTTAGATTCATAAGCACTGTAAAAAATAAACCGTAAATTTTACGGTAAAAAAAAAAACGGCAGCTGTGGTTGCCAGAACTTTACCGTTAAAAATACGGTAGGAACGTTAATGGTTTTACAGACTTAACTTAAAATTTACAGTAATAAACCGTCATTTATTTTCTGATAAAATGTGGATTTACCAACTTATTGATGTATTGATATCTGTTTTGGACCATTGTAATATACTGACAACCAACAATCATCACAGCAGTGATGAGAGTTACAAGTGAATAATTGTATAAAGCAATACTTAATTAAAGAAGCTGCACAATGTCATTCACACAAACATTAAGCACCATCATGGTAACACACATGAAATTTAAAAAAATGCAATAAACATTAATTTAACAACATTAAATGTAACATATAACCCTAATGTAGATAACTGATTAGAAAAAAAAAACAATAAAACTATGAGGAACCGTAGTTATTTCAACAAAAATACATCAAATGTGAAGTGTCACACAGGGAATTGTGGGAATGTCAATTTACGTTTTTTCACTGTAAATTATACAATGATTTGTTCTTTTTCACTTTCAAAAACTTAAAATTAACGGTAAATTTAACGGTATTTTACTGTAAAATTATATCACAGTTATTTACCGTGTATAGTATGGAAACTTTCTGTTTACCAATTAACAGTTTTGCACTGTAGCATTTTTACAGTATTTTACCGTTAAAATCACGGTTATTTTTTACAGTGTGTGTTTTTTAATCATTCCAATCTAGCCCCGTTTTATTTGTTCTGGTACAAGACGGCTAATAAGCATAAGAACATACAGTATAACACCCACAAATATTAGGTAAAAATGACCTGTATTTGATTACATAAAATAAGCTATTATCTCATTCATTGCAATACTGAACATTCCTCCATTTCTTCTCTGGTTGTTTCGTGCCTGAAATCCTTCGCCTAAAGTCAGTTTTCTTTTACCGACAACAAGTCATGGATATTTAGAGATGCTGGTGACACTGATCGTAACTCTCTCTTCTCTTAGGACCCGGGCTACTGGATACAGGTCCATCGGTTAGAACATGGAGACGGGGGGATTTTGGACCTGGATGACGTGCTGTGTGATGTAGCCGACGACAAAGACCAGGTATGAAGTGTGCATGCTTATCTGTTCTTACTTTAGGAGAGACGCTGATCTCTACACTCAAAAAAATGAACTGGGAAGGTCGTGCACTTTACATAATATATTTAGTTTACTTATAATAATTGTGTTTTTTGACTTGAAATGTTTTTTTTTTCTTAAGGTCTATGTAGTAAAAAACTACCTATAAGTAAAAAACTCGTACATCCAGAGGGGGGCAGTATAGTGCGAGCCGACTGCCATTTTGCCTGAACTTAATTTGATCGTGTTGAATCTGTTTACGTAATCCGTTTGTGTTGGATTACATGATTGATTTGTGTCGCATTAACTGAAACTGGGTGGTGCTTTTAGTTTCCAGCATGCTTTGCATATGTTTGAATTAAGAGAGAATAAGTGTTAAAATTAAGTGTTATTTTACCTTTTTTTTTGTTGTTGAAAAATTTAGAAAAGGGGAAGACTTGATAGTTGTAATTGTGTTTAAAGTTAAATTATATTGGGATTATTAAACCATTTAAATTACAGTAGGTTACCCTTTTGTTTGGCCGACGACTGATTTAATTATTTTCTATTGCTTTGGTTGAGGGAGCATGTAAATCTTAGCATTTACGATGCAAATAGCTAGTTATAGTCTATCAATTTAAGTATGTATCACTGAAATAAATGAAATATAAATGGATGAATGAATATAAAATATATCATGCCAGGAAGCCTTTAAAAATTTACATTGAGACTACTCAAATTGGGTCACTTAAAATGACTTAATTCCATGATGTGGAAGTTACATAAACAAATTATGTTTGTTTAACGTAATCCAGTTATGTGGAACCTGATGACGAAAAAAATTAGGTAAAGCCAACATAACATTTTCTTGAGTGTTGTTATTAACTTCAACTTTCATTCCCAGTTTGAATATACCAAAATGGCAGATAATTATAATTATTAAAAATAATCATATCTGTGATGACAACTGGATCTTTCTGGCCTTGTGACGACAATGAGTGTGTTTGCGTGAACATTTTTAACCCGGTCATATAAATGCCTTAAGTTATTTTTATTCGGGTTTATATACTGTTTAAGCCGACAACTAGCCTATGTTTTTGGTATTTTGGTGGAGGTGTTTTTTGTGCAAGTCTATTTATGCTTCAAATGATTTCAAAATATCACGAATGCGATCTTGCATTGTTCAAGCTAATTTTAGATGGTTATCATCAGCATTTTGTTGTATATGTGATCAATCACTGTCGAATACTACCAACTCAATCACGTTAGAAATAGTTGTACATGATCTGGCGATTTCGTATGAATTCTTACGTGATTTTTCAATTTTTAGAAAACAAGCAAGCATGAATGTCCATCCCCAAACCTAGTTATGAAGCAGTTATCTATATTTATTTCATTATGTTTTACACACTATTTCAAAATAGGCTACTTGTTGGATATTAGACAATATACAGTATATATTTCACAGTATGCAGTGTGTTATCTGTTCAAGCGTAGTCTGTGGCTTGGTGAAAACGTGGCCTTTCTACATCCACCATGTTGTTTTTTTATGCAAGGCTTCCATGTATTTTGAATACAGATTGCCTGTGTTTATGATAAACTAGATGTCAAGATATCAGATATTCCAGATTAGTTTCCAAATCCCTTTAGCCGAGCGAGGGTGAGAAAAGGCAGAGGTCGTCCTCGCTTTGACTTGTTTTTCTCAACTGTTATTGTGGTTATCTTATCTGCATGTGCTTCGATTTCTTTCCCCCATGCTTGGGAATGGCCAGGAACATTGACTGTTTATTACTAGCAATACACTGAAATTTCGGTGACCGAAAAGGATTTTTTGGTTTCGGCTGGAACAGTTTTGTACGTCCGGAAAGGAGATGTTTAAAGGAGTAGTTCACTTTTAAAAAAAAACTTTTGCTGATAATTTACTCACCCCCATGTCATCCAAGATGTCCATGTCTTTCTTTCTTCAGTCGAAAAGAAATTAAGGTTTTTGATGAAAACATTCCAGGATTTTTCTCCATATAATGGACTTCAATGGGAACCAAACGGTTCAAAGTCCAAAAGAGAGTTTCAGTGCAAACTGTGCAAAGGGCTTTAAACGATTCCAGACGATGAATAAGGGTCTTATCAAGCGAAACGATCGCTCATTTAATAAATAAATAACAAAGTTTAAGTTTAAAAAAGTTTTAAGTTCAAATGCTCGCCTTGCTCTGTTCTGTGACGCTCGTTTGTGACTCTCCTGTTCGAACTCGTTTATCAAAATGAACGAATCTTTTTCCGAGTCATTTGATTCATTCAACGAATGAAACGAACAAATTGATTGGGAAAAGATTCGTTCATTTTGATGAACAGGTTCGAACAGGAGAGTCACAAACGAGTATCGCAGTACAGAGAAAGACCATTTGAGCTTATAAAACTTAAACTTTTTTTTTTTTTAAATGAGCGATCGTTTCGCTTGATAAGACCCTTATTCATCGTCTGGAGTCGTTTAAAGTCCTTTGAACAGTTTGAAAGTGTCTTTTGGACCTTGAACCGTTTGGTTCCCATTGAAGTCCATTGTTTGGAGAAAAATCCTGAAATGTTTTCATCAAAAACCTTAATTTCTTTTCGACTGAAGAGTAAATTATCAGCAAAAGTTTTTTCAAAAGTGAACTACTCCTTTAATTGCGTTTTGACTGATCCAGTGTCTATTTTGTGCACGCAAATCTATAACGGGTAAATATGTCAGATGTGTGGACAATAGAGCTGGGTTGACATTATCGATTTATCAAATGTATTTGATCTTCATTTGAATGAACTGAGATGTTTTAGTCTATGCATGAACAAAAATTCACTAAACAGTATTTGTAGCTACAGCGCCAACGGCACGTGAACTGATCATCTCTTTCTCTTTACAACTAGTTATGGCATGAAATAAATGAAATGTTAAAATGAATATTACAACTTACTGAGATGTATCATTTCTCAAATGTTGTTTCAATGTCATGTAATGTTACATTTACCTCAGGAAAGCCATTCAATGATAAATGAACTCTAGAGAAATAACTCTAGAGAGGAGCAATTTGCTAAAAATGTATTCATTCAGCTAAAGGAAAACATTAACTCACTAATCACTAATTTTTACCTATTCCTCTAATTTCCTGTGTGAGTCTGTGTGACTCACTTCATTGGGCAGACTTTAACTTGCCAGTTTCGGACCACCTCATGCTAAATAAATATTTTTTTTTTCTCAATGTTGCATTTTTCCTCCATGAAAAGCATCATGATTTGGTCATAGCAATGGAATGTGGGAAGTTTCCTCTTGTTCACCACATCGTCAATAATGGCTAATCTCAGTTCCACACACGAGATGTGTCCCTCTGGGGTGTTTATACTCGTAGTTTGTTCATTAGCATCACTGCTAATGTTGTCAAGCCCTGATAAATTGTGTTTAGCCAGCAAGCTAATTAGTCCGTCCGTTCCTGCTGGGCTCTGGTGACATCTCAATGCCTTCAGCCGCTTTTGTTCCTAGTGATTTATAATCATCCTCTCAGCATGACCACAATTGATAATCCATGTTAGCTCAATTAGTAAACAGCACACACACTGGCTACGCTTGCATTGTGCCAAATCCATACTATGAAGCTAATTAGCATTAGCATACAAGCACACCCTGATGAACCCAAGATCTGTGTTTTACAATGCTGAATACTAGGAATGCGTGATATTGGAAAGAAATGACATTGAAAACAACTTCACCAGATGACTCGAATAGCTCTGTTCGGGAAGAATTAATCGTTTTTGAATGATTGCATTTAAAATAAGAAGTGATACGAAAATTTGCCCTATAAATAATTTGCCCTATAAATAAAGCTGATAAATAATGTTTTATGTCCGAGATGCTTCAGATGTGCAATGTTTAATATGATGGCTTTGTATTGCTTGAAATATGATGCACTCTCAGGAAAAAAGGTCCAAAAGCTGTCACTGCAGCTGTACCTTTTCAAAAGGTACGCTTTTGTATCTAAAGGGGGCATATTGGTACCTTAATGGTACTTATTAGCACCTAAATGTCCATATTAGCACCTAAAATGTACATATTAGAACCTAAATGTACATATTAGCACCTAAAATGTACAAATTAGCAAATAAATGTCCATATTAGCACCTAAAATGTCCATATTAGCAAATAAATGTCCATATTACCACCTAAATATACACATTGGCACCTAAAATGTACATATTGACACCTAAATGTATTAGCACCTAAATGTGCATATTGGCACCTAAAATGTACATATTAGCACCTAAAATTTACAAATTAGCAAGTAAATGTCCATATTATTTTAACTGTCGCCTTGCTTTTGGCTTGCTTTGAGCTTGCTCAGTTGGGGTTATTTAGTGTTTAGCAATGTTGTTGATCTGTGTTGTGCTACTTTCATGTTATCACTGTGAAGCTGCTTTGATACAATCTGTATTGTGAAAAGCGCTATATAAATAAATGTGATCTGAAATGTGATCTGATATTAGCACCTAAAATGTACATATTAGCAAATAAATGTCCATATTAGCACCTTAATATACATATTGGCACCTAAATGTACATATTAGAACCTAAATGTACATATTAGCACCTTAATATACATATTGGCACCTATATTAGAACCTAAATGTACATATTAGCACCTAAAATGTACATATTAGCAAATAAATGTCCATATTAGCACCTAAATGTGCATATTAGCAAGTAAATGTCCATATTAGCACCTAAATGTGCATATTAGCAAGTAAATGTCCATATTAGCACCATATTGGAACCTAAAATGGACATATTAGCACCTAAAATGTACATGTTAGCAAGTAAATGTCCATATTACCACCTAAATATACACATTGGCACCTAAAATGTACATATTGACACCTAAATGTATTAGCACCTAAATGTGCATATTAGCACCTAAAATGTACATATTAGAACCTAAATGTACATATTAGCACCTAAAATTTACAAATTAGCAAGTAAATGTCCATATTAGCACCTAAAATGTACATATTAGCAAATAAATGTCCATATTAGCACCTTAATATACATATTGGCACCTAAATGTACATATTAGAACCTAAATGTACATATTAGCACCTAAAATGTACATATTAGCAAATAAATGTCCATATTAGCACCTAAATATACATATTGGAACCTAAAATGTACATATTAGCACCTAAAATGTACATGTTAGCAAGTAAATGTCCATATTAGAACCTAAATGTACATTTTAGCTCCTAAAATGTACATATTAGCATCTAAATATACAAATTAGCACGTACCTGTCCTAAAATGTACATATCAGCACCTAAAATGGACAAAAGTGTACCTTTTGAAAAGGTACAGCCCCAGTGACAGATTTTGTACCTTTTTTTCTGAAGGTGTGGGAATCGCAATACTGTTATATAAATCTACATAAAATCAACATATATTTAATTATAAAGATGATAATTGTGTGTTTGGGACATGGCTTTTAATGGTGAGACTAATCAGGCTCTCAAAAATTATATACAAATTAAGGATTTATCGGCCAATATAGATTTTTGGCTTTCAAATATAAAGAATCATCACATCGGCCAAAATTTATCCTAATCAAAATGTATTTTAATAGCACTCGTAACAAAATTAATGGTAGCTTGGCACAGTGATGATGTCAGATGATGATAACTGAATAATAACCATATTCATATAACATAACAGATGTTGACATATACATAAGAGGGGGGGGGGGGGTAGAAAATATGTATTTTGCATCCAAAATGACGTGATTTTACAGAGAGAATCAGTCGAGCTGTCGTTCTTGTTTCAGGTTGATGAACATGATCTACCGCAGAGCATATTCAGGGAAGCGTTCAGGCTTGTGTGTGTGTGTGTGTGTCGTCTTGGGAGGCTTGAGCTTTTTTTTCTGCCGGGTGTCATGGTAACATCTCTGCCAGGACGAGTCAAGCGTCTGAATCTGTGGCACTTCTGCGTGAGAAACGGCCGAGAGCCACAACATCCCTCACACACACACACACACACACACACACACACGCTCAGCTCAGGAAACAGATTTCAGTGCACCGTGCATTACATTCCTGAATATCGTTAGTCTTGCATCATCTCTCTTGTTGTTTTTTCTATTTTTACATCATTGTCTCTCACTGATCTCTCTCCCGTACCCGTCTGATGTTCACACACACCGCTTCTGTGCTTCTGTGCACTTGCCGTCATGCATTTCTCATGACTGAGGATTAGATTTGAATATTATTCTGCTATGCTGTGCACATGGTGAGCCTAAGTAGCTTTGCGTCTTTGTGTGTTTCTGTCAGATGTTCAGGGCTTATTTTATGTGCTTGAATTAACATTAAAGGCTTTCATTTCCAATATTAGTCAATTTCAACACAAACGGGGGTCTTTCATTTAAATGTTTTACAGATGCTTTGGGCGTTCACTTATAAGCATTTTATTGAGTCTTTACTAAATATATAAATATAATAGGGCTGTGCAAAAATTAATTGTGATTAATCGCATCCAAAATAAAAGTTTTTGTTTACATAATATATTTGTGTGTGGTGTATATAATTATTTTGAATATATAAATACACACACATGCATGTATATATTTAAGAATTATTTGTGCTTAAATTCTGTGTATATATATATATATATATAAATGTACATAATCTATATTATATAAATATAAATATTTTATATATGAATAACACATTTTCTTAAATATATACATGCATGTGTGTGTATTTATATATACAAAATATTTATATACAGCACACACAAATATATTATGTAAACACAGACTTTTATTTTGGATGCGATTAATCGCTATTAATTTTTGCACAGCCCTAAAATATAAGCATGCATATGTTTTTGCTTTAAGCTTTAATGGCTCATAGAGCCCGACCGATAAAGGATTTTGAAGGCAGATAACGGTACAAATATTTTTGGGTTTTAAAATCCGATATTCCGATATATCGGCCGATATATATATATTTTTTTTTATTAAATATTGTTGGATTTCACACACGTGTAAAAGAAAATCTAACTTTTCCGCATAAGATACGTTTGATACTTTTTCTCTATGTCTAAATGTTCACTCCTCGCAAGTATAACTTACATTTTACAATGCAGGGACTGTAACTAGAGATATACTAGTTATAAATACAGTAATTACACTCTCAGAAAAAAAGGTACAAAAGCTGTCACTGGGGCTGTACCTTTTCAAAAGGTAAACTTTTGTCAATTTTAGGTGCTAATATGCACATTTGAGGTGCTAATATGTACATTTTATGTGATAATATGTACATTTTAGGTGCTAATATGTACATTTTAGGTGCTAATATGTCCATTTCATGAGCTAATATGTCTATTTTAGGTGTTAATATGTACATTTTAGGTGATATGTACATTTTTGGTGCTAATATGTACATTTTAGGTTCTAATATGTCCATTTCATGAGCTAACATGTCAATTTTAGGTGGTAATATGTTCATTTTAGGTGCTAATATGTCATTTTTAGGTGTTAATATGTACGTTTTAGGTGATAATACGTACATTTTAGGTGCTAATATGTCCATTTAATGAGCTAATATGTACATTTCAGGTGCTAATATGTACCACTAAGGTACCAATATGTAGCCTTTGGATACAAAAGTGTACCTTTTGAAAAGGTACAGCCCCAGTGACAGCTTTTGTACCTTTTTTTTCTGAGAGTGTACTTTATTTAGGCAGAAAAAGTTCATTAATGTTAACATTAGCGGTCTTCCACTGATGACAGTGGCATTAGCTTGCTTTGTGGTTAGTCTATGATTAGCAATAGATAACATCATACTGCAAGTTGTAAAACATACATTTTCAATGTAACAGGCCAAGGAGAGATGATTGAAGTGTTTTTCGTCCGTTTTTATTTTATTTTTTAAATATTCATTTATCGGCCATTATAACTGCCGATACCGATATTATGTAAAATGCCTAATATCGGCCGATAATATCGGTCTGGCTCTAATGGCTCATATAGTTTGAATACATGCAATACTTGTGAGGCCCAAACTGAGCTAAAATATGACATTTTGTGCAGTTGCAGATATCTATATGATCAAAAGTAAGATGAAATTCTGATGCTTGTAATGTAAATCATTGAGATCTTTAGCCGACTAGGATAGCAGGATAGCAAACTACAGAAGCTCTTGCTGTTTTACTGCCTCTAGTGTTCATTTCTTTTAATGTATATATTGTGTATTTCGCGTTTTGCAAAAATGTTGCCACAGAAACACTTTCCCACTGAGCCTGTGTTGAATAATCAGCTAATCTGAAGTTATCCTGAGTTTAAAGCAAGTTTGACGTCAGATTTCATCTCGATTTGAAGCCGAGAGCGTGTCCAGCGCTGGTGAAATATGTCCAGCTGCTGCTTTTTAGGAAGTGTGTGTGTGTTTATGGACTTCACGGACGGTCGTTCTGTCGTTCGTCCTGAAGCTCCTGGTTCTGATGGGTAAATGTTTTTCCAGGTGTTCTCCGTAAGCCTTATGCTCTTGCCTCGGACGCCGGATGTGGCTTTCCATGATTAATACAGTATAGTAGCCTATAGTTGCTGGTCAGAGATCATCAGATCATCATATTAGAGGGATTTCTGGAGGATCGTGTGACACTGAGGACTGGAGTAATGTTTCGATTTGTTTCAAATAATGACCTCAATTTTAGCAGCAATTATGAAATTACTTCATATTTGTCTTGGAACAACTTTGATGTGTTGGTAACACTGACTTTACAATAAGGTCTCATTTGTTAACATTAGTTATTGCATGAAATATCATGAACTAACAATGAGAAATATATAAATATATAGGCTATATATTTTAACAAACTGAGATTAATAAATGCTGTACATGTGTTGTTCACTGTTAGTTCATATTAACTATTAAAGTTGGTAAGGTATTGTATGTGTGAGAGTGTGAGAGAGAGTGTGTGAGTGAGTGAGTGTGTGTGTGAGAGAAAGAGAGAGAGAGAGAGAGAGAGTGAGAGTGTGTGTGTATTTGCACGTTTGCTGATTACTGATATCCAGTTTTTCTAGTTCTCTATAGCAGCTGGTTTGACTGGTTATGGCTTCATTTTAAAGAGTGTGTGTTCTGGTGTGTGTTCATTTCCTATCACTGTCTCTCATCACAGTTCACACAAACTCAAAGAGATAGGCCAGGACGTGCCGAATATTTATACTTGAAAACCTTCGAAACGCTGGACTGAATAATGCATTGTGCTTTTGTTCTTTGTAGAAACGTCTAAAACACACATCTGCGCACAATACACACACTGAACGCCCTAAGCGTTTGATTGATTCATGCCTTCTGATGCATTTTTCATAGTTAAATGTACAGAATGAGTTTGTCTTTAAGGCTTAAAACACTATGAAAAAGCTCTGCAAGATCAGTGTGACACGATGCTTATGTTCCTGACAGAGTTTAAAGAGGGAAATATGAGTTTAAAGGGTTACATATGAGTTTAAAGAGGTATATATGAGTTTAAAGAGGGAAATATGAGTTTAAAGAGGTATATATGAGTTTAAAGAGGGAAATATGAGTTTAAAGAGGTATATATGAGTTTAAAGAGGGAAATATGAGTTTAAAGAGGTATATATGAGTTTAAAGAGGGAAATATGAGTTTAAAGAGGTATATATGAGTTTAAAGAGGGAAATATGAGTTTAAAGAGGGAAATATAAGTTTAAAGAGGGAAATATGAGTTTAAAGAGGTATATATCAGTTTAAAGAGGGAAATATGAGTTTAAAGAGGGAAATATGAGTTTAAAGAGGTATATATGAGTTTAAAGAGGGAAATATAAGTTTAAAGAGGGAAATATGAGTTTAAAGAGGTATATATGAGTTTAAAGAGGTATATATGAGTTTAAAGAGGGAAATATGAGTTTAAAGAGGTATATATGAGTTTAAAGAGGGAAATATGAGTTTAAAGAGGTATATATGAGTTTAAAGAGGGAAATATGAGTTTAAAGAGGTATATATGAGTTTAAAGAGGGAAATATAAGTTTAAAGAGGGAAATATGAGTTTAAAGAGGTATATATCAGTTTAAAGAGGGAAATATGAGTTTAAAGAGGGAAATATGAGTTTAAAGAGGTATATATGAGTTTAAAGAGGGAAATATGAGTTTAAAGAGGGAAATATGAGTTTAAAGAGGTATATATGAGTTTAAAGAGGGAAATATGAGTTTAAAGAGGTATATATGAGTTTAAAGAGGTATATATGAGTTTAAAGAGGGAAATATGAGTTTAAAAAGGTACATATGAGTTTAAAGAGGGAAATATGAGTTTAAAAAGGTACATATGAGTTTAAAGAGGGAAATATGAGTTTAAAGAGGGAAATATGAGTTTAAAGAGGTATATATGAGTTTAAAGAGGGAAATATGAGTTTAAAGAGGGAAATATGAGTTTAAAGAGGTATATATGAGTTTAAAGAGGGAAATATGAGTTTAAAGAGGTATATATCAGTTTAAAGAGGGAAATATGAGTTTAAAGAGGGAAATATGAGTTTAAAGAGGGAAATATGAGTTTAAAGAGGTATATATGAGTTTAAAGAGGGAAATATGAGTTTAAAGAGGGAAATATGAGTTTAAAGAGGTATATATGAGTTTAAAGAGGGAAATATGAGTTTAAAGAGGTATATATGAGTTTAAAGAGGTATATATGAGTTTAAAGAGGGAAATATGAGTTTAAAAAGGTACATATGAGTTTAAAGAGGTATATATGAGTTTAAAGAGGGAAATGTGAGTTTAAAGAGGTATATATGAGTTTAAAGAGGGAAATATGAGTTTAAAGAGGTATATATGAGTTTAAAGAGGTATATATGAGTTTAAAGAGGGAAATATGAGTTTAAAAAGGTACATATGAGTTTAAAGAGGGAAATATGAGTTTAAAAGGTACATATGAGTTTAAAGAGGGAAATATGAGTTTAAAGAGGGAAATATGAGTTTAAAGAGGTATATATGAGTTTAAAGAGGTACATATGAGTTTAAAGAGGTATATATGAGTTTAAAGAGGGAAATATGAGTTTAAAGAGGGAAATATGAGTTTAAAGAGGTATATATGAGTTTAAAGAGGTACATATGCGTTTAAAGAGGGAAATATGAGTTTAAAGAGGTATATATGAGTTTAAAGAGGTATATATGAGTTTAAAGAGGGAAATATGAGTTTAAAGAGGGAAATATGAGTTTAAAGAGGTACATATGAGTTTAAAGAGGGAAATATGAGTTTAAAGAGGTATATATGAGTTTAAAGAGGTATATATGAGTTTAAAGAGGGAAATATGAGTTTAAAGAGGTACATATGAGTTTAAAGAGGTATATATGAGTTTAAAGAGGGAAATATGAGTTTAAAGAGGTACATATGAGTTTAAAGAGGTATATATGAGTTTAAAGAGGTATATATGAGTTTAAAGAGGGAAATATGAGTTTAAAGAGGTATATATGAGTTTAAAGAGGTACATATGAGTTTAAAGAGGTATATATGAGTTTAAAGAGGTATATATGAGTTTAAAGAGGTATATACGAGTTTAAAGAGGGAAATATGAGTTTAAAGAGGTACATATGAGTTTAAAGAGGGAAATATGAGTTTAAAGAGGGAAATATGAGTTTAAAGAGGTATATATGAGTTTAAAAAAATATTTTTATTATTATTTATTTATTTATTATTTTTTTTTTTTTACAAAATATTGTTTAATGTAATTAAATAAATTATGTACAATGCAAATATATTAAAGAGTGCTAGGGTAATAATCATATTTTTATTTATTTATTTATTTACAGTGTATGTAACCTGCCATGCTAATATAGTATTTTAGACGCATACAATATTAAAACCTTTACACTTTTTTCTTCCAATTGGATACCGTTGCTGCACAATATACATTTTTGTAATAAAAGCTTCAGCTAACTTTGAAAATAGCACAAACTGTTTGTTATTTTTCTTAAGTACAGTGTGGCTCATGAGACGCTTGAGAGGAGTTTAGACGTCTTGCTTTTAATGAGAATATCCAGTATCTGTCTGTAAGAAGGATTATTATCAGTGACGATGATCATGATAATGAGGATAATTATTCCCTGTCATTATAATATTGTGTGTGAGGAGACAGCGAGCTTGTGTGTGTGTGTGTCATCTGTTTGACTCATCAAGGGTGATAATAAATCATAACCAATTTGTGACACCGGACTGACACACAGCACACACACACACACACACACACACACACACACACACACACACACACACTGCACTTGTTCTGCACTTTCACTGTTTATTATTTTCTGAAGAGAAGCATCTCTCTCTGATTCAGGCTCATATTTAGGGTTAGTTTATGTCTTGTTTCAGGCCTGTTCGTCCTCACTGGTGGTCCCGCTGTATAAGCACCTGTCTCTCTGTCTGATCTGAAAGGCAATGAAGCGTTTTATAACACAGACACACACGCTTTATCTGTGGCTTGAGTGGCTGAGAGTCGTTTGGAGAAATTGGATTTCTCACCCGATTGCTCTGTGAAGTGGCCATTATGTGTTGTCGTGGTGATAAGAGAGAGCGCTGTGTCATGTGACGTGTATTGTTGAGGAAGAATAGAGGCATGAACCGGGTTGTAAAACGCGTCTCCCTGTATAATAACTAGATGTCACACACAAACACGCATGTATGCATACATAAGCTAACACGCTGTGAAAGGCCATCTCTGGTTCAACTATTACAATCAAGGGTCAAATAGTTATTTCTCGCCTATTTTGAGAATCTAATATTGAAATTTATCAAATGTGGAGTGTGTGTGTGTGTGTGTGTCTCCTATTGTAGCTGGTTATATTTACTATATACTTGTAGTCACTCTTGTGATTTAGAAATGGATGTGCTGGCCTCTAGTGGTTAGAAGCCTCCATGAAAATGTGCAAATACATCAAGAAAAGATCTATCAATCTATCTATCTATCTATCTATCTATCTATCTATCTATCTATCTATCTATCTATCTATCTATCTATCTATCTATCTATCTATCTATCTATCTATCTATCTATCTATCTATCTATCTATCTATCTATCTATCTATCTATCTATCTATCTATCTATCCATCTCTCCATCTATCCATCTATCTATCTGGCAGAACATGCAAGTATTAAGAATAAATTACAAAAATAAGAAAACATTTAATATATTACATTTAAAATAATAAATTATAATTTACATTTAGTTCTATATAGATGCAAGTAATAAGACAAGCATAAATAAATATGATAGTAATAAATGTTTAGAAGTAAATAAAAAAAACCTCAATTTACGTTTATTTTAAAACAATTGCTTGTAGGATTTTTTTTTTTTTTTTTTTTTTTACTTTTTAGGCATGTATATGCAATATGCATTAAATGTATGTTTGTATTTATGTATGCCAGATGTATATTTGCTATTATAACTATATATTATATATATGTATATTATAACTATGCAAAAACAAAATTAGCCAAGTAATAATATTATCCAAGTAATAATATAAGCATAAATAAATAAATAAATGTTTAGAAGTAAATAAACTCAAATGTATGTTGTTTCATGAAATCTATATATTATTTTAATAAAATTATTGCTTCTAGTAAAATTAGTCATTTAAATTTATATGCCTCTTATATTTTTTTGTTTATATTACATGCCAGTTGTATATTTCAAATATAAAATTATATAAATACAAAATAAGCAGAAACCAGAAAAAAAATATTTGATATCCCTGCTGTGTTTATTATCAGTCTCTGTATATGCTTGGATGTCTGTGTCACTGGTGATGAGGAGTAACTAACGGCGTTAGTAAGAAACTTCACTGCCGCATCATGAGTGCAGCAGGCGCGGTGACGTCCCGGTCACGTTAGAAGCTGGGGACTATTTTCAGGCGCTGCACTGTCATATCATTACGCCTGCTGCACTCATGGTACGGCAGTGAAGTTTCCTGATTATTACGCAGGAATGAGAGTATAGTTCCTAGTCATACCAGCCTAGGAAATCGCAACTTTACATTTTCCGTCTGTCTTAGAGCACGATGTAACTATAGAAGAGTCAAGTTTTAAATAGGAAAAATATCGAAACACTTCGGTAATTTTTTTGGGAGAAATGCTAATAGTCTTGTGCACTTCAATGATGTATGCTAAGCTATGCTAAAAGTGGTACCGTCAGAACCGGAGATCGGCTAAATAGATTCAAAAACGGTAAAACTCAACAGTTTAACTCTGTGGGAGTTGTAAAATGAGCATATTTCCCAAAAAAGAAAAAAAAAAAAAAGAAGAAGAAGTGGAGTATTCCTTTAAACTGTTTACTTTACTTTTGTGAGGAAGAAAATACTTTAAGTCGGATATACAGTATATCAACCATCTATTGTGTTTTTTTCTTCCATTATAGTAATGATACTATTTTAATATTTAAATTAATAGGTTTCTCTCACATTGTACCACAGCAACATTAAAATAGTGTAGATTAGTGTACAATGTTTTTATAATTGTCCCACTTTATTTTAAGTGGCTTTATGTACTTACATTGAACAATAAGTACAATGTATTATTGTGTTCCTGTTGTATTGTAAAACACTTTTGCTGCTATTGAGGTGTGATACGGGTAAGGTTAGGGACAGGTGTGGTGGTATGGGTCGGTTTAAGGGTAGGTTAAGGTGTGAGGGAAGGGTCAACTGAGTAATTACAAATGTAATTACATAAAGTAATTATAGCTGTAATTACATGTAAAAACATGTATGTACACAATAAGTCCATTGTATCAAATTATTAATTTCAATGTAAGTACACTGTAAAAAATAAACCGTAAATTTTACGGTAAAAAAACGGCAGCTGTGGTTGCTCGAACTTTACCGTTAAAAATGCGGTAGGAACGTTAATGGTTTTACAGACTTAACTTAAAATTTACAGTAATAAACCGTAATTTATTTTCTGATAAAATGTGGATTTACCAACTTATTGATGTATTGATACCTGTTTTAGACCATTATAATATACTGACAACCAACAATCATCACAGCAGTGATGAGAGTTATATAAGCAATCATAGCTCATCACAAGTGAATACTTGTATAATTAAAGAAGTTGCACAATGTCATTCACACAAACATTAAGCACCATCATGGTAACACACATGCAATTTAAAAAAATGCAATAAACATTAATTTAACAACATTAAATGTAACATATAACCCTAATGTACATAACTGATTAGAAAAAAAAAACAATAAAACTATGAGGAACCGTAGTTATTTCAACAAAAATACATCAAATGTGAAGTGTCACACAGGGAATTGTGGGAATGTCAATTTACGGTTTTTCACTGTAAATTATACAATGATTTGTTCTTTTTCTCTTTCAAAAACTGTCAATTTAACGGTATTTTACTGTTATCACAGTTATTTACCGTGTATAGTACGGAAACTTTCTGTTTACGAATTAACAGTTTTGCACTGTAGCATTTTTACAGTATTTTACCGTTAAAATCACGGTTATTTTTTACAGTGCTATATATATATATATAGTACTGAAAGCCACTTAATGTAAAGTTGGACCATAATATTTTTTTCTATTTACTGTCCATTTCATTCATTTAACATATTTAATATTGGGGATATCCAAGTTATTTCACCTATTTAACTTTTCCAGGTGATTAGTTACTTATGTAATAATGTAACTCACTAACTCAGTTACTTTTTGTGAGAAGTAACTAAAAAGAAGTTTAGTAGAATGTCAAAACTGCTTTTTTCCCCAGGCACAATGAAAGTGGATGGGGACTGGAGCGGTTATACTCCAAAACAACATAGAAAAGTGCCATAATTTGACCCTTTCGCAAGCAGTACGGTTGGATGGCTTTAAAAATCTTGAAATCTAGTGTAAAAGTAGTGCTTTTCTATTTTTTTTGGTCTTTTTTGGAGCTTGGCCAGTCCCCATCCACTTTCATTGTATGGAAATCAGAAGCTTTCACATTCGGCTAAACATCACTTTTTTTGTTCATAAAGAAAAAAAGATTGAGTAAATGATGTCAGAATGTCACACTTTAGTATATTTAATACATAAACACCACACGAATGTGTTAGCATAAGTGTCCACTAGATGGCAGTATCAACGTTGAAATGACATGGGGAGTTTGAGATTGTTATTGACATGCCTGATCACAGTGTTGTTGTGACATCTACATTAGCTTTCTGATTGGTTCCTCAGTGTTAAAGCAAGATCCATCGGCATGGCAACAGGGCCATCACACACACCGCCAGGGAAATCTGATGGTTTGTTTCTAAATGGGCCACTAACTGTTGCCTCCATCTAACTGACCAGTGTGTGGGAATGAAGGCTAGGCTATCTCACATACACTCCTGAGAGCGAACACACACGCACACACACACACACACACACACAGGGGTCGAGTCTTCAGAGGAGAGGCTTGTTCATCTCATTTGTCATTTAGTCAATACAGCACACTCTCTGATCAATGCCGAGACTGGCGCCTCACAATCAGAGTCGATACGTGACCTTACTCTCTCTTTCCATCGCTCCGTCTTTTCCTTTCAAAGCACTTCTCGCTTCAGTTTCAAGGATACTGGGAAGAATATAAAGATACAAGCGAGGACAAAGTGCTGGAGCACAGAAAGTGTGTGTGAAATGTGCTTTGTGACCTTGAGTGTGTGTTGACGGGTTAGTCTACACCTGTTTGACTAGTTGTTCGGCAGAAGTTTAATACAATGATCATTAGCAAACATCTCTAATCTGCTTTTGATAGTTTGTGTTTTTATCTCTGTATACCAATTAAGGCTATGCTAGAGCTACTGTTGTATTATTTATATATATATATATATATATATATATTAGGGCTGTGCAAAAGTTAATTGCGATTAATCGCATCCAAAATAAAAGTCTGTTTTACATAATATATTTGAGTGTGCTGTATATAATTATTTTGTATATATAAATACCTATGCATGCATGTATATATTTTTAGAATTATTTGCGCTTAAATTTTGTATATATATATAAATACATAATCTATATTATATAAATATAAATATTTTATATAGGAATAACACATTTTCTTAAACATATACATGCATGTGTGTGTATTTATATATACAAAATAATTATATACAGCACACACAAATATACTATGTAAACACAGACTTTTATTTTGGATGCGATTAATCGCAATTAACTTTTGCACAGCCCTAATATATATATATATATATATATATATATATATATATTTAATTAGCTTTTGAGTATTTTCATTTTCATTTTGTGATGCAATTTTGTCGATTTCCCCATTAAAAAAATACATTCTATTTAACCTTTAATTTATTTTTTATTTCAATTTTAATAATTTTAGTTCAATATTTATTTTGTAAGTTACTTACCAAGGCAACATTTCAAATTTTAATTGACGTTTTTTTATCAAATGTCTATATTTTATTTTATGTCAATTGAACCTTTTTTTAGTTTTAAGTTTGAGTTATAATAACTGGACTGTGAAGAAGCTGAGTGCAGAAACTGATGAAATGAAAGAGTGATGAAATTCAAAGTCAAAGTTTTTGAGTTTTAAAGATCAATTTATTGAATAAAATTTAAAATTCACAACATGGACTTGCGGTCTGTTTTCAAGATGCGATTAAAAAAATACTAAAAAATAAATGTGTGATGCAAGCAACAAGTAATTGGTATGTTCACTCTGAAATGAAAATGCTGCATGATGCAATCACGACCAATCAGAGCAATAACCATAAATATATGGTTATTGTTATGTAAAACAGGATCCCAACTACAGGGAACGTTAATGCAGGTTTTACTAAAGTGATATAAAGTTTATGTAAAATCATTCTCATGACTTTAAATTATGTTAATATTTAATTGGAAAAAATTGTGCATTGAAAAAGAGTCGTGTAACATTCTTTTTGAAATTAGAATGACAACTAACTTTTTAATTTTCAAAGCATAATATTTTGTTTTTATATCCTTGGATTTGAACCTTTCCATCTGGTGGTCGTCGATGCTCATTTAAATAAAGCTAAGCATTATTTAACTGTGTCGAGTCAATGGACACACTGTAAAAAAAACATTTTCATGATTTGTTATCACAACATTTTTTCTTTTGTCAAATCAACTTAAATAATTTATGAAGTTCAGATAACATAATATTTTGAGTTTCTGATGCTTAAATCAATCTCCTTCATTGTATTAACTCAATTTTTCCAGTTCAATGAACTTAAAATTTTAAGGCAACCAGGTTAAACCAACAATATTTTTTACAGTGTACAGTTAAAGGTGCTGTATGTAACTTTTTCACTCCATATATTTCACTCCAAATACCATATTAAGTTTGCATATATTGAGGAAACATGCTGAGTTCATACTCTTTTCTCTGAACGACACTTCTAAAGCCAGTTATTTTACTCTGAAATGTGTGTTTCCAGGCTGTAAATGTCTGTGATGTTGTACGTTGGCAATTTTCATTGTCCATTGTGCCCGTTCCTGTTGCGTGTCGAATAGGGCTGGGTAATAAATATCGATTTCTCGATATTAATCGATTCTCATTTTTACGAACCGATATCGATTCTTAAATCTCAAGAATCGATTAGTCATCCTGTTTCATTTGAATGAATGGATCATTGTATCGCGGCTGCGTGCATCCAACAAATCGCAGTAATCTTTGTCCTTTGTTACTATTGATATGAAACAAAGTCTCAAATGTCAAATTACGTCCATTTTCATTACAAACTCAAAAACATAAATAGCGTTTTGGCGCTGTGGCGTGAGATCGCTCTGGAGAAGCAGCAGCGCTGATCTCTCTTCCGGCTTAATAATACCAGTTACAGCGCCAAATAAACATGAACGAGCATCTGAAAGTGTGTTAAAGATAGAGTACAACTTATCCAAATCCGTATCATGTCACATTGATTCGCTCAATCAGCGTTTCAACCGTGGAAAGACGTCAGTTAAACAGCTTGTAATCAATGTCATCGTCATATTTACCTCAGAAAACCCACATAAACTCGTTAGTCAGCTAGGAAAAAATAACTCTAAATATATACACAATATTACATATGCATTATAATCTTAATGTTCTTCAATATTTAATGCATATTTGAATAAATCTGGCAAGTTTTTATGACAGCCACCATTTAAATGTTTATATTTCATATAATCTTCTTATTATAAAAATAAATAAAAGTGTAATTTAAGTGTTTTTATAGCTACAAAACCTTCATATTTGTTACGACTGCTAGTGCTGCTGCAAGAAGGATAAGGCTGTGGATCCATGTGCAGCACACGCTTTATTTACAAACTCGACAACATACTGGACTCAGGAGCATGAACAACCAACACCGCCGTTAACAGATCACATAAGACAAGAACTCACAAAGACAGGGTAGAAACACAGGGCTTAAATAATGAGGGACAAACAAGCTAAACCAGATAACGAGGGGGGCGTGAGAAATAATGAACACCTGGGATAATTAATAGACAGGGGACAACTGATAACAAAATAACAAGACACACAACCAACATTATCACATAGCCCCTCCCCTATGGGCGGCTCCTGACGCCCCTAAAAACAAAAAAAAGTTCAGGTGGGCGGTGAAGCGGAGGCGGTCCGGGGGAGGGACGGAGGGCCAGGCCCGTGCAGGGGAACCGGGCAAGGATAAAGCCCAGGCGGGCCTGGACCGCAGAGCGTGGTCGGAGCAGGACGAGGCGAATGCCAGGGCGGAGCAGGACGAGCTGAAGTCCAGGGCGGAGCAGGACGAGGCGAAGGCCAGGACGGAGCAGGACGAGGCCAAGGCCAGGACGGAGCAGGACGAGCTGAAGTCCAAGGCGGAGCAGGACGAGCTGAAGTCCAAGGCGGAGCAGGACGAAGCGACGGCCAGGGCGGAGCAGGACCAGGCGACGGCCAGGGCGGAGCAGGATCAGGCGACGGCCAGGGCGGAGCAAGACGAGCTGAAGTCCAAGGCGGAGCAGGACGAGCTGAAGTCCAAGGCGGAGCAGGACGAGCTGAAGTCCAAGGCGGAGCAGGACGAGCTGAAGTCCAAGGCGGAGCAGGACGAGCTGAAGTCCAAGGCGGAGCAGGACGAGCTGAAGTCCAAGGCGGAGCAGGACGAGCTGAAGTCCAAGGCGGAGCAGGACGAGCTGAAGTCCAAGGCGGAGCAGGACGAAGCGACGGCCAGGGCGGAGCAGGACCAGGCGACGGCCAGGGCGGAGCAAGACGAGCTGAAGTCCAAGGCGGAGCAGGACGAGCTGAAGTCCAAGGCGGAGCAGGACGAAGCGACGGCCAGGGCGGAGCAGGACCAGGCGACGGCCAGGGCGGAGCAAGACGAGCTGAAGTCCAAGGCGGAGCAGGACGAGCTGAAATCCAAGGCGGAGCAGGACGAGCTGAAGTCCAAGGCCACATTGCCTCCATGACCCTCACAGGATACCTACTGCCCCCTCCCAAAAAATACTTGGGAAAATCCACAGAAAAAGCCTCCCGGAGCTTGAAGGCCGCAGGCAAGGCGAGGCGCAGAGACGGGACAGGCAGGGCGAGGCGCAGAGGTGGGGCCGGCAAGGCGAGGCGCAGAGGCGGGGCCGGCAAGGCGAGGCGCAGAGGCGGGGCCGGCAGGGCGAGGCGCAGAGGCGGGGCCGGCAAGGCGAGGCGCAGAGGCGGGGCCGACAGGGCGAGGCGCAGAGGCGGGGCCGACAGGGCGAGGAGTCCTGGTACACTCACCAGAGCCTGGCGAGCCGAACGAGTCCTCCTTCTCCTTCTGCGGCGGCGCGTCACAGGGCTAGACACACTCACTGGACTCAATGGTTCGCTCACTGGACTCAATGGTTCGCTCACTGGACTCAATGGTTCGCTCACTGGACTCAATGGTACGCTCACTGGACTCAATGACTCACTCACAGGGCTGACGTGAATCGTGTGCTCGGCTGGGCTGACGTGAAGCGCAGACCATTGAAGCTTGCTCTCCTCCACGCACACAGTAAACGCAGAGCCGCTCTTCAACAGCGCCAGGTCGATGTAACATTCTAAAGACCCGTGCGGATCTGGATCGGGCATCAAAGACCGGAGTGGTTCTTCTAATCCCCCACGGAAGAATATCTTCAAACATTGGGTGTTCATGTGCGCGAGATGAGCCAGTTCAATAAACTCCGCTACATACTGTTCAATAGTCCGACTCTCCTGATGAAGACAGAGAATCTGGATATCTGGACTCCGGGAAAGCATGGCTGCTGGATCACGATATGGTGAGTTCTTCTGTTACGACTGCTAGTGCTGCTGCAAGAAGGATAAGGCTGTGGATCCATGTGCAGCACACGCTTTATTTACAAACTCGACAACATACTGGACTCAGGAGCATGAACAACCAACACCGCCGTTAACAGATCACATAAGACAAGAACTCACAAAGACAGGGTAGAAACACAGGGCTTAAATAATGAGGGACAAACAAGCTAAACCAGATAACGAGGGGGGCGTGAGAAATAATGAACACCTGGGATAATTAATAGACAGGGGACAACTGATAACAAAATAACAAGACACACAACCAACATTATCACAATATTAGGCTAATGAAGCCTATTGGCTACAACTAGACTCCCATAGTTTACAGCATTAGTTAAGAGATTTGATTCCCTTGAGAAAAATGGCCATTTATTGTAACTGATATCCAAAATAATCGATATTGAATCGAATTGCAAGCTTGTGAATCGAAATCGAATCGAATTGTGAGATTTGTCTTAATACCCAGCCCTAGTGTCAAATGTGTAAGCGCCGTCGAGTCTGAGGAGGAGGAGATATGACGATCTCCAATATTTTTAATTCGACTGCAGTACCTATTTCCACCACTAGTGTCATTCACAGACTGCACCTTTCATCTTGTTATTAGGGCAGGAGCGCAGATGGTGTGAGGACCCTTTTGGTATTGCTCTGTTTATTATTATCGCATTTTTGAGGGCCTAAACATGCATGAAAACTCACAAAAATGTGTTTCGGAATTGGGCAGGGCAAAATGGCTCGATAGTGCCACCTATAAAGGTTCAACGAAGTGCGCCTCCTGCTACGTTTCACGTACATGTAATTATCTAATACTTACAAAAAAGTCTCTTGGAGCGTATCCCTAAACACAACAGGAAGTCAGCCATTTTGATCTTCCTCTCTGATTTTTGTGCAGTTTTTGCCATTTTCAGGCCTTTAACAAACTACTTTTACAGTTTTAATTTTTTAATTAAATCCCTAATCCAGCACAAGAGCAGAAAAACAGACACGGTTTTCAAGGTCAAAATCTCCTAAATTAGCCTCTGAAGTGTTGCAGACGTTGGGTTGACGTTTCTCCTGCCGAAAGCTCTTTCTGTCAGTGTCTCTGGATGTTCATCATGCCAAATCTGCTCACTAGCTCCAGGGTCTTTATCTCAGGGGCATTTGGTGTAATCTCTGAGTTCTGGCGAAACACACACACACACACACACACACACACACGTACAGTCAGGCAGAGATGTTTGTCTCAGCTGACAGCTGTCAGCTCTGATAGTGCTCTGGTAATAAAACACTCTGCCAAACAGCCTATTAGCAACGGCTCGTCTGGAAGGAGTGGAGACACACACACACACACACACACATACACACACACATGCAGATACGATCAGATAGGCAGAATGAGGTCAGACATAAGGGTGCTCTAACATAGGAGACAGGACTGGACCTCCTGCTGGGTTCCCCAGTCGCCCTGGAGTGCGTACACACACACACACACACACACTGTCATTGTTTGGAAACATGATTCCTATCTCAAACTACCATATAAACTAAACTTCTTTACTAAAAAATATTCTAATTTCCTTGTCCAGTTGGAGTGTGTCCTGCAGAGTTCAGCTTCATCCCCAGTTAAACACACCTGACCCACTAATCAAGGTATTTCACCTTCCAGACAGGTGTGTTGAGGCAAGCTGGTTCACAACTCTCCAGTACTGTGGCCCTCCAGGATTGGTTCAGACACACTGATGGAGACTAAAGTTGTGTGTGTGTGTGTAATCCCTGCTCTGTCCTCATGGGGGCAGCGTTTCTCTAGCCTTGATATGTTGTTTACAGTATAATCTACACAGAAAACCTGCACACAAAATCAACTGTTTATTTTGCACATTCCTGGTCTTATTGTAAACGATTCATCAACAGTTGTTTTTCAGATAAATACAACGGCTTGATCTTCCCATGAGGAGTTTACTTTTGTGCTGATGTCACTTAGGGTGTGTGAGCTACTGGATCAGTCGTAAATGCCTAAACTTGCATTCAGTTCTCCTTGTAGAGGCCAGTTACAATAACAAATATATATATATATATATATATATATATATGTATATATATGTATATTTTTATTACTTATCCAAATTTATATTTCAACCTGTACAAACCTGCTCAGAAAAAAAGGTACAAAAGCGGTCACCTTTTCAAAAGGTACACTTTTGTACCCAAAGGCTGCATATTGGTACCTTAGTGGTACATATTAGCACCTAAAATGTACATATTAACACCGAAAATGTGCATATTACCACCTAAAATGTACATATTAGCACCTAAAATGTACATATTAACACTTAAAATTTACATATTACCACCTAAAATGTACATATTAGCTCCTGAAATGGACATATTAGCACCTACAATGTACATATCAACACTTAAAATGTACATATTACCTAAAATGTACATACCAGGACCAAAAATGGACATATTGGCTCCTGAAATGGACATTAGCACCTAAAATGTACATATTAGCACCTAAAATGTACATATCAGCACCTAAAATGTACATATTAGCACCTAAAATGTATATATTGACACTTTAAATGTACACATTAGTACCTAAAATGTATATATTACCACCTAAAATGTACATATTAGCACCTAAAATGTACATATCAGCACCTAAAATGTACATATGAACACCTAAAATGTACATATGAACACTTAAAATGGACAAAAGTTTACCTTTTGAAAAGGTACAGCCCCAGTGACAGCTTTTGTACTTTCTTTCTGAGTGTGTGTTTGCACAGTCAGTTATTGTATTTTCTACATAATTAAGTTGAATTCTGATTTACTGTTTATTTGATGGGTTTTGCAACAGGACTGAACTTGACGGTCTCCATGACTGCCGTCACAACAGTGTGTGTGAAATACGCAGATGAAACAGTTTTTGTTGGCAAAGAAGAGAGAGATTTTGGGATTGCGAGAGACTTTACCAGGAAAAAGGGTCATTTAATCTAACATCATCTAATATGGGAATTTTTGACAGTGTATAAGCTTATGAAGTACACAGGGCAATAACTAGAGATGTGTTAACCAATGCTGTAAAACCTCGGAGAAAATGAATCAATAAATAATTATATAGACAAGGGGTTAAAGGGACCGAAAAATTACAATTCCTCCTTTGTGACTTTCTTCCGTGTTGTGTTTATAATCCACTTCATGTTTTACCTCAGAACAACCTTTAACTGTGGTAAAGTCACTGTAAAGCAGTGGTTAAAAACTAAATCACCATTAAACGTCCTTCTATGTGCGTGCGCAGTGTTGTTGGTTTCTTGTGTGACAGCTCGTGTCAGTTCTGTTTCAGTGCTAATGGAGAGGTTAGCGCCCTAAGCCTTTTCTAAAATGATTTAGCTCTAATATCTCTTTCTCAGTTTAGCATTCATGTTCTGTCGGGGCAGATGTAGGTCACACTGCCAGATTTAACAGCTCTCTGTAGACAAGTGTGTGTGGCTGTTTGTGGCTAGAAGCTCTTACTTGTGTTTGTCTATGGACATAAACACAGCTAGCGTGACTGCAGCACTTGACTGTCACTGCCAATCCAAATGGACAGGGAATAACATCTTAAATGAAGAACTTCTTGATAATTTTTATTTAAGGCAATGTGGATGATGTTTTCATTTCCTCACTTTTGTCTTTTCGTCACTTATCCCCTTCTCTCACAATGTTTGCTAAGCTAGGTCGAGAGAGAGAGAGAGTATTACTGTAAATACAAAAACATTGGCTACATTAATGTCACATTAATTTCAATGAAATTCTTGAAATTCTTTCAATGAAATGAAACTTCTATACACTTTGTGGTACAAAATTGTTTATTGTGAACTGTCAGCTATTAGCATTAGCTTTCATGGTTTGGCTAAAAAATGTTAGCTAATGTTGAGGCAGTGTAAGTTACTCTAAAAAAGTAATTAATTACTAGTTACTAATAACCTCTTCAACAGTGTAATTAGATTACTGTACTAATTACTCTCTCTAAAAAATTTTTAATTACTTCAAAATCCCATATCAATCTCAACCAGCTGAATAATACAAGGATAGACATGAATCTGTTTTAATTCTTTCAAATAATTCTATAAAATCACATGAATTATCCTTAAACAGACCAAGGTGGAGAAGGTTACAATATAAAAACATACTTTTTTAGCATCAGACAATATATTTTGATGTTAAACCCACTATTGTTTTATGTCTGATCTCATTACATTTCACACTTTTTTACATATTTTACAATAATTCATACGAATTTGTACGAGTGCGGTCGTACGATTTAGACACCTCATACGAATCGCTGTGAGATCGGATTGATCTATACACAGTATTTACCTCAATTACATCAGAAGTAACTAATTAAATTACAGATAAATGAGGAGTAATCCCTTACTTTACATTTTCAAGGGAAAAGTAATGAAATTACAGTAACTAATTATTTAGTAATTAGTTACACCCAACACTGTCTCAAACCTATAAACAAACAGTCTTCCAGTAACGTTAATAGAATGTTCGTTCAAACGTAACATTCCCATAATGTTCTAAAATTCTAAAATGGAATGTTTCGATTGTGAAACCAAGAACGTTGAAAGAACATTCCGAAACGTTTTGTTAGCTTAATATCGGACTTAGCCTACTGTATTATTTCAATGCCATCGATATTTAGTGTTAAGCATTATGTTCTACGTGGAAATAACATTCTTGCAAATCAAAGATAGCGCAAGGTCAGAGTTAAGGGCAGTGTAACCTAATGTGCCTGATCTGAGCTCTCACCAGATTTCATATTCAGCACGAGGAGAATGAGATTCACTCATGTGGAAACAGCAGCGGCAGAGAATTGGCCTGAATCAAGGGCTTATATCGAGTGTGTTTGACTGAGATTGGCTGTATAATGAATCTCTGAACTTATTTGAGCTCCATCTCATTTTCGAGATGGTTCAGTGGTGTGTGACTGCGTTAGAATACGGGTATGTGTGTGTGTGTGTGTGTATGCGCTTGAAGAGAAACAACATGACAAGCCCTGCACTTCAGTGCTAATGCTGATCTGTCAGTGTCCTGTTGACAGATCCAAACCAGCCCTGTCCCATCTCAACCCCAAACGTCAAACCCAGGCCACTTCAACCCCCTCCTCTGCTCGTGCCGCGTTCCTCACCCCATTCCTTCCCCTTTCCCTGGAGAGAGCTGAGTCTTATTAGTGCCGGGAGGAAGAGAGAGTGAGAGAGGGAAGCACTTTGTCCTCGCACGCCCTCTGAGACGACCCTCCCTCCCACCATCAGTCTAACCATGTTCACCCCGCTCACCATTAAGAGCTTTCTGCGGATCAGTCGACTCAACCTTTACCCTCGTCATGCCAACTCTGATGATAACCAGCAGCACCGTCTTTTAATAAGAGTAAACCGTAATTTACCGCAATAAAATAGAGGATCCTATGGAAGCTTGTTTCTACCTCTGATTAAAAAACTAATTGAGATCTTTTATCTTAATTCTGCAGCGCTCCACAATGCGAGTAAATCACTGGCTTATGCGAACACATTTCACGCTGGGCGACTGAAGAAAATTCTTTAATTAGCCAATGACTAGTAAATTGTATGATTGCACATGTTTTTAAGCCATGCCAATTTAAACATTCTAGCGAAAGAAGACACTAAATCCACTAAATGCACTAAAAACTGCACACCCAGAAAGTGTACGTGCAGAAAGTGCACACGCAAAGTGCACGGCCAGAAAGTACACACCTAAAAAGTGCACGCGCAAAGTGTACGCCCAGAAAGTGAACGCGTTAAGCGCACGCCTAGAAAGTGCACACGCAAAGTGTACGCCTAGAAAGTGTACGCCCAGAAAGTGCACGCCTGGAAAGTGCACACACAAAGTGCACAGCCAGAAAGTACACACCTAAAAAGTGCACGCCCGCAAAGTGTACGCCTAGAAAGTGTACGCCCAGAAAGTGCACGCCTAGAAAGTGAAACACGCAAAGTGCACGCCCAGAAAGGGCACGCCAAGAATGTGCACGTCTAGAAAGAGTACGCACTAAGTGCACGCCCAGAAAGTGCACGTGGAGAAAGTGCACACACAAAGTGCACGCCTAGAAAGTGCACACGCAAAGTGCACGGCCAGAAAGTACACACCTAAAAAGTGCACGCCCGCAAAGTGTACGCCTAAAAAGTGCACGTCTAGAAAGAGTACGCACTAAGTGCACGCCCAGAAAGTGTACGCACAGAAAGTGCACACGCAGAAAGTGCACACCTAGAAATTGCACACGCAAAGTGCACGGCCAGAAAGTACACACCTAAAAAGTGCACGCCCACAAAGTGTACGCCTAGAAAGTGCACGCCCAGAAAGGGCACGCCAAGAATGTGCACGTCTAGAAAGAGTACGCACTAAGTACACGCCCAGAAAGTGTACGCACAGAAAGTGCACACGCAGAAAGTGCACACATAGAAATTGCACACGCAAAGTGCACGGCCAGAAAGTACAGACCTTAAAAGTGCACACCCGCAAAGTGCACGCCTAGAAAGTGCACGCCTAGAAAGTGTACGCCAAGAAAGTGTACGCCTAGAAAGTGCACGCCCAGAAAGTGCACGCCCAGAAAGTGTACGCCTAGAAAGTGTACTCCCAGAAAGTGCACGCCTAGAAAGTGTACGCCCAGAAAGTGCACGCCTAGAAAGTGCACACGCAAAGTGCACAGCCAGAAAGTACACACCTAAAAAGTGCACACCCGCAAAGTGTACGCCTAGAAAGTGCACGCCTAGAAAGTGTACGCCCAGAAAGTGCACACCCAGAAAGTGTACGCGCAAAGTGTACGCATAGAAAGTGTACGCCTAGAAAGTGTACGCCTAGAAAGTGTACGCATAGAAAGTGTACGCCTAGAAAGTGTACGCCCAGAAAGTGCACACCCAGAAAGTGTACGCGCAAAGTGTACGCATAGAAAGTGTACGCCTAGAAAGTGTACGCATAGAAAGTGTACGCCTAGAAAGTGTACGCCTAGAAAGTGCACGCCTAGAAAGTGTACGCCCAGAAAGTGCACGCCCAGAAAGTGTACGCCTAGAAAGTGTACTCCCAGAAAGTGTACGCCCAGAAAGTGCACGCCCAGAAAGTGCACGCCTAGAAAGTGCACACGCAAAGTGCACAGCCAGAAAGTACACACCTAAAAAGTGCACACCCGCAAAGTGTACGCCTAGAAAGTGCACGCCTAGAAAGTGTACGCCCAGAAAGTGCACACCCAGAAAGTGCACACCCAGAAAGTGTACGCGCAAAGTGTACGCATAGAAAGTGTACGCCTAGAAAGTGTACGCCTAGAAAGTGCACGCCTAGAAAGTGTACGCCCAGAAAGTGCACGCCTAGAAAGTGTACGCCCAGAAAGTGTACGCCTAGAAAGTGTACGCCTAGAAAGTGCACGCCTAGAAAGTGTACGCCCAGAAAGTGCACGCCTAGAAAGTGTACGCCTAGAAAGTGTACGCCTAGAAAGTGCACGCCTAGAAAGTGTACGCCCAGAAAGTGCACGCCTAGAAAGTGTACGCCTAGAAAGTGCACGCCTAGAAAGTGTACTCCCAGAAAGTGCACGCCTAGAAAGTGTACGCGCAAAGTGTACGCATAGAAAGTGTACGCCTAGAAAGTGTACGCCTAGAAAGTGCACGCCTAGAAAGTGTACGCCCAGAAAGTGCACGCCTAGAAAGTGTACGCCCAGAAAGTGCACGCCTAGAAAGTGCACACCCAGAAAGTGTACGCGCAAAGTGTACGCATAGAAAGTGTACGCCTAGAAAGTGTACGCCTAGAAAGTGCACGCCTAGAAAGTGTACGCCCAGAAAGTGCACGCCTAGAAAGTGTACGCCTAGAAAGTGCACGCCTAGAAAGTGTACTCCCAGAAAGTGCACGCCTAGAAAGTGTACGCCCAGAAAGTGCACGCCTAGAAAGTGCACACGCAAAGTGCACAGCCAGAAAGTACACACCTAAAAAGTGTACGCCCAGAAAGTGCACACCCAGAAAGTGCACGCGCAAAGTGTACGCCTAGAAAGTGTACGCCTAGAAAGTGTACGCCTAGAAAGTGTACGCCCAGAAAGTGCACGCCTAGAAAGTGCACCCGCAAAGTGCACAGCCAGAAAGTACACACCTAAAAAGTGCACACCCGCAAAGTATACGCCTAGAAAGTGCACGCCCAGAAAGTGTACGCCCAGAAAGTGCACGCCTAGAAAGTGCACACGCAAAGTGCACAGCCAGAAAATACACATCTAAAAAGTGCACGCCCAGAAAGTGCACGCGCAAAGTGCACACATAGAAAGTGTACGCCCAGAAAGTGCACGCCCACAATGTACACACCCAGAAAGTGCACGCACAAAGTGTACGCCTAGAATGTGCACGTCTAGAAAGAGTACGCACTAAGTGCACGCCCAGAAAGTGCACAAAGTGCATGCACACAGACACTGAATCAAGCTCTCTTTAATGTCGTCTTGCGCTTGAACGGACAATTTCACACAAAATGATGTCAACATGCCTGTAACGCTGAGGCCGGAATGAAGCAGAAAGCGAATCCAAATGCACGCACTATTTTAAAAATAATAATACAAAAGGGCAATCCAGGGTAACCAGGAACTCGGAACTGGAACAAGGAGACAGTTACAAGAAACAACGACTGACAAGGGGGCGTGGCTAATCAGAAACACATGGGAACAATGATACAGTATCAGTATATTAGATCCATGCGTTCGCTCTTAAAGTGACAGCTGCCTAAACTTGTTGTTGGTTTTTAAAGATTAAGAAATTGAAAGATTAATAGTATTCGTCTAGATTTAATTTATAGTCAGACTATGCAGTATTAATTTACTTTTGATTATTGCATTTTTGTACCTATTCTATCTAATCTGTATCTAACTAGTGTTAGATTTTCCTGAAAAACCTGAAAAGCACTGTTTATTTTATTTTTATATTTGTTCTATTATCTTTATTTGTGCTTTTGTTTGTAGTTCTATTTTTTTCTTTTCTTATTTCAGTACAGTTTACATAGTTTTAGTAATTTATATTTTATGTTATATTTATGTCGATTTTTAAATTTGCATTGTTCTTGCATTACATGTAAAAATCGGGCGAGTAAAATAAAAAAAAATGTCCTAGTCAATGGGAACCCGAGCTTTAGTGTGTCTGGTGAGGGTTGTTCGGACATTTTTTTAACTTTATTTGTTTATATTTCATAATTCTGACTTGATAGCTCGCAATTGTGAGTTTATTTTTTGCCACGGCAAACAAAAAGTCTGAATTGTGAGATAAGTGGTCCGTCACCTCCGTGTCTGAGAATATCTGACTCTCAGGAGCTTCAGGAAGAAGTGTAGGATAGGTAGTCACTGAGAACTCTGGAGCGATCCAGACGCTCCACATCTCATGCGTTCAGACACCCCGTCTTCCTTCCTTCCTTTAATCTGTTGAGAAAGGCCCAGCCGTCAGAGCCGATCTGTGAGTGACCGTTACAGACAGGCATTCTGCGCTCAGGCCTACACCGAATCACATTTCCACACAAAGATCTGAGAAATCTGCACAACACCTACACGTAGTCACGTACCAGAAACATTTCGACTCAAGGGGCACACTCACATTTTTTTATTATTTTGGAATTATTTATCATTTCCAATATGACAATGTCATTCTCCAGAACTTCAGTTCTGAAAAAAAAAAAGATAAAAATGTTAATATGTCTGATTTGTACTTGGGTCCACATGTTGTCACTTGCGTTGCAGTCTCAGCGTGGCCAGAAGGGGTGCTGTGGCGTGTGAATTGCTGTTGTTTTGTCAGTTTTCTCTTTTTAGGTGCTGATACACTCTTTTCTTTTGGGGTATAACAGTTTGATATACCTTTGCAGTGATATACTGTTAGCGAATATTCATCTAAACAAGTATGTGCTGCGTGCTTTCCTACGTTTTTAAACGCAAAAATAAGTCCATTTTGTCGGTGCTTTCCTCTTTGTATTAAGCTATGCTGTACGATGATGTTTTGTTCATAAGTGCTTATGCAATGTATGATTTAAATTTTTTATCGTTATTTTAATGCTTTGAATAAACTATTAAATGCGGTGCATTTTGCTCATTGCGCCCTCTTGTGGCCTCAGGAAGCTTTTTCCCCTAACTGAAATTGTCTTTTAAATTCAACTATAATTTGAATATTAGTAATATTTAATGTGCTCTAAGCAATGTTGGGCAACGTCACTTCTTGTTGATGTTCGAAGTATTGTCAAACAAAATGGAGGCTAGCTAGACCCCAAGCGGGTAATCCATCAGCCGGAAGTTGAAGCCTCGCGGTAGCCGCCATTGTAGCTGAACTTCACCTGCTGTTAGCATCCCATTGACTCCCATTCATTTTGGCGTCACTTTGACAGAAAATAACTTTACATCTGAGGCGTCCAAAGACTTAATTTGTCCATTTATTTATTTCTAAAGAAACACGACAACGTATAAAATGCTCCATTACTTTGTATCTTACGTTACGGCCCCATAGAAGCCGTTTTTTTTTAAAAATAGGCTAAAGATTGCGTCATAACCACGGGACTTTCTGTCGCGCAATAGAGACATTACTGTATAGACAGGAGGAGAAGCTCGCAGCCAATATTTTACTGTCGGGGGGACATGGAAGCATAAAGTCAAGGGAGAAGCCCATAGATGGAGAGTCCATAAAAGCAACGGGACAACATATTTAACAACGTTTTTGAGGAATTAGCTGACTCAGATTTTTCTTGGCACAGCTACTAGAAGATTAACAACGATCAGACTGTCGTCCCGCTCAGTTTGAGCCTGCGCAGTCGCTCAGACATCAGACAGGAAGTGCAATAATCGGGCCTCAGTCTTCTCCATTGAAATCAATGGGGTCGCTGTGTCCATTTCTCTTACTGTCTGCTCCTCATCCGCGCACTAACACCCCCCCCCCCCCCAAATCCTTCTTGTGAGTAGTTGGCTGTAACACTGTTTGTTATGTTTCGTGGAGCGGGTTGGCCCAGTATGTTTGTGTTACCGTTTGTGGAGCCTGCTGTGTCTACAGAGACTGCCTTTTTTTACAGTGTGTTCAGGGGATAATGAGGAGATGTTTGCTGAATGTGACTAAAGATGTTTTGGCCTAAAAAAAAAAAACCGTGTGATATCGCTTAGAGCACCTTTAAAATATTTTTCAGCCATTTTGACTTTTTACCAGCCAGATAGTTCAAATTTTGTTTCAAAGTCCAAAAATGAACTCGGCTTGAGTTGGTTCGAAATTACGTCATACTGGTTCTTTCTTTGATTTAGCTTGAAGCATTTATGGGCCTTTGGTGACAACAGCAGCAACAGTTTTAAGAGAATCTTGCTGAGCAAGAAAACTTGCATGGCTTATCGTGTAACTCTGCTGAAGAAGATGTGAACATAGTCTCTGCTTGCACACTTACCTTACGCCGGTGCTAAAGCCCGAGAAGAGAACTGATCTGATCGCGTGTCAAAACACGGCTGAGGCTCCACTCGCGGCTCGAAATTCACGAATTTACCTGATCATCTAATGCATTTCTCTCCTGCTTTTCATATCTTCTGCCTCTTTTTACTGGGGGATAGGTGCAGGGAAAAAGAAAACAGTGGAGAAGAGAGAAACAGAGCAGGGATGACATTTGAAGCGAGAGGAGAGGGTGTAAAGAAGTCGAGCAGAGAGGCAGTGTTGAGGACGGGGCCTCGGCTTCTCTCTAATCTCGTATTGATCTCCAGTCAGGGAATGAATTGTGCCTCACTTCTGCTAGGCCTCAGAAGTCTCAGCTATTGATCTGGGCTGTCAGAGAGCTCTGGAGGAACTCTACCATGCAAAGCTGTCCCTCAGCTCGTCCATGTGCACGCCACCATGTCCACCATATTTGTATTTGAACTATTGCTTGGAAACTGCTTCGTGTTCTACATTTACATTTATTCATTTAGCTGACGCTTTTATCCAAAGCGACTTACAATTATTTTATATGTCAGAGGTCACATGTCTCTGGAGCAACTAGGGGTTAAGTGTCTTGCTTAGGGACACATTGGTGTCTTAGGGCCCTATAATTTCCGTGATCACGGAATCGCGGAATTGGCCAATTAGCGCGGAATTTAGTGGAATTTTACATATTTGGAATGAAATTCGTTTTTTGTGTGGGAGAAGAACGTATGTCTGGGGAAAATGCAGAGAGACGGGGAAGCAAATCTGGGCGACACAACCCCTCCCGTCATTAAGCATGGCGAAGCGGCTCTCCACGCTCTGCTTTCGTCGGCGAAAAAGTTAAGAAACTCGTTGAACACACGCACATACACACACAAAGTCCCCTCCGGGCACGTCTGTCTATAAGGTGCCAGACTGAGTGTGTGTGTCCGAGTCGAGAGCGTGCGAGAGAGACGAGACAGCACGCTCGAGAGACAGAAGCTGCGCCCCAATGTGCATACTATGCCCGAAATAGTATTGACAGTTACTAATGTCTCATACTATTTAGTAGGGCTGGGTAATAAATATCGATTTCTCGATATTAATCGATTCTCATTTTTACAAACCGATATCGATTCTTAAATCTCAAGAATCGATTAGTCATCCTGTTTCATTTGTATGAATGGATCATTGTATCGCGGCTGCGCGCATCCAACAAATCGCAGTAATCTTTGTCCTTTGTTACTATTGATATGAAACAAAGTCTCAATTTTCAAATTACGTCCATTTTCTTTAGAAATTCAAAAAAATAAATAGCGTTTTGGCGCTGTGGTGTGAGATCGCTCTGGAGAAGCAGCAGCGCTGATCTCTCTTCCGGCTTAATAATACCAGTCACAGCGCCAAATAAACATGAATGAGCATCTGAAAGTGTGTTAAAGATAGAGTACAACTTATCGAAATCCGTATCATGTCACATTGATTCGCTCAATCAGCGTTTCAACCGTGGAAAGACGTCAATTAAACAGCTTGTAATCAATGTCATGTGTCGTCATATTTACCTCAGAAAACCCACATAAACTCGTTAGTCCACACTCGTTAGTGTTCTTCAATATTTAATGCATATTTGAATAAATCTGGCAAGTTTTTATGACAGCCACCATTTAAATGTTTATATTTCATATAATTTTCTTATTATAAAAATAAATAAAAGTGTAATTTAAGTGTTTGTATAGCTACAAAACAGTTAATTATTACCTTCATTTTAGGCTAATGAAGCCTAGTAGGCTACAACTAGACTATATAGACCATAGTTTACAGCATTTAAGAGATTTGATTCCCTTGAGAAAAATGGCCATTTATTGTAACTGATATCCAAAATAATCGATATTGAATCGAATCGAATCGTAATCGAAATCGAATCGTTTTGCAAGCTTGTGAATCGAAATCGAATCGAATTGTGAAATTTGTCTCAATACCCAGCCCTACTATTTAGGATGGATAGTATGCACATTACAACGCAGTTAGAGTCTGACTTTTATTTTAACTTATATAAACTAATATAATTTATTTTTACTGGACAGTTTAAAGCTCATAACCATATTTTGTTGTTACTTGAAGTACTTAGAGTGCAGTGTTATGTTGCATCATGCAGTATTTGTCATTTTAACAGTAAATGCTTATTTTATTTGTGTACATTTTAATCATTAACATTAAAAGCAACATTAAAAGCTCTTTTTACAACTAAAATAACAGTACTGAACTGAATTCCCAAAAATTAAAATGGAAAAAAACGGAATTTGCAAAAATTAAAACGGAAAAAACTGAATTTGGGAAAAAATAAAACGGAATTTGGGAAAAAATAAAATGGATTTTATAGAGCCCTAGTGTCTCACAGTGGATTCGAACCTGGGTGTCTCACACCAAAGGCATATGTCTTATCCACTGCGCAAATGTGTTGCTTATGTAATTTTAGGTATGTTAATTGTGCATGCAACATATGCTTAACTGCTTTATTACAAATAAACCACATTCTAACTAAAGGATTCATGATATTCTTTCAAACTTTTGTTCCAATATTCCATATTCAGTAAAGAATATAAGAACAAGTGATAAATTAATAATGTCATATTTTAAATAAATGCTTTCTATTCATCAAAGAATCCTGAAAAAAAAAAATATGTATGATGGTTTCCACAAAAATCGGAAACTGTTTTCCACATTGATAATAAACAGAATTGATACTTGAGCATCAGATCATCATATTAGAGTGATTTCTGAAGGATCATGTGACTCTGAAGACTGGAGTAATGATGCTGAAAATTCAGCTTTGATCACAGGACAGGATATAAATTAGTTTATAAAATATTACATTGAAACCCATTGTTTTGAATTGTAATAATATTGAACTGTTTTTGCTGTGTTTTAGAAAGTATATACGGTATATTTATACTCTATATTTATACTGCACATAAAGAGATGCTCGCCTTGCTCTGTTCTGTGTGACTCTCCTGTTCGAACGCGTTCATCAAAATGAACGAATCTTTTTTCGTGTCATTTGGCTCATTCAACGAACGAAATTAACTTGGGAAAACATTTGTTTATTTTGATGAATGAGTTCGAACAGGAGAGTCACACAGAACAGAGCAAGACGGCCATTTGAGCTTATAAAACTTAAACTTTATTATTTATTTATTTAATGAGTGATCGTTTCGCTTGATAAGACCCTTATTCATCGTCTGGAATCGTTTAAAGCCCTTTGAACAGTTTGCACTGAAACTGTCTTTTGGACCTTGAACCGTTTGGTTCCCATTGAAGTCCATTATATGGAGAAAAATCCTGGAATGTTTTCATCCAAAACCTTAATTTCTTTTCGACTGAAGAAAGAAAGACATGGACATCTTGGATGACATGGGGGTGAGTAAATTATCAGCAAAAGTTTTTTCAAAAGTGAACTACTCCTTTAGGTAGACTGTGATGTGTTTCAACGATGCTCAGTTGGTGCTAAGAGGCTCAAAGTGTGCCAAGAATCCATATAACACATTACACCAAGAACCATACAAGGCAGGATTGATCAATGCTTTCATGTTGTTTACGCCAAACCCTGACAAGACAGAAATCAGAAATCCAGACGCAACACATTTCCAATCCTCTATTGTCCAGTTTTGTGAATTGTAGCCTCAGTTTGCTGTTCTGGGTGTGTGTCTTCTGCTACTGAAGCCCGTCTGCTTTGAGGTTTGATGTGTTGTGTGTTCAGAGATGCTCTTCTTCACCTCGGTTGTAATGCATGTTAATTTGAGTTACTGTTGCCTTTCTATCAGCTGAACCAGTCTGGCCGTTCTCTGACCTCCAGCATCAGCAAGGCCTTTTCTCCCACACAATTGACGCTCACTGGATATTTCTCTTTTTCAGACCATTCTCTGTAAACCCTAGTTTTGGTTGTGTGTGTGAAAATCCTGTAGATCAGCAGTGTCTTAAATACTCATACCAGCTCATTTGGCACCAACAACAATGCCAAGTTCGCTTAAATCACCTTCCTTTCTCATTCTGATGCTCAGATCATCTTGATGACCACATGCTGCCATTTATTATATTTGACTAATTATTATTAGTTATTTACTTACTTTTATACGTTGATTATTATACATATATTAGGCTATGTTTACACGGAAACGATCTGAAGAGAAAACGCAAAAGTGGCGTTGCGTTATCACTTTTTATTCGGTGTTTAGATGAGCGTTATGGGTGGGAAATCCACGTGCATATGGTGACGCAAAAGTGTGTGAAATTCGATGTAGTGTGCACTCCAGGCAGCTAGGTGGCGACACCAAATCCGCGCGCCTGCGTACAACCTTCACTGTCTTGCAGACTTTTGCGTTTTTACCCTTTAGACGGGAACGCGGCGGTGGAGCGTTTTTAAGATTTCCACTCTGGAGGGTGGGTTCACTTTTTTGCGTTTTTAAGCCCCCAAATCGCCGTGTAAACGAAAGACACATCCGATAAAATATTTGTATGTTTTCACCCGTGAGCGTTCTCGTGTAGTATGAACAACTTATAAGCATATATGGTGCTTTTGCATCCTTAAAAAAATGTATAAACATCCACAGCTTAGGGCTGCACGATTATGACAAAAATCATAATTGTCGATTATTGCCTTGAAATTACAATTGCGATTATTAATTACGATTATCACAATTTACATTGAATGCTGTTTTGAACAGCTTTGCCATTGTTCGAAAGTGACTGCATGCAAATTGTTCTATCAAAATAAAACTTTTGGTGCTTTTCTATGGTTTAAAGTAACACCAAGTAACTTTTTCTCTTCAGTCGCCCTACTGGTTGGAAACGAAATTGTCCATTGCCGCTGTCGTAAATAATTTAGCCTACCGTCGCACGCACACTCGCTGTTTATCCAGCACCGGCTTTAGAACGAACGATGTCCACAGACAAGGTATAGTATGTTACATAATTTCATGAAAGGATGATGTATTGCGACATCAGAAACGAAGAAAAACGAAATAATGACTATTATAGTGCTTGATGTAAAGCAGTCGAATTTTGTAGTACCCGAACCCCGAAGTTACATAGTGCCAGTAAAAGTGATACAGACCCCGTCAGGCGACGGCAGAAGTGCCTTTCACCATGTTACGACTTGATGTACCACTGATAAGATTTTGGAAACATTATTTTAAGTAAACAATGTTAGATAGTGTTGCTTTAATGCTAATTAGGGGTTCAAGCACGAAGTGCTGAAACCCTATTGTAATTGTATTGATTTTTATTATTATTATTATTATTATTCTGCCGTAAAACGCATCGTGCAGACCAAACCGTAAGGGCTGGAGACCTGAAACTTTGTCAGATGGTAGTACAAAAATCGAGGAGAGGTTATCAAATTATGAGCCCAATTGGCCCATAGGTGGCGCTATAGCGACCAATTGCGCGAAATGGCTCATAGCTCCTAGACCGTAAGTCGTACACTCAAGTGTCTTATATCATTGGAAAGCTGGTCACCTGACGAAAAAAACGTATATCTCCGATTTCATTTCCGGTATGCAAATTTTTCCGCCATTTTGAATTTTGTCAAAAAACTACTTTTGCAAACTAGTCCCTGGATTTTTGCCCGATCGGAACCAAACCAGTGCAGAAATGTTCTCTGGAGTCTGAAGATCAATAATTATCAAAAAAATGTTGAAATTTCTCGTTCCGGTCGCTAGGGGAAGCAAAATAAACGTTGTGGGAGGAGCCTATTTTACTAAAATGGCTATAACTCGAGAAGTAAATGAGATATCTTCACCAAACTCGGTACACATCTCTAAGAGTTCAATTTGAGGTCACAGTAAAAAAATAGCGACGATTGAACACTAGGTGGCGCTATAACATGAAAAAAACATAAAAAGGGCTATGACCACATGACCGTTAGTCCGATTGACTTGAAAATTGGTATGCAGTGTCTTGGACCAAGGCCCCATGTATATCTATGAGGACATTGGCGTATCTAAAAAAACATGGCCGCCATCGGCCAATGAAGTTTGAGCATCTATGAAACAAGGTTAACGAAGGCCGATCGGAACGAAACTCATTGGGCATGTTTGACTCATGGCCCTAGAGGTCTGTAAGAATTTTGAAAGAAATCGGCCACTAGTTGGCGCTAACGAGTTTAATGGCTCTGTTATCACGTGGTGTTGCACACCCCCCCACAATATGTATATCAATTGATAGATCTCCTTATGCTGAACAACTTTGCCTCAAGAACCATTGCTGTCAATCAAATTGTTCGTTAAATATTCACGAATATGTTAAAAACGTACTTTTGCAAACTAGTCCCTGGTTTTTTGCCCGATCGGAACCAGACCAGTCTAGGATAATTCTTTGGACTCTCTAAATCAATAATTATCAAAAAAAAGTTGAACTTTGTCATTTGTTTTGCTATAACAGGGTCATTTATAAAAGGGGGCATGACAAAATGCACCCAAAAGCCTATAAATCCTAAAGGAAAAGTCAGAACTTCACAAAAATTGATGAGCACATGTGTCATAACTTATTCAACAAGCATGCAAAGTTTCATGGAGATCGGACTATAGGTGGCGCTATAACTGTTAAAGATGTTAAAAACAATGTATTCCCTATGGTAAATTACCATTATTGAAACTTAAACCTTAATGTCTTTTGATGCTTTTGTGCTTAAAGGCCTTAACGGCCTAAACTGCTTGAACCCCGCTAAATGCTGCTTGCAGCTTTAATTTTAATTATAATGTTACACTAACTAAAATTAAAACAATGGGGGAAAAACCCTTAAGATAAGCTATAAAAACACATTTTAAGCACACAGAATAATGTAAGTGGACTTTTTATAATTGTGCCTTTGAACGATTACATAATTGTGGCATCCATAATTGTAATCGCGATTACAAATTCGATTAATTGTGCAGCCCTACCACAGCTTCAGTCTCCATTCATTATGAAAAAGAGCAGCCAACGCATTCTTCAAAATATTTCCTTTTGTGTTTAAAGAAATTTAAACACAAAAGAATTTGGTAAATGATGACAGACTTTAACGGTGAACTGTCCCTTTAATCGTAAGTGTAAACAGGGCCTTTGAGAGTCGACAGGGCAAAAAACACCTTGATTCTTCTCAGCATTGTTGTAAACCGTAACGATGACAGTTTAAAAGTGTTTTAATCTTCATAACCTTCATTAAAAGCTTAATCGCTTCACCCCTACGATTTTTATGAATGCGTCTTTCCCGCACACTCAGCCGTGGCGCTCTTTGATAAAGAACCGAGCGTTCCGACACACCCTCGTCTGATTCATTAGAGCAGATTCGCCATAATTATCAGCTCACCCACGCTCATTAAATCAGGCGTATTATGAAGCTCAGCACATCAGCGGATCCCACACGTGAAGTTCTTATCCTCGCGCCGTACACATGCAGCTGTTGCTCCGCTATTGTCCCGTGCACGGTGACTTAATTACTCATACACACCCACACAGAACAAACACTCGCTGTACATGTCGCAATCAGGGAGTGACGCTCTTGCGTGTTGTTGTGTCTTTGGACCCCCGGGGGGAGTCGTTTTTAAATGAACTCATTAGAGTGGATATTTATGAACAATACAATCGCATAACGCAGTGTTGTGTGTTTCCTCTTCCTGATTATAAAGTGAATGTTTCTCCAACGCCTCCTGGAAATCTTGTTTAATTCTCTATGTATATCAGTGCCCGTGTGTGTGATTCTGGCCTCGGACACTTGTCGACTGTGTGATGCAACTGTGACCAACACTGGTGCAACAGTCCCTCTGTGTTTTCATGCTGTATTTACTGTACATGATCAATACCCCGATGACCAAAGCAACTGCAATATGTACATGTGTATATATAGGCCTAATTTATAAAATAAATGAATGTTTTTTTGTGATATATATATATAATTATTCTTATTATGTTATTTCATAATTTGAAGAAATTACAATATTTGTTAAATGGGATTCATAATATAATATTGATTGTTAAGATGCCATCCTGAATGGTGATTTCAGCCATACACAACTATTTTCTTTTCAACTTTCTGCAAAAGAAAAGAACAGATATGTCCCTCCAAAATTATTTTACCTGAAACTGAAAATTAATTTTACATCAGTATATTGAGATAGAGCAACTGAGGGACAGGGTCATTTTTAATAAAAAGGTTTACACAATATTAAAATGGACTATTTCACTCCTTTACATCTTTAGTTATTTTAAGATGTATTTTCATATTTCATTCAAAGTTTGGGTCTGGGACAATGGTAATATACTTTCTATTTTTTATTTAGTTTTTGCATGAATTGGGGTAGCGTATTGCTTTTATAAAACGGCAGCAATAGGAATGAAATAATAATATTATTAATAATTATTAATAATAAAATAATATAAACAATGGTTACGTCACATAATATTGTGTATTATTAATTTTATCATTATTTAATTCCTATTGCTGCCATTTTATATAATCGCAATACGATACCCAAGTTCATGCAAAAATAAAATAAAATAAAAAGTATTACCATTGTCCCAGACTCCAGACCATATTATCAATATTATTATTAATAATAATCAATAATAAAATAATTTCAACAATGGTTACGTCACATAATATTGTAATATCCTAATAGCATGTTTTTTAAGTTCGCAAATCAACTTAGGATCTCACTATTATAGAATTCAAATGATATGAGGTCACAAGTGTGTGTGTGTGTGTGTGTGTGTGTGTGTGTGTTTATTGTTATTCTACAGCTTTGGATACACTGTAAAAATGAATATGCTTTATCTAATCAATAGAATTGTGCCAACAGATTACAAGCAATATTATTAATTAAATTTAACAAATTTGAATTGAGTAATAATTAATCAAATTATTCCTTAAAAGTTAACCATTTAAAATGAGTAAAGTTTACACCAAAACATTTAACAAAAATATCTCACTAACAGACAGACGTCAAAGATTAATGAAGAACTCTTTATTTTATAAAGCCTGATGTTAACAAGCAGAATCACTGAAGGAGAAAACCGTCATTTTAAAACAAACACTGATCACCATAATGGTGACTTAAATTTATGTTTTTTTGGTCGTTGTTGTAAGTTTGACTCATTTTAAATGGTTACCTTTTAAGTCGTTACATACAGTTGTTATATTTAACTTTTGATTTAATGAATAATATTGCTTGTAATCTGTTGCCACAATTTTTTGGATTAGATAAAGCATATTAATTTTTACAGTGTATTTATTTGACTGTCCTATGACAATTTTTAGAGCCAGAAGTACCTGTGTTATAATCTAGAGTTTAGTAATGTCGTCGTTACACATTTGAATGTATTTGCCTTTGCACACCGTCTTGTTATGTGGACCGTGACGTTAATGTCACATTGACTTCTCCCAGCCGTGTCCTCTCTCGTCTCCAGCTGACGTGTGTTTCTGCTTCCAAGTTTTTGATGTCGGCTCCTCTTGTGTTCCTGTTGAGTTCTGTGCCGAATAACCTCACAGTGACCAACGGGCCCTTGACCCGGCGCTGATCTCACTGTGACCCTGGAGTTGAGGGACGGTCCTGAACGGTTCAGTCTGGTAGAGCAGCAAACCTTGTCCTTGCCTCATATTTCTAGATGCATATGTTGAAGAATCTGCCAGCTGGCAGGATTAGTCAAAATCTCTGTTGAACTCCTGGTTGTCCATTGGTTAATGAACTTTAAATGACTTTAAACCCAATGGCTAAAGAATTGTAGCATATATGCTAACTTGCTAAAAATGTGCTTCTGTGTTTTTAACAACATACAAATGTTCCAGCAGTCGCTTCCCTTAGTTCTATACCACAGAATGACGCTGGTTTAGCTCGGTTCTGTTATTGTTTGCCTGCCGAACGTGGCTGTCGTAACGTTTTTAACCCTGGTGTATTTCTCCCGCATGGTTTTACTCTGCTTGTCACGACGCACGCCAGATTGTTTGGATCACATTGAAGCCAGCAGCTCTGCAGTGTTTTGCACTTGTCACCTGAACTTTAATTAGTTTGGTCTGTTCGCGGTTCAGAAGGGACCGAAGACTGCTGCGCGGGCCCTCGTTGTTTTGATTCAGAGCCGAGTGCTAGTTTGTGTGTGTGTTCACTTTTACCTTGCCATTGATTTGAATTTCAAAGTCCTTATGCGCTCGTTGGCACTTCTGGCTTGTTGGCGGCGTGGAAGCGACGGTAGGCGTGACAGGTGGAAAGTGTGTGTAAGTGTGTGAGAGAAAGATGCAAACTCATTGCTGTATGCTGAGTGCATCTTAAATCACATCGCATTGACGGTGCATTCAGGCAGGTGGAAGTGTTGTATATTTACCGCCATGTTCGCATTTACAATTTGCTCAGGCAGAAAGAGACAAATTTAATATGTGGCTGTGTCTTCTTCCTTTTCTTTTCACGTACCTCTATTACTTTTATTCCCTAAATCTCTGACTAGATTTGGGCATAACTGTCTAATTTTAGTCCTGTGGGCCTTTAACAAAACACACTCCCTCCAAAATGTTTATGCTTTCACTAGTTTATTTGATAAATATGCTTTTTTTTTTTTCTCTGAAATGCCTTTTTTTTTCGGATCCAACAAATGTTATTTTCACCACATTTCAAATTATATATGCGTTTAATAAGTTGCTTTAAGTAAAATATCCTAATTTGAAAAATTATCGCTTGACGGTAACATTTTAAATACTGGTAATATTGTTTAAGGTAGAGATTCAATCAGTCATTTTTTAGGTAAAATATATATTTTTTTACATCATTTTTTACTCATTTAGAATGAAATAAAATATATACATAAAGGGCATTTGAAGTTTGATTAAGACTTTTTATTAGTAATTAAAGTTTTATTAACATTTTAGATTAGGGTCTAATAGTTTTACTGTGCGTTCACACCAGACGGGAGTAGTGCGTCAAATTCGCGCCTACCGCGTCTAGTTATACGCTTGAACACTTTGAATCCATTCGCGCGTCAAGAGCGTAATTGACGCGTGTAAAAACAAAACTTTGAAGCGAAATTTACGCTTGTCACGCGCGCCAGAATCGAAACCCGTTGGCGGCCATCTTTTTTATGTTATTCGAGCATTCATCGAGAGACTCACCACTCTGTATTTGCTCTGGAGAGCAGAACAGCGGCGTGGGGATCATCGTCGCCGTATTTGTGTCCACCGGACCCTTTGCTTTGTTTTGGATTAGAACCACACCAGGCATTTAGTCAAATTACAAAATATTTTATTGAAGCATCCAGATCCTTCATCACGTGACAGCAGCTAGGCTCCTGATTGGTTAACGCGACGCAAATAGACGCCAAAGTTCCGATTTTTCAACTCGGGCGGCAGGCGCGAATTCACGTCAAACGTGTGAATGCACAAATAGCCCTAACTAAAGAATTCGTGCATAATGCACTTAACGCGCCAGATGGTCAATTCACGCGAACTTGACGCGCAAATGAGCCGTATTCGCATCTAGTGTCTTTGCATTGACTTAACATTGAAATCACTCGCGCCTGACGCGCTATTCGCGTCCGATGTGAACACACCATTATAGGGCCCAAAAGTACTACAGTAGTCAACATGTGAAGTTGTCATCAAAACCTTTCATCAAAATTATACTTAAATTTTTTTACAATACCCGTTCTTGTCTTTGATTAACTTTTTTGATCCACTTAAAATGTGCACGTTTGCCTTTGCTGATCGCTGATTGCAATGGGCTCTATGCACGGCGTTATTTCCGGTGAAGGATTAAGGATGCTCGATAACTTCCGCCGATCGTAGAGTCCAATGCAATACCGAGAATTTATATTGAATTTTATACTCCATGGTTATACTAATGAAACGTTAGTCACAAAAACAGATAAAACAGACACCCCTCGTTGTGTTTATGCTTCTTTTTAAAATTATATTAAATAAACATAACTACATATAAAATTACATCTAAACGTATGTACGTTTCGTTTCAAAGACGGGAGGACAGTAAATATTGAAGACTCTGCCATAATCCCGTTTTCTCCGGTTTTCCTCTGCTTTAATCTACACAACCGGAAATGGACGAGCATCCTTACGTCAAATGCGGAACTTATGCATGCATATAGCCCATTGGCTGTATGCACAGTTGCACAACTTCCTGAACGTAAGCCAGCTCCTTGTTTCCTGTCTGCCATTATTGGACAAATTTATTAATCCAGGTGTGCCTGACCTCAGTAGTCACGGCAACAATAATCAGACACACCTGAATTAATCAAGTTCGGCCGATAATGGCAGACAGGAAACAAGGAGCTCGCTTAAGTTCAGGAAGTAGTGCAGCTGTGCATAAAGCCAATTGTTTTGCCTCAACAACTACGTACTAATTATTAATAAGCAGGAATTCGTTTTTTTTTTTTTTTTTATTTAGGTATTGGTTACGATTAAGGGGTTTACAATATGATCATGCAGAATAATTCATTAATATGTGCATTATAAGTACTAACAAACAGTCAATATCCTAGTAATATGTAATCCATTCTCATCCTAGGGCGTCATACTGATGCTTTTGCCAATTCGTATACATCCAACGCACATGGCACCCTTTAGCCTCAATATAACACCCACAGAGCTGTGTTTGGCTATGGGTAGGTTTAGGTCTGGGGTAGTGTTAGGGTTAGACCACTAGGAGGCCCATATATATCTGGGTCTCATATTGACGGTAAAGGGTGCCATGTGTGTTGGATGTAGATGAAGCGTCAGTATATGACGCCTTGGGATGAGAACGGGCTGTAATATGCAAGCTAATAAGCAAATTGCGAGAATTGGACCCTAAACTAAAGTGTTACCAAAAGTTTTAAAATGACTGACCTTCATATAACAAAATATCTAGGACATAAAAGTGCTGTATTTGAAGAGACACCCATCCGTGTCTTCTGTGCATTTCCCCCCCTGTGGTGCATATGTGTTTAAAACAGTGGTCCCATTTCAAACACCCCATCCCGACTGAGGCAATCACTCCCGGTGAAATTCTCGTCGTGTGAATCACTCTCACACACAATGCGTGGGATAACGACAGAGCCCCAAATGTGCCATTTTCTCTCCTCCGTCAACGGGCTCTGAATGGCTTCATTATGCTGCTGATTTCAAAAACAAAAGATAAAGATCGAGGCGGCACCATGAACTGCACAAACGCATGCCTAAATAAAGTGGTTTTGTATTGCTCAGTCGGGGGGCTGTGTCTCTTGCTGTTATACATAATGGCACCTGTTTTAAGAGCCGTCATCCATAAGCAAACCTCATCGTGGTAACCAAAACTCAGGATTGCATATTCTGCTAAACCATTGTTGCCATCATTTAGACCGAACAAACATATATCAGTGAATCGACTCGTCTGGAAAGACCAGTTTAGATTGACTAGTTTGAGCTGGTCACGTTGCCCTCCCTATTGTTTAGATTATTGATTTGCCTATATGGGTTTCAAGTCGCTAAATACCATTTACATCTGGTTGTCCTCAGTCATAAACATTTCTGGTTCAGCTAGCCAAGACGTCTGTGGGACACTAGGCACCAGTACATCCATAAATCAACATTTAGTACCAGATAAATATACCATATGGTGCTTTTTCAGCAGGGATTATCTATATTAGTGCATTGGCTGTATTTTATTTCATTAGACTCTTGAACAGTAACATCAGATGGTCCTGGTAATCAACAAGGAGTAATTGTATTGACTTATCTGCTGATTTTAGGTTATGAAAATGAAGCAATGCTCAGTTTTGAAGCCTTTTAAAGTCTAATCACAAGTGGATCGCAATATATGTTTGAGGATGTAATTGAGTATATGAACAGAAGGGGGCGCTGTGGTTCTTCACTTGAGTTGTGTTTGCTTTTTTTTAATACTTCTGTGTGATCAAACACTCCCCAAACACAAACTGACTACCACTCAAACTCAGCATCTGTGTGTGTTTTTTTCATATTGCAAAGGTTCGTTTGCGTTGAAGATAAAACAATTTGCGTGTTTGTGTGTGTGTAAGCTAAAACCATTTTTTACTCGCAACTAAACATTTTTCATGGCTAACATGTGCACTCTTTTTACTTGTTTAATGCTAGCTTACATCTGGATCCAATGCACATAATCACCTTATGCAGAAGACTACAGACTTCACCAAACCTCTAACACACATAATCCTCAATACTCGCCTCTTTGATCTATCTTTAATCGTCCACGGACTCCCCCTACGGATACATGTGATGGACAGACATGCATTATTTTTTAGTAGATGATATTTTCTAGGGCATGACTCTGATTCTCCAGCCATTAAGAAAGCGTACATGTTTCCAACTAGGCTTTGAACTCCTACGCCGAGCAGCCCATCTTTTTGGCCGAGGATCTCCGACAGAGAGCCGAAGTGCATTGAGGAGCTTAAGTTCACCTCTGAAAGTTCACAGTTGGCTATTGGACATCGTTCTTGCACTGTGTGTTCAATGATAGCCTGCGGTCTGACCACTTTTCCTTCTGTTGAGCCTCAAGCGAAAGGCCTTGTGGAATATCACATTCCCATAGTCTGCACCTCACTGTAAAAATTAACATGCTTTATCTAATCAATAGAATTGTGGCAAATGATTACAAGCAATATTATTAATTAAATTTAACAAATTAGAATTGAGTAATAATTAATCAAAATATTCCTTAAAAGTTGACCATTTAAAATGAGTAAAGAGAGAAAACCGTCATTTTAAAACAAACCTAAAACGAACACTGATCACCATAATGGTGACTTAAATGTACGTTTTTTTTTGGTCGTTGTTGTAAGTTTTACTCATTTTAAATGGTTAACTTTTAAGGAATTCATTTGATTCATTATTACTCAATAATAATTTGTTCAATTTAATTAATAATATTAATAATATATTTTTTTTTTGATTAGATAAAGCATATTCATTTTTACAGTGCTTTGTGGATGGGTTGGGGATAAACACAGAGAAAGGACGTGGAAGAGAGAGACAGCGAGACAACGTGAGTCTTTCAATCCCATCACCTAATTCTCATTTAACAAATCATTCGGCAGATGCATGATCCATGAAATGGCTACAAACCAAAGGGATTTTCTCTCGTCGCTCATTCTCTCTTTTTTCTATTTGGCTAAATCTCTCCTTTTTGGGAGTACAAGCTTTTTTCTGATTCATTTTGGTTGGTTTTGTAATCCCTTTTCTGAAACATCACACGCTAAGGGTTCAGAATCCATACTGATATCATTAATCCCTGCAGGATTCTGGCATGCGTGCGTTTGTCTGGCCTCGACGGACAGAAAACGCCGAGGTAGCCATTGTCTGTTTTCGGTTAATTGATCGACCAGTCTCAGCGGATCGTCCGTCTGCAGCTTTGGAGAGGACCCCTCGCTTTTATTGACTCTCTGTTGGGTTCCCGAGGAAATACAAATCACTTTTATCAGGCCTCCAGATGGTTTTCCCGTTGACTGATATCCTAATGCATCTACCCCGCTGTCAGAGTGACTCGGCCTGAATGCATTCAGGTGTCGTCTTCTCTACATCCTCACCCAACTTTCCAGAGTCTGAGAGCTTTTTTCCAAAGTCTTTAGCTACTTTAGCCTAATCTTTGATTCATGTTGTCTTCAAGATATTGTGAAGTTTGGATATGGATCAAAGGCTTTCCGGCCTAGTCGTGGATAGCTCAGGGTTTTAATGCCGTACCCATCTCAGTTCGGCTTCCTCTGTCATTATCTCTCCTCCCCCCACTCTCACTCCAAATGTGAATCCAACATTGTATTTCCTGATGCCTCTTTCAGGGATTGCATCTTACTGTAGCGCCAGCGGGAGCTGAATCGAGCTAATCGTGCACTAAGCATCAGCTCATCATTGATGTAGTCCCAGGAAAACTTTCTGGATTGGCAAGCTAAGACTTTGAGGAGAGGAAGGATTTCTATGTGGTTAAATCTTCGCAATCCTAAGGCAATGACACAGCTCAAGTTGATTCTGCAGCTCGGCACGATGAGTCAACCGAGAGATGCGGAACTGCTAAATCCACTCTTCCTTAAAATAACCTAGGGTTGACGTCAAACGTATTGATATTAAAGGAGTAGTTCACTTTTAAAAAAAACTTTTGCTGATAATTTACTCACCCCCATGTCATCCAAGATGTCCACGTCTTTCTTTCTTCAGTCGAAAAGAAATTAAGGTTTTTGATGAAAACATTCTAGAATTTTCTCCACATAATGGACTTCATTGGGAACCAAACGGTTCAAGGTCCAAATGAGAGGTTCAGTGCAGCTTCAAAGGGCTTTAAACGACACCAGACGATGAAAAAGGGTCTTATCTAGGACCCTTCGAGTCATGACTCAAAAAAAGATTCGTTCATTTTGGTAACAGGAGAGTCACGAACGCTCATCACAGGCGAGCATTTGTGCTTATAAAACTTAATTTTTTATTTATTTTTGAAATGGCTGATCGTTTCGCTAGATAAGACCCTTATTCATCGTCTGGTGTCGTTTAAAGCCCATTTGAACAGTTTGCACTGAAACTCTCATTTGGACCTCGAACCGTTTGGTTCCCAATGAAGTCCAAATCCCGGAATGTTTTCATCAAAAACCTTCATTTCTTTTCAACTGAAGAAAGAAAGACATGGACATCTTGGATGACATGGGGGCGAGTTTTTTTTTAAAAGGTGAACTACTCCTTTAACAAGTTCTTTAGCCGGCTTAACTGGCTTTCATTTGGAAGACATAATTTGTCGGCTGCTAGAAAGGTCATTAAACTCAACATCTCTTTTTAATGGTCAAATGAGAACATTGTCTAAACTGATCTATGACCCGAAGGCCACCGGATTCAGGCTTCGGTGAGGCAATGCATGCAATAAACTTACCTCACTCTGCCCCGTTCCTCTCACGAAGACTCTTCTATAGACTGTCGATCCGCAGTCCATAACCTTCCACTCTTGATTTCAAGCGCAGTGCCCTGACATCCTGCGACGCTCAGTTTTACGATAGCCTAGGGTGATGAGGTCACTTAAATGCCTCATCCTGTAGTAGCATGCCATTGGATTTATGACAGTGCTCCCTCTGCGGATACGCAAGGGCCGGATAATTTCTTTATTAGCATGATTTCATATGTTTGTGCTGTGCAAGCTCTAAAAACAGAGAATTCACGGGCCTAATTTGTCTCGCTCCACGAGAGCCGGTTTTATATCTGTCTGAGAAGTGGTGTGTTTTCAGGGGCAGATTGCTCACATTGGAGAGCTCATAAAGATGATCCAAACGTATCTCCATCGATTCCTGCCAAAGTGGCTCTCACTGACTTGGCAGCGCTGTGAATGTTATTTGGTTCAAATAAATGGTACAGATTGTATGGTCATTCATAGCTTTTGTAGTGTCAACCCCCACTATGATATTGTGGACCATTTTGAGGAATAGATGGGCAGGTATGGAATCGGTAATTCTTCATCTTTGTTTGCTTTCTCTGCTTGCCTTCAAAGAGTCTGACACCTTCTGTCTCCTCTCTCTTTTTTTCTTTTCATCTATCTCTCAGTCAAGAGGAGGGAGGCGTGCCCCCCACTGGTGTGTAAATAGGACAAGGGGTGGGCGAGGATACTAAGAGGTGTGTGAACCGAAGGGAGCAACGGGAGGATGCCACATGCCGCTTGGTTATTTTTTGTAAGGGCCACAGCAGGAGTTTAGGGAGTTTCCGCTCGAAGGGTCACAAGAAGAAGCACGATACTCTTACACAGTGTGATTTAGAAAGATGGGAGAGGTGTAGGTATAAATAGATCGTCCTTTTCTCCTCAACTTAACCCCGGCTGTCTTTTCATTTGCCTGTTTTGTTTCAATCCCCCTTCACTCCATACTCCAAGGCAGTGTTGTAGTCCTCGAGACTCGGACTCGTCTCGGACTCGGTCTCGAGACCATATTTTAATGGTCTTGGTCTTGTCATGGACTCGTGTCCATTTGGACTCGGAATTGACTCGTACTCGAACATTTTTGTTTTTTAGGTCTCGGACTTATTCCCGAGTCCACTCGAGTTCAATTAAAAATATTTTTCATGATTATTAATGTATGTTAATAAAATATTTCTTTAAATTGATTGACACGTCCAGTGATTGGTGATTTTCTAGTGCACAACTGCGCATGACAAATTGTAATAAAATTACTTTTAACACCACCTACTATGTGGCCTTTTTACCCTAAACTGATCATATTTTTTAAATTCTAAGTAAATTCAGTTAAAAAAGAAAGGATTTCTCTAAGTAAATAAAAGTAAATTAGGTAATCAACCCTCACTGGTCTCGGTCTCGACTCGGACTCAAACGTCTCTGGTCTCGGACTTGACTCGGACTCGACTCTCTCTGGACTCTGTCTTGACTCGGACTCTACTCTCTCTGGTCTCGGTCTCGACTCGGACTCGAGTGAGGTGGTCTCGACTACAACACTGCTCCAAGGTCTTGGTTATTGACCTTGTTTTTGAAATATTTACATGTTTTTGTGCATTTGTCAGACAACTTTATCCAAAGGGACTTGGGTATACAGTTCATGCATTCACTAGGAATCTAAACCATGCCCTTGTCCAAAGTGCAACAGCTGTGAAAGATGGTTGCTAATTTGTTTGCCAATGGTCCAACTGATCGGACATTCAATGACCAGTTTGGACCAGATATAAATCATATCAGAGGCTGGCTTTTGTTGGATTTTTCACCCTTCTTTCACTGTACACGTGTTTATGGTGTAGTTGTTTGGGGATGGCTTCTCTGTTAGGTCTGTGCTGAATAGGCTATACTTTACACACCATTTCTCTGGCCACTTACTGATAAGAACCTCATTACGCATCAAATGGGCACAAATTGCCTCATTCTTGCAATGCTATCTGGATGAATAGATCCCTCCTTTGCTCTGAGGCTGTAATAGAGCTGTGTTTGTGTGTCTTCCTAGCATGCTTCTATTTATGCTGCGTCTCTTGTTTGTGCTTCTAAGTCTCTGACTTTTGTTGTTGTGTTGCACTTAAAGCACTTACTGAGGTATATATTTGTCTGTGGATATACCTCCTTGCTGTAAAATGTAAATACACACAAGCAACCGTAGCCCTAGCCAGATTGCCTGGCTTTGTTTGCATGCTCTTAGGGAGTAGAGATAGGGGCTGATACTGTGCTATCAGACGACTGGAGGAGGGAGAGGAAGAGTTCTGTTCACAATCACCTATCTGGTTCGCCGTTAAGCCAATTAAGCTCATTACCAGTTCAGCCCATTCTGGCACTTTACACGCACACTCGCGCAGAGAAACATATGCGGCTATAAAGTTTTCCTAGTGTTTGGAACAAATGTTCAAACAGTGTTTAAACAAGCAGCATGCAATTTTTAACAGTGCATTAGAATGATACTTGAAGTCAGACTTTCAACTTATGTGGAAATCTAGTAGGAGTGTAACAATACATGTTTTCATCCCGAGCCATCTCAGTACAGGTGTCATGGTTCGGTTCATGCAGTTAGACGACGAATACAGTCAGTCACAGGCGGTCCACACTCCAATCCTGAAGGGGGCGTGCACGGTAATGCAATGCTGTTTGCTAAACACCACAAAAGGAGAAAGAACAGCTCATGTGCGAATGACTTTGAACCTCTTTGGACTCGGTCTGGTCTTGGACTCAAACCTCTTTGGACTTGGTCTTGTCTTGGACCCCAACCTCTTTGGACTTGGTCTTGTTTCGGACTTGAACCTCTTTGGACTCGGTCTTGACTCGGACTCGAACCTCTTTGGACTCGGTCTTGTTTCGGACTCGAACCTCTTTGGACTTGGTCTGGTCTTAGACTTGAACCTCTTTGGACTCAGCCTTGTCTTGGACTCGGTCTTGTTTCGGACTCGAACCTCTTTGGACTTGGTCTTGACTCGGACTCGAACCTCTTTGGACTCGTTCTTGACTCGGACTCAAACCTCTTTGGACTTGGTCTTGTCTTGGACTCAAACCTCTTTGGACTTGGTCTTGACTCGGGCTCGAACCTCTTTGGACTTGGTCTTGTCTTGGGCTCGAACCTCTTTGGACTTGGTCTTGTCTTGGACTCAAACCTCTTTGGACTTGGTCTTGACTCGGACTCGAACCTCTTTGGACTCGGTCTTGTTTCAGACTCGAACCTCTTTGGACTCGGTCTTGACTCGGACTCGAACCTCTTTGGACTCGGTCTGGTCTTAGACTTGAACCTCTTTGGACTCGGCCTTGTCTTGGACTCGGTCTAGTTTCGGACTCGAACCTCTTTGGACTCGGTCTTGTCTTGGACTCAAACCTCTTTGGACTTGGTCTTGACTCGGGCTCGAACCTCTTTGGACTCGGTCTTAACTCGAACCTCTTTGGACTCGTTCTTGGACTCGTTCTTGAACCTCTTTGGACTCGGCCTTGTCTTGGACTCGGTCTTGTTTCGGACTCGAACCTCTTTGGACTCGGTCTGGACTTGGACTCAAACCTCTTTGGACTCGGTCTTGTCTTGGTTTCAAACCTCTTTTGGACTCGGTCTTGACTCAGACTCGACTAGTCCTGGTCTTGGACTTGTCTTGGACTCGACAAAGGGGGTCTTGACTACAGCCCTACCTACAGAGCTATTGTTATCATGCATGCAAACCTAATGTTTGCTGCACTAACTTCTGACCTCTCATTTTAAGATGTCAGAAGTGGGATGTGTACATTTTGAATATACCACATTTCGGTGTGTGGAAATCAATAAACATAAAAAAAGAAACCCCGCTGATGCACTGTTTTGTGGCTTGGCACAGCGTTTAGTGTTCACTGAGGACAGACAAATTACACAATGCTGGAAACATATCGTTTTGGAGCTGCTAAGGATTCATTGTGCACCAACACTAAACCAGTGCTTCTGAAAAGTATAGAGTTCTTAGTATAAAACTGAGTTGCAATAGTTGACATGGTTATTAGTTTGCTACCCATTTTTAGCTGAGGTTAAATGAGGACATTTTTAAAGCACCGCTGCCCCATGGCATCCCTGTATTGTTCAGTCTGTGTTAATTAGAATCAGCATCCGCTCGCTCTCTGTGCCCTATTGGGGGTTGCCGAATGTGTTTGCATGCTGTTGCCCCCTGTGGTGAAGGTTATGTATTGCGGACATGCACCTCACGTTCTGGACCCCAGGGCAGGGAATTAGACTGGTAAATAGGTCAACACTGAACACAAAAGAAACTATGGCAGGTGAAAGTGGCAGTGCTGTGATTCTCATCTGTCAGGAATGGGGAATGGGGGATTAAATAGTCTGGAATCTCAACTCAATTTCCTTTCACGCCCCATACCTCATAAGGAACGATCTTAACCGCACACACATGATTGATCACACAAAGCAGTTACACACAAGTGCATTCATGAGATACAGGTGCAGTAACACACATAATCAGATGCTGTGTGGCAGATGCATACGCATACACAGTCTATAAATATTTAGATTAAATCCTTATCACTCCAGTTAATTAGCACAAAAATTACATTCACAATGAGATACGATCAATCAACATTCAGCCGTCTGCAACCACTGTTTACAGTGACCCTCAGTGTTTGCATGAATACTAATGTGTGCACCCACACAAAGCTGCATGATTAATGAAGGCAGTTTGAGACAAAGACCAGGGTCACACCTCTCCTCTCCTCCCATGGCGGCGCATCCAATAATAAGACCTGTTTTAATAACACAGACTCTTTTTAATAAAGCTCCATCACCTTGACGACTGATCCGGGCAGGATTCCACGCCGGCCTCGTGTGCCCGGGAAGCACTGACCCCATTGACACGGGAACCCCTCTGTGTATAAAGTCATTCTTTTGATTTAAGGAAAACACACATCCTATTGTTCAGAGGCTCCTCTCTCTGCATTTTGGGAGATGAATTTAAGGCCTTGACATCGCCTTTGACCCAATAGTGTAATGTACACTGAGAGACCACATGCTGAGCCGGCAGTCGCGTTGGCTGGCTTTGGCAGGATGGCCTTGAAATAACAGTAAGACTTCACAAAGCATACTTTTTCCATATTAGTCTTTTAGGATTGTTGGGAGTTTGTTTTGTTTATACCCGTTTGGGTATTTTTTTAAAGGTTATGTAGTTTATCATTTCTGCGGCACCACTTGAAATGGCAAAATTACGACTTTTTTGTTTTTTTTATAATTCTTCTTTTAAAACTTGAACAATGTCTCTTAAAAATGACTTTTAAGCAAGTCTTTAATTGGCCGGACAAACAGCAAATTATACAATTGTTTAAACTTTTTAAACAAAATTGAGAAAATCAACAAATGAATAGTCTTCTTAGTTATTGTTGTCTCTGCACATTAAAATGTTTTTATTTTTATTTTTAAAGAAAAACTATTACATAATCTTTTAAGGGGCCTTATCATGGACAACATAACTGTATTTGCTTTTAAATCAATGCATTTTGACTCTTTAGCTACTTGACCTGCTTTGGTAAACAACAGTGCGAATTGTACCGGTAAGTAGAGATTAGCCAATCATAACATTTAAGTAATTTGCATAAACCTAATGCCTGGTTCAGATTCCACAATTTATTTTTGTCTTTTACGATAGTCACTGTGTCAGATTACGCGATTTTGACTCCTAAAATCTTTTCGTGTCGTGGACCAGTCATCACGTGCCGTCTTTAACGGCGTGCATGATGTCATCGAGAAGGCGAAACTAGTAGCGAGTGACTTCCGGAAACGAACGTAAACAAATGGATGAAGCGGTGAGTGTTGTATTGGCTGTCCTGTGTTAAATATTGTTTTCTTATATATTTTTACTGTTAGTTTTAACGTTAGCACCATCGTCTCTCTTTCGTTTCGCCATTTTTGAAAGTTGTGTACGGAAAAGCTTCTGTGCTCCTATTGGTCAACCTCAATCATGTGACGGAACCGTCGTGGACGACCGTTAAAAAAATTAAACATGCTAGTCTTTTTGTCTTGATGTCGTGAAGCATCGCAGACGCGACGTAGGTTGTCGCCCACTATGACACACTATACGAGATGATACGATCGAATCTTGCGTCCCGACGCCCGTTGTCGTTTACGAATCCCCACGACACCATACGTCAAACGGATCGTGCCAAAATCGGGCTAAAATCGTGTAATCTGAACCAGGTATTAAAGGTACAGTAACAATTCAACCTGCTTATGTCCTATGGCCTACCTTACATCTTACATCTCCACCTTGCAGTAGCCAGAACTGTTTTTGGTGCAAAATAAAGTTTATTTGCTAACATTGCCGTCTGAAGTATGCGGATGTGTGTTTTCTGACTGCAGCACAGTCTTCAGTGTGTCTCTCGGCATGTTTTAGAGGTACCACAGGCCTGTTTAGCATTCACACTGGCTCTCTGTGGCAGCCGATTGTAAAACTCATTCTCTCTCATGCGCTTTCCTCTGGCCCGTTGAGAGATGGCATGTCTGTCTCTCACATGGATGCCTGCACCTGTCAGATAGTCTCTTCTAAACATACCGTAACACAGAACATAACCAGGGTGCGAATTACAGGGGGGTGTGGGGGGGTCTGACCCCTCTAAAGAAGGCTTGAACCACCCAGATGGATGTCAAAACTAGATGTATAAGTCAGTTACATGTAATATGGAGCTTTACTTGTAAATATGAAGATGCATTTCTGTAACTCCAAATGATTTTAAATTGTAATTTTGGCATCCCCTGAAATGTGTCACACCATTTGATATTAGCTAAGCAAGTAAACACGTTCATTCAAGGATGTCATTTATTTCTTGGACAGAGCAAGTCTCTAAAATGCATGTGGAGAATTCGCTTGAGTAAAAAAAAGTGTTATTGTAAAAAAACAGTATTTGTTAATTTTGCTCTGTACGCACTGAATGACTGTGATATAAATGATGTAGCTAAACACTCACCTAAAGGATTATTAGGAACACCTGTTCGATTTCTCATTAATGCAATTATCTAATCAACCAATCACATGGCAGTTGCTTCAATGCATTTAGGGCTGTGGTCCTGGTCAAGACAATCTCCTGAACTCCAAACTGAATGTCAGAATGGGAAAGAAAGGTGATTTAAGCAGTTTTGAGCGTGGCATGGTTGTTGCTGTCTGAGTATTTCACAATCTGCTCAGTTACTGGGATTTTCACACACAACCATTTCTAGGGTTTACAAAGAATGAACATCCAGTATGCGGCAGTCCTGTGGGCCAAAATGCCTTGTTGATGCGAGAGGTCAGAGGTGAATGGGCCGACTGATTCAAGCTGATAGAAGAGCAACTTTGACTGAAATAACCACTCGTTACAACCGAGGTATGCAGCAAAGCATTTGTGAAGAAGCCACAACACACACAACCTTGAGGCGGATGGGCTACAACAGCAGAAGACCCCACCGGGTACCACTCATCTCCACTACAAATAAGAAAAAGAGGCGACAATTTGCAAGAGCTACCCAAAATTGGACATTTGAGGACTGGAAAAATGAGTCTCGATTTCTGTTGAGACATTCAGATGGTAGAGTCAGAATTTGGCGTAAACAGAATGAGAACATGGATCCATCATGCCTTGTTCCCACTGTGCAGGCTGGTGGTGGTGGTGTAATGGTGTGGGGGATGTTTTCTTGGCACACTTTAGTACCAATTGGGCATCTTTTAAATGCCACGGCCTACCTGAGCATTGTCTCTGACCATGTCTATCCCTTTATGGCCACCATGTCCCCATCCTCTGATGGCTACTTCCAGCAGGATAAGCACCATGTCACAAAGCTGGAATCATTTCAAATTGGTTTCTTGATCATGTCAATGAGTTGACTGTAGTAAAATGGCCGCCACAGTCACCAGATCTCAACCCAATAGAGCATCTTTGGGATGTGGTGGAACGGGAGCTTCGTGTCCTGGATGTGCATCCCACAAATCTCCATCAACTGCAAGATGCTATCCTATCAATATGGGCCAACATTTCTAAAGAATGCTTGTTGAATCAATGCCACGTAGAATTAAGGCAGTTCTGACGGTGAAACACAGTATTAGTGTGGTGTTCCTAATAATCCTTCAGGTGAGTGTATATTACAAGTGGTCTGGTAACAACCTGCAGATAATTGCAGCTCTTCAATTGGTTGAATAGACCCTGAGACATGAATGATTGAAGGTCTCCTGGACCTGCACGAATGACAGCCATCCTTCGTTATTTCTTTGTAAAATGACCTCCATGTCTTTTTTGAGACGAGTACATTGTTGTAGTGCAAAATAATGTCCTCCAGATTTCCTCAAATTCCTTGTTTTTAGTTATCTGGACTGGGCACCACTAACAAGAAGAGCTTGTTCATCAGCATGTTTAACAAAAACGTAAGTCTGAAGATAGTGTAGTTGTTTGGTTCCTGTATGTACTTGCCTACATAGAGGAAGATTTTATTGAAACATAATTTGTAGTTATACCTTAGATGAAGAGATAGCTCCACTTTGGTTCATATGATTCCTGTTATGAAGGAAAAATACACCAATAATGTGACCTAGTCATACAGAGAATAGTGTGTGTTGTTTCCTATTATTTGTGTGACAGAAGCCAATTCCAGCACTGCATTCAGGCTGTCGGGCGTCTGTGTTTTGCACATTTACAAGAGTGTTTCTCCGCTTTGAGTTTCAGATAGAGACTCCTTCAGAACGAAGAGATTGATGGAGGTTTTAGACAATCCTGTCAGGAGGACATTGTTGAAACATTGTTTGTGATATGAAAGATATGTCTGGGGAAACATTTCTGTTCCTTTTCAACAAATGATCCGTGAAAAGAGGCGTTTAACCTTCAGGAAATATTAGTCCGCCCCAGGACGATTCAGATTCGATATTATATGTGCTCTTTTATTTTACATTAATTTTATATGGTGTTCTTCAGTTTTGAAACAATGTTATTTAAAACTTGAGATGTATACGTCACATCTGTGTTTAAAATGTATACAATAAATGTACAAAATAAAAAAATAAATAAATTTAAAACGTCACAGGGTTGCAAATTTAGCTGAAGTAGTAGTTTACTTAAAAAAAAAACAAAAAAAAAACTCCTCCATGTCATCCAAGATGTCCGTGTCTTTCTTTCTTCAGTCGAAAAGAAATTAAGATTTTTGATGAAAACATTCCATTATTTTCTCCATATAATGGACTTCAATGGGAACCAAACGGTTCAAGGTCCAAATGAGAGTTTCAGTGCAAACTGTTCAAAGGTCTTTAAACGATTCCAGACGATGAATAAGGGTCTTATCAAGCGAAACGATCGCTCATTTAATAAATAAATAACAAATTTAAGTTTTATAAGCTCAAATTCTCGCCTTGCTGTGTTCTGTGATGCGTGTTCGTGACTCTCCTGTTCGAACTCGTTCATCAAAATGAATGAATCTTTTTCCGAGTCAATTCGATAAATGAATCAAACGACTCGGAAAAAGATTTGTTTATTTTTGATGAACGAGTTCGAACAGGAGAGTTCGTCAAACGTGCATCACAGAACACAGCAAGGCGAGCATTTGAGCTTATAAAACTTAAACTTTGTTATTTATTAAATAAATGAACGATCGTTTCGCTCGATAAGACCCTTATTCATCATCTGGAATCGAGTAAATCAATCATATCATGATACTTTTTTATTTCTGGGGGCATTGTGTAAAATCAGATTTTCAATGTTTCCAGAGCCGTGTCTCAATATGAGGAACAGGAGAGCGTCTCCGAGGTTTTCTAGGGGAATCCCAGCGTCAGTGAGAGTGTAATTCAGTTCTTACTCGACTGTTTCAGATGTTTTTGGTTTTGTTGTTTACCCAGAAGCGTTGTTGGAAAGGTCAGCGTTTATTGAGTTTTCAAAGAAAAGGCGCGTCTAAAAGCCGACTGAGAAAGCCATACGTTTGGCTTGTTCACCGATGGACACAAGAACAATCTTCACTGTCTGTTTCCTCACATCAAGCGCAAAGGTCACGCTGTGCTCCAATGAGATCTTACAGCGTTCAGACGGCGGGCGACATTTTAATTGTCATCCGTTTAGTTGTTAAAAATGATGGACAGCCACTTCACTGAGGCGTTTACTTCTCCTCTCTCCTTTTAGAAACTCATTCATCATTCATCATCCTAATATGGGGAACATTGTGCATCTTTTTAAGATATTGGAACTTTATATTGGATATTGGATCTTTTTTTTTTTCACATAATACATTTTTATTTTCTCTGTTATCAATGAAAGCTTTCCGCCACTGAATAAAAGAATTTAAAAGATAATTTCGACATTGTATCTCACAATTCTGACTTATGTTTTTGCAACTGCAAGTGCAATTTTGAGAGAAAAAAGTCAGAATTGTGCGATAATTACCTTTTTTATTTTTTATTCACACTGTAAAAAAATATTGATGGTTTAACTTAAAAAAGTAAGTAACCTGGGTTGCCTTAAAATTTTAAGTTGATTGAACTGGAAAAAGTGAGTTAATACAATGAAGGGGATTAATTTAACCATCAGAAACTCTGAAAAATAATTTAAGTTATTTGACTTCTAACTAAATAAACTTAATAAGTAATGAAAGTTGATTTTGAGTTAATACAAAAGAGAATCAGAAAAATAATGTTGTGATAAATCTTGAAAATATTTTTTACAGTGAAAAACAGTGTCCACAGTTTTCTCTTTGTGCTGTTTTCTAAGATCATAGCAATGCAGCATACATTTAACTCCATTATCACTGTCTGTTTATCTAAAAAAGCAGCTATAGGGGGTTGAGTTGTGTGTGTTTCTAATGTATGTATCACGCGTGTGCCCATTAGGAGTCTAACAGCAGCTCCTGTGGGGCTGTTTTGTCATCGCTAATAGGACTAAAGTAGAAGCCCAGACTCTCTTAACTTTGCTGAAACAACACTGAGCGATGACAATGATATGAATCATGCGATACTGTAGCATCTGTGTGTGTGTGTGTGTGTGGGTGTGTGAGCAAATGAAGAAAAACACCCTTTGGATGCTTATGTTCCAAGCAAAATAAAGTCATACATCAAGCGCCTTATTTCGCGTCACCCCCGCGGCCGACTGCAGAGAATATCTGACTGCTGTAAACCGCCAGGTTATTGGTTATTGGAATACATTTTACTCTTGTTATTTCAGATACTTAGATAGATTTTCCCCTAGTCATTAAAGGAGTAGTTCACTTTTAAAAAAAACATTTGCTGATAATTTACTCACCCCCATGTCATCCAAGATGTCCACGTCTTTCTTTCTTCAGTCGAAAAGAAATTGAGGTTTTTGATGAAAACATTCCAGGATTTTCTCCATATAATGGACTTCAATGGGAACCAAACGGTTCAAGGTCCAAATGAGAGTTTCAGTGCAAACTGTTCAAAGGGCTTTAAACGATTCCAGACGATGAATAAGGGTCTTATCAAGCGAAACGATCGCTCATTTAATACATAAATAACAAGTTTAAGTTTAAGTTTTATAAGCTCAAATGCTCGCCTTACTCTGTTCTGTGATGCGCGTTCGTGACTCTCCTGTTCATCAAAATGAACGAATCGTTTTTTTTTTTTTTTGAGTCATTTTGTTCATTGAATGAACCGACCGATCTTTTTTGGGTCAACAGCCCTAGCGAGTATCCTAGTAAACACAGCCGGTTATGTCTTAAGTGATCGTAAAATGCATAAGTGTAACAGTATATTAGATCAGTGCATTCGCTCTTAAAGGGACAGCAGCCTAATATTCCCAAACCAACCAAACAAAGGACAAATAAGAGATCACTCACCGCTCTTGACTGAATAACTTTAATAAGGATTGATTGATTCATACGGATGTTTAACGAATATGTTATTTTGCATTTGATGACTTTATTAAATGTCTGAAATTGAGAAATATTGTCAGACCTATACCTGAAAAGCACTGTTTATTTCATTTGTATATTTCTTATATTGTATTCATTTGAGGTTTTGCTTTTAATTTGATTAGTTTTGTTTTATTAATAACTGTTTACTTGTCTTTATTTGGTTTAAATGTATATTAGTTAGGCCTTTTTGGACCTGTGGTTTCAAAGCTGGAGTAGAGAATTGTGATTTTTCACTAGTATCTAAAATGTTGGTGTTTCATAACCGGTAAAACTGATTTATGGCCAGTAAATATTCTGAAGTCACCAGCCATTGGTAGGTTTTAGGCCCTGGTTTTGTGTGTCATGTACTTGAATCTATAAAGTGAAGGTGTGCTTTGTCAAACACCTTGTTTGCTCATAAAATAAATCTTTGCTGTGATTCGGTAATCGTGCTGAAGAACAGATCATGGTTCTGTTCTGTTTTGTTCTGTTTTTGCGCTCCAACACACAGGATTTGATCATTTATTATCTGTGTTTGATTCCTGAACGCTCCTCAGCGGCAGTGGGTCTCGGGGCCGTGTGAACGGAGAAAAGTCGTGTTGTTCCAGGACAGAAGTAGCCGACCCGTAAAGCACAGGCACATCTCTCCCCAGAGCCTCACGGACCAGCCATTACAGTCCGTGTTAGCTTTCAGTCAATCAACAGGGTCAGAGGTCACGACACTTACATGACGGGCCTTGTGTTTAGGGTTAGGAAAACCCTTTTTTTATTTCATTTTTTTTAATCAAATTTTTTTTGTTTAGTTTTTCTTTTTTTCTTTTTGTGGTTTGGGTTTTGATTATATATATATATATTTATTTTGGTTATTTATTATGTTTTTTCCTGTTTTAATTTGTTTGTGGTTTGGGTTTGATTTTATTTTATTATTCTATTTAATTCTGTGTTTTTGTTTAGTTTTTATTTTATATTTTATTCAATTTTATTTTAGCAGGTTTTTATATTTTTTTGTTTTGTTTCTTTCTGTTTTAGTTTTGCTTTCCTTTGCTTACATTTATTTTTTTATTTTTTTATTTTTCATTTTGTTTTAGGGCTGTGAGACGATTAATCGCGATTAATCACATCCAAAATAAAAGTTTGTGTTTATGTAATATATGAGTTTGTAGTGTGTATACTTATTTTGTATATATAAAAACACTCACATGCTTGTAAATATTTAAGAAATATTTGCATGTATATACTTTATATATATTGATACAAAATTAACATTATACATAGATATAAATATTTGATATAATAACACCATATTTTTCTTAAATATATACATGCATATGTGTGTATTTATATATACAAAATAATTATACACACATCCATATATTATGTAAACAAAAACTTTTATTTTGGATGCGATTAATCGTTTCACAGCCATATATATATATTTTTTTCCTTAGTTTTTTTTTGTGACCCCAACTAAACATAAATTCCTATCAAAAACATGAAAAATCTAATCTGATACAAATCTGGCGCATTCACTGAAAGTGTGTGTCAGGTGTTGAGTCGCGAAGTGTGTTGAACTGCTGATAAAGGTCTTTTGTATCGCGGCCTCCAGGAAGGAGAAAGTTCCTCAGCAATAGTGAGATGTTCTCATTTATCACGAAGAAGACCATTAAAAAGTGCAGCTTTTACTCCGGATTGAACACCGTCCTCTTTCATGCCCTGCAGACAGAAGAGGGGACACGCTGGTGCACTCTGGGTAAAAGGAATAAATGGCCCCACCGGATAAAGCACAGTTCATAAATGATAGCAGCCAACAGGAAAGAGGAGAAACATGATTTATCCATTTGCAAAGTGAAACGCCTTTCACTGTATGACCATTTCTTTAATATTTTTTTAACAAAAAAGAGAATACCTTATCCTCTAAATAATGTATAAAAGGACAAAAATATATAAACAATTAATTTTATTATAAATATTTTAATTGAATTTAATTTTTCATTGCGTGTAATTTTTAAAACCTCAACTATATATGACTATATATATGCATATATGAATATTTTGTGTTTTGTTTTGCTTTGGTTTATTTTTATTTTTAATTAATACATTGTTTTTTTGTTGAACCCCAACCAAGCAAAAATTTCTATATTGTTTATTGTTTTAAACAAAATAATTTAATTTAATTTAATTTAATTTGTATTTTTTATTTAATTTATTTATTTATTTAATTTAATTTAATTTTATTCATTTCATTATTATTTTTATAATAATAATAATAATAATACAAATTATTATTTTTATTTTATTATTTAATTATTTAGTGAATATTTTGGAATAATCCGGTGAATGAAGTCATTTACAAATGAAATGCATGTCACTTATGCTGCATCTGTTGAAACAATGATTCAAATGGACGTCCTTCGTTAATCTTGGTATGCAGCAAATATTACAGCAGAGCACTGTGGTGGAATGTCTCTCTCTCTCTCTCTCTCCAGTTTTGGTGGTAGCAGGTGGTACGGTGACATCTGGATGATAATGAACTCTCCTCTGGGAATTCCCTTTTTCATTTTCTCTCTCCCTCCATCTCTTTTAATCTGCACCTCATCAGGCAGGTTTAGGCCCTCCAGAGCTCCTCCATTACCCATGATGCCACCCAGTGATCATCCTCTCCCTTTCTTCACCTCTTCCCGCATACCTTTTATCTCTTTTCCTTTCACTCTCCCTCCGTGTCTCTCACACGGGTTCCTCCTCCGGGATCTCTGCAGCACGGGACTATAATGATGCGTTAAATCCCGTCGTCTGCTCCGGCAGCTGTTGTCCCAGAGGAGGAGGAGCGAGATGCATGCGTGTCCGCTTCAGTCTCTGGTCAATGTGCTGTGACTGCTCGCGTACAGCTGGAGGAGCCGGGGTTCGGATAATGTTCTCTGAACTTGCTTGATTAGCATTAGCCGAAGTTTGGGAAGAACCGAATGGAGCGTCATAAGCGCTTCCGTCTGCAAAGTGATCAGATGTTGCTTGCTGAGAGCTTTTGGCCATTTCTGAAATGCTCTAATGTGGTGTGCAGTGCAATCGATCAGTTTTCCGAGTGATTACTATAGAAACTGTTTCCACTTCAGTCAAAAATGAAAAGGTAAATGTGAGATATTGTTGAGATCTCTTTTGGAGTTCTAGCATACGACCTTTTTCTTAGCAGAAACATCTGAAGACTTTAGACGGATGTTCTCACACCAAAAAAGTCTAACAAATGGACGTGTAAAGCTGTGGAAAAGTGGAAGTGTAGAGGAAGGAATATTAAAATATGATTTAAAAAAAGAGTGGTGGGTTAAGAATCAAACCCTGGATAACAAACTGCCAGAACGAGGGAGAAACAAGAAAAAACGAAAGAAAAAAGGTCTAATAATAATATTTTCATACATCCAAGATGTCCATGTCTTTCTTTCTTCAGTCGAAAAGAAATTAAGGTTTTTGATGAAAACAATCCAGGATTTTCTCCATATAATGGACTTCAATGGGAACCAAACGGTTCAAGGTCCAAAAGACAGTTTCAGTGCAGCTTCAAAGGGCTTTAAATGACACCAGAATGAAAAATGAACAAATCTTTTTTCGAGTCATTTGGTTGATTCAACGAACCAAATGACTCAAAAAAAGATTCGTTCATTTTAATGAACGAGTTTGAACAGGAGAGTCACGAACAGAACAGGGCAACGAGCATTTTTGCTTATAAAACTTTATTTTTTAAATGAGCGATCGTTTCGCTTGATAAGACCCTTATTCATCGTCTGGAATCGTTTAAAGCCCTTTAAAGCTGCACTGAAACTCTCATTTGGACCCTGAACCGTTTGGTTCCCATTGAAGTCCATTATATGGAGAAAATCCTGGAATGTTTTCATCAAAAACCTTAAATTCTTTTTCGACTGAAGAAAGAAAGACGTGGACATCTTGGATCACATGGGGGTGAGTAAATTATCAGCAAAAGTTTTTTTTTTTTTTTTAAAGTGAACTACTCCTAAAAGGAGAAACTAATATATTATATAGACTCAGTATACATGCAAAGTGAGATATTTCAAGCATTTATTTGTTGTTATTTGAGGATTATGGCTTACAGAGATGAAAACCCCAAATTGTGAAAAGGTTTTCATAAGCTGTAAGCCATAATCATCAAAATTACAACAAATAGTCTAATATATTAGTTTCAGCTTTTAAGTTGAGTTACTGAAATAAATGCACAATTTTCGAATTTCACATGTATATGAAAAATGCACATTACAACATGAACCGCGCTTTCATGAATGATATGATCCGCGTTGAGCTCACTGCAGCTCCGAAGGCTCACTTCTACCTCACTTTTACAACCCGGAAGAACTAAATTGCTTGGAAAAATGCAAAAATAACCAATTTCCACTTATTGATAACATTTATGAGTGCTTTTAGTGTAAATTTTAGGAGTTTCACGGCCCTTTAAGCAAGATTATCCATTTGGTCGCCGTCTCAGCTCATTGCTGCCTGAGAGAAACAATTGAGATATGAATGAAATGATTTTCTTTTAGTGTGTAAATGAGACACCTGATGAATTGACTGCGTATCTCCACAGCTTCATTTACTAGCACTTCCAGTGGTTAGAGTCGAAGCCATCATCAATGTTTAGCCGTACCTTCAGCTCTTTATTCCGTCTCCTTCTCTCTTATCCCATTTATTCTTTCTGGTTGGCTTGACAGGACAGGAAAAATGGAGTGCGCCACGTGAAGCGGCAAACAGCCTGATTTCAATGGGCTTTGGAGAATCAATTTTGACCAGCGAAGGGCCCCTGAAATAAATGGCAGGGCCAGCATAAATAGCCATTAGGGTTTCTTATTGTCTTAGTGTCAGGTACAGAGGGGGATTTGCTGGGAAAATTGAGCGGCGGGCTGCATTTGTCAATGTTCGCTCTTGTCTGGGTCTTCTCCACTGTCTTGGTAATTGGCAGAGAAATTATTCAGTGTGTTTACCCTTTGAAAGAGCCCAGCGCACAACACTAGCTACTCATAACGGATTGATCTCCTCTAGATGGAGAACGCAGTCCTTTCACTGCTCTCTTTATGCAGTCTGGATGAAACGAGCTAATGTTACGCTTCTGTCTCGTTTTAGTGCCACGGTTAAGAGAAGGGATCGATTTTATAACCTGCTCTCAAACTACTGCTTTTATGCGTTGCTATATTAACCTGTTGTGTGAAAAAGACAGTCTGTCAGTTTTTCAGCAACAGTTTTATTTTGCAGCTTGTTAATCAGTTCAGTTTTGTTATTGAAGCTGTTGCCTTGTGGTCTTGTATGCGGATGCCTATTGGAAACATCATGTCTTTTGAAATGCTGGTGAATGTATTTTAATGCTTTTCTCTCTGTTAAAGAATGCTTCGCCCAAAAACAGAACATCCAGTCATCTATTTCCAGGCCTGTAGTACTCGAGTCTGGTCTTGAGAGCGTTTTTCTATTCTCTCGGACTCGCTGGTATTCGGACTCGGACTTGTCTCGGTCTCGGCCTCTGGTCTTGCCAAATGTGGCTTTTTGTCTTTCTATTATGTTAATAATATTGAAGGAAACGTAAAACTCACCTAACGCCACCTAATAACCAATCACAGTAGCTTATACTCGCACGTCACGCTCTGCGTCTGCATGCCGGTTAATTTTGCATTTGTAAACTTTGCATCAGCCTAACGTCATAAAGTTCGATTACGTATGGTGGTAGTAGCTAGCTGTGTGGGTCTTATTTGCGTTAAAGGTGGTTCAGGTGACGATTTCTTCAGTTTTAAGTTGTCGATAGAAAATGTGTTTTGGACGAACAGAAATATTCTCCAGGACGCCTACAGAACGAAAGACATTTTTGTATGTGTGTTCATTTATTACTAGCCTATTAGGGTAATGTTAATTTAGAAAATGCCAAAATTAACCGACCAGGTGCTCACTAGAACGGAGGGCGTCTTCTCATGCTGTTACTATAGTTACTATCTTACTAGCTATCTCACTATCTTACTAACTAGACTCGAACCGCTTGTCTTGGACTCGAACCACTTTGGACTCTGTCTTGTCTTGGGCTCGAACCTCTTTGGATTCGGTCTTGACTCGTACTCGAACCTCTTTGGACTCGGTCTTGACTTGGGCTCGAACCTCTTTGGACTCGGCCTTGTCTTGGGCTCGAACCTCTTTGGACTCGGTCTTGACTCGTACTCGAACCTCTTTGGACTCGGCCTTGCCTTGGACTCTAACCTCTTTGGACTCGGTCTTGACTCGTACTCGAACCTCTTTGGACTCGGCCTTGTCTTGGGCTCGAACCTCTTTGGACTCGGCCTTGTCTTGGGCTCGAACCTCTTTGGACTCGGTCTTGACTCGTACTCGAACCTCTTTGGACTCGGCCTTGCCTTGGACTCTAACCTCTTTGGACTCGGTCTTGACTTGGACTCGAACCTCTTTGGACTCGGCCTTGTCTTGGACTCTAACCTCTTTGGACTCGGCCTTGTCTTGGGCTCGAACCTCTTTGGACTCGGTCTTGACTCGGACTCGAACCTCTTTGGACTCGGCCTTGCCTTGGACTCTAACCTCTTTGGACTCGGTCTTGACTCGGACTCGAACCTCTTTGGACTCGGCCTTGCCTTGGACTCTAACCGCTTTGGACTCGGTCTTGACTTGGACTCGAACCTCTTTGGACTCGGTCTTGACTTGGACTCAATCCACTTTGGACTCGGTCTTGTCTTGGGCTCGAACCTCTTTGGACTCGGTCTTGACTCGGACTCGAACCTCTTTGGACTCGGCCTTGCCTTGGACTCGAACCTCTTTGGACTCGGCCTTGCCTTGGACTCTAACCTCTTTGGACTCGGTCTTGACTTGGACTCTAACCTCTTTGGACTCGGTCTTGACTTGGACTCTAACCTCTTTGGACTCGGCCTTGTCTTGGACTCGAACCTCTTTGGACTCGGCATTGCCTTGGACTCGAACCTCTTTGGACTCGGTCTTGACTTGGACTCAAACCTCTTTGGACTCGGTCTTGACTCGGACTCGAACCTCTTTGAACTCGGCCTTGACTTGGACTCGAACCTCTTTGGACTCGGTCTTGTCTTGGGCTCGAACCTCTTTGGATTCGGTCTTGACTTGGACTCAAACCACTTTGGACTCGGTCTTGTCTTGGACTCGAACCTCTTTGGACTCGGTCTTGAGTCGGACTCGAACCTCTTTGGACTCGGCCTTGTCTTGGGCTCGAACCTCTTTGGACTCGGTCTTGTCTTGGGCTCGAACCTCTTTGGACTCGGTCTTGACTCGGACTCGAACCTCTTTGGACTCGGTCTTGACTCGGACTCGAACCTCGTTGGACTCGGTTTTGACTTGGACTCGAACCTCTTTGGACTCGGTCTTGTCTTGGACTCGAACCTCTTTGAACTCGGTATTGTCTTGGGCTCGAACCTCTTTGGATTCGGTCTTGACTCGGACTCGAACCTCTTTGGACTCGGTCTTGTCTTGGACTCGAACCTCTTTGAACTCGGTATTGTCTTGGGCTCGAACCTCTTTGGATTCGGTCTTGACTCGGACTCGAACCTCTTTGGACTCAGCCTTGACTTGGACTCGAACCTCTTCGGACTCGGTCTTGTCTTGGACTCAAACCACTTTGGACTCGATCTTGTCTTGGACTCGAACCTCTTTGGACTTGGTCTTGACTCGGACTCGAACCTCTTTGGACTCGGTCTTGTCTTGGACTCGACTAGTTCTGGTCTTGGACTCGACAAAGGTGGTCTTGACAACAGCTCTATCAATTTCCCTCAAACTTTATTTGCTCCTCATGTTCAGGAGGTGTTTTGAAGAAAGTTCACGCTGCTCTCTTCTTTCCAAGAAAGTATACAGTTCCAGATTTGAAATACTACTGTAAAATACCATAAAAGTAGTCCATATGATACTTTCGCTATATATTTCAAATTGTTTGAAGCCACATGCTAGCTTTATGCTAGTCTGGCTCTGCACACCTACGTACTTCCGCTCAATTTCCATTTTCCTTCAGTACTACGTCTGGGCTTGTGCTGTATTCATTGGTTTTCTCTGGTGAATTTTTTACCAGTCCTATCAGCGAGCAGAGGGAGTGGCGTTGATGTCGTGCGCTAGTTTGAGTCGTCATATATCACAACCAAACATCAGCGATTGGTAACGGCAGATCCAGAGTGACTCTGGGCAGATCCAATAGTTTTAGACTTCAAGAGGAGCGCCTTCAAGAAAGTTAACGCTTCTCAATGGAGCGAGGCCAGACTCTCTGTACAAATGAAATATATGAGAGTCTGGTGGGACCTGGCTAGCTTTATGAGGAGCAAACCTGTATTTTTGGTGAAATATCTTGATTGCGGTTGCTCATTTTCCCTAATGCTTTCAATTGTGGTGTTTCAAGAAGACCAGTGTTATTTTAGCATTAAATACATGCATATTATATAGTATGCATGATGTTATTGAAGTCAAACCGCACTTGTATTTATGACATATTTGTATGTATGGGAGGTAGAATGAATGAATGAATTGGACTGGTATGTGAGTGGAAATCAGATTTAAGAGCTTTAGCACGGTACGATTTTAAGTGAAGGTTGACTTTTTCTCACACAAAACTTGCTACAGGAGATTTTAAATTAATGCCATGCTTGATTTTTTGAAGCCTGACCTTTTTTCTGTTCTTACTTTGTATGGAAAAGAGCAACGTGATGGTGACGGAAGGCAGGCGGTTTTGTTTTCTGTAAAATAAAGAAAGTCATACAGGTTTGGAAAGACATGAGGGTGTGTAAATAATGACATTTTTTCAGTGAACTTTTCCTTTAATTTCTGTGTGTGGGGTGTTGGGGAAGGGGTCGTTCACCCCGGTCTCGATTGATGTGCTCTGTCCGCTGACAGCTTGACTGCTTTATGCTTGTGTGGCATTTAATTGAATTTGCTGCCGCTCCAAGAAATCCCCTTTCACCTCGCGGCCCGCTCTCTTTTAGTCTCGTTCCGTCATTCTCGTCTTTTTTTTTTTAATTCACAGCACTGCTCACAACAATAAAATTCCCATTGTGTGTGTTGCAAAGCCACCCAGTAGAAACACACATTGATCAATATCACAAGGAAAACGCCGGGGCCTTAGAAACGTTCGTACACAATCCGAGTGAATCACCTCGCATTATTTGAGCCATCCAAACTCATCACCTTTGTATCAAGAAGCACTCCATGTGCCATTAGCGCTCTCAGCCGTTGCATGTTTTCGTATCGTTTAAAGCTTAATGTATGCTATAACCACCCACCGCCAGAATATTTCATATCCTGCTGCTTTTAACTTAGAGAGTGAATAGATTCAACCCGTTTATCTCTGTGATACACAAGCAGCACAAAGAAACCTTGAACTTGCGTTAAACCCTATTTCCCCCCTTGATTTACTTCTAGCCTGAGCGCCTGTGTTGAAGATCCTCATCACCCTTACGGATTGCTCTCTTTAAGTAGCCCGAATGCTGCAAATCAACTCTCTCTAGTGCCGTGTACGAGTGTGACGGCTTCTCTGGATCGGGTCATGTGACCACACTGTCCCCCTCCTGCCATCCCACACCATATTTCAGGAATACCAGTCAGTGTCGGCCCTCAGAGACCCTGCTGAGGTAAGCGGCGGTGACATCAGGCTTATTGGCTGCTCAGAGCGCCTGACCTGGGACTATTGTTGGGGGTTGAATTGAAGACATCTTCGCTCATCGCTCATGATGCTGATCATAACCATAATTCAGTTTGGAGTTCAGGAGATCGTCTTGACCAGGACCACACCCCTAAATGCATTGAAGCAACTGCCATGTGATTGGTTGATTAGATAATTGCATTAATGAGAATTTGAAGTTAGGTGAGTGTATATACTCCTTTGTGCTCCATCTAGCTGTGCAAACACCCTCCTCTCTTCCGAAGTTGGACAAATGATTAAATAGTTTGAAATTCCACTTGGATTTCTTCTAAACTTCTAAACAAATTGAGAAGCTTTAAATGTAGTTATGTTTTGAACACATAATTCCATATTAATGCGCTAGGGTTCTGTTAATTCCTTCTTTGTGCAGTCTGTTTCCCAAAGCAAACCTAAATTGTAATGAAGTTTTTACCAGCAGTCTTCAAACTAAGCAGAGCCGTATCGCTTCGTCTATAATAATGACCTGAGTATTGATTGCTCAAAAGCTCTGGGATCGCAAAGCACTTAGAATATTTTTCCATAAAATGTATTTTTTCCTCTCCTCTGATAAGACTTGAGGGAGAACATGAGCAATTATCTTGAAATGAGCTCAGCTCCTCGGTGAAGCCTCTGCTCACGAGGGAAATACTGTCAGGGAAATGACCCCTGCCGGGCCCCGTAGAGCCATGCGGGTGTCTCCGCCGTAAAGACGAGCGCTAATGTGTCAGATGCTGATCGGCTCTTTCCCCACTCTATATTGAAGAGTTATACTGAGTGTTTTAGTACATTCCAGATTTTTAGATATGGCTTTAAAACAGGGTTTCTCAAATTCGGTCCTGGAGGGCCCTGATCAAACACACCTGAGCAAGCTAATCAAGGGTTGGAGATAAACTCTGCAGGACAGTGGTTTGTGAAACCCTGTTTTAAACAGATTCTAATTAATTTGAGGACTATATAATAAATAGCTTGTCAAAGAAGCAAAAATTAAATTCATGAAATCACATCGCAAATGAGTTACGCACTCTAACAACCCATCTTTGGGTCAAATATGGACAAACCCAAACGTTGGGTTAAAAATGTAATTAAAAAAATTAACCCAGTGGCTGGGTTTGTCCATATTTGACCCAAAGTTGGGTTAAAAGTTTAAAACAACCCAACATTTTTTAGAGTGTGTGATGCTAAAACTTACTCTTTTGCATTACTTCTGCAAAAGAGTAAGTTTTTATAAAAATTTTAAATTTTTTATAAAAATGTTGAAAATTTTATAATTTCATAGCTCTAAGTGAGTTACCATACAGCGATGGGTTTGAGACTTTTGATTAATATATAACGTTTGCACTCTAAACAATGCTGGGTTGTTTGAACCCAAATTTGGGTCAAATATGGACAAACCCAAACGTTGGGTTAAACATGGATTAAAAATGTAACCCGGTGGCTGCGTTTGTCCATATTTGACCCAAAGTTGGGTTAAAAGCAGTGTTGTAGTACTCGAGACTCGGACTCGTCTCGGACTCGGTCTCGAGACCATAAAATTAAAAATTTACAGTTAAAGGTGAAAGTTGAAGTTGGGTTAAAATTTGAAATGACATTTTTAACCCAACATTTGGGTTTGTCCATATTTGACCCAAATTTGGGTTCAAACAACCCAGAAATAAAAAAAAATTACAGTTAAAAGTGAAAGTTGAAGTTGGGTTAAAATTTGAAATGACATTTTTAACCCAACATTTGGGTTTGTCCATATTTGACCCAAATTTGGGTTCAAACAACCAAGAAATTAAACATTTACAGTTAAAAGTGAAAGTTGAAGTTGGGTTAAAATTTGAAATGACATTTTTAACCCAACATTTGGTTTTGTCCATATTTGACCCAAATTTGGGTTCAAACAACCCAGAAATTAAAAATTTACAGTTAAAAGTGAAAGTTGAAGTTGGGTTAAAATTTGAAATGACATTTTTAACCCAACATTTGGGTTTGTCCATATTTGACCCAAATTTGGGTTCAAACAACCCAGAAATTAAAAATTTACAGTTAAAAGTGAAAGTTGAAGTTGGGTTATAATTTGAAATGACATTTTTAACCCAACATTTGGGTTTGTCCATATTTGACCCAAATTTGGGTTCAAACAACCCAGAAATAAAAAAATTTACAGTTAAAAGTGAAAGTTGAAGTTGGGTTATAATTTGAAATGACATTTTTAACCCAACATTTGGGTTTGTCCATATTTGACCCAAATTTGGGTTCAAACAACCCAGAAATAAAAAAATTACAGTTAAAAGTGAAAGTTGAAGTTGGGTTATAATTTAAAAATGACATTTTTAACCCAACATTTGGGTTTGTCCATATTTGACCCAAATTTGGGTTCAAACAACCCAGAAATTAAAAATTTACAGTTAAAAGTGAAAGTTGAAGTTGGGTTAAAATTTGAAATGACATTTTTAACCCAACATTTGGGTTTGTCCATATTTGACCCAAATTTGGGTTCAAACAACCCAGCATTGTTTAGAGTGTGGTATTTAATGGAGATGCGCCGCCATATCAAACAACATAATACATATTTTTTATGACCTACTGTATCAACAATAAAAGAGATTAAACAAATGCTGTATCAGAATGTATGCGTTGTCTGAACTCTTCTTCAGTATTCTCTTCTATGAAATCATAAGCAATATAATCTACATTTTTGCTTCATGAAGTGTTGGAGTGTTGTTATTTTAAAAGTGCAGATCATCCGTTTGACATTCCCACTCGCCGTCTCTTCGTCTGAGGCGTCTGCGCTGTGCTTCCGGGTTTCTCATTAGCATATATATGGCTTGTGAGGCTACACTCATTTCACTTCATGCTGTTTTAAAGCGCCTTATTAGCATCTTTGCCATGGTAACGGCGAAATGATCTTAAATATGGTGCGTGCAGTGTCGTCTCTATCTGGAGGGGTTCTGTTGACGTGATTTCCTCAATCGAAGCGTTTTACTGTATGCAAATGCTACAGCCTCGAGACGCACACAAGCACCATTACGGAATTAACATAATTTCCAATTCCTCTCGTTAATTTGTTTTTTTGTTTGGAGATGTGTTTATTGGGATATTACACATCCACAGGAATGTAGTAATTACACCGTTTGAAAGCGCAGCCTCCTCCGCATGTGACCGCACTTTTCATACGCTTGCTCTGATGCTTTATGAAACTCAAATCATGACTCCACCGTTTAATGCATCTCTTTATAATACACAATTTTGTATGTTATTTTCTTTTTACACTAACAAATTGTTACCAATGTTTACATAGTAACATTCTTTTGAAGCACTATATATTTTTTAGTAATTAGTGACAATATACTGCTAATGTATTTTCAAAAATTATATTTAATGATGCAAATGGAATGCATATACATTTTTAAAAGTTAAGTAACAATCATTCACCCAATTTAAAATTCGATTCCACCAAAATATAAAGAAGAATAAAGATTGTTTAATATGTTAAACTTGTTTATTAAAGGGATAGTTCACTTTGAAATTAATTTTTGATGTGTTTTATCTTACCTCAAGGGCATCCAAGATGTAGTTGTCTTTGTTTCCGCAGTATTTTCAATTTTGATATTTTTAGGTCAAACCGTTCTCTGTCAGTCATATAATGAAGGTCTATGGTCACCACCTCAAAGAGCATGCACAGAGAAGTCCAAATTAAACATGATTTAATGACTCATAAATGTAAGTACACAAGTATTTATATCATTTTTACCCCTTGTAACCACAGCCACGTCCAACTGATCTTCCGCGGTTGCGGAAAAAAAAAAAATCAACATTGTCTGTTGATATGTCTAAATCGTCTTCCATTGCAATTATATCTAAATATGTTTAGATCTTCACAGTGAAGGGTAACACTTCCTAAATCTCTGTGTAAACAATTAGTGAAAGTGAATTATCCTTTTAAAATGCATATTTTCTTGCCAAAAATGGACAAACAGCAATGCAACTTTTTTTTTTTTTTGCGAACGGACTGTGGTTGTGATTTTTATTGCAACACCTTGGCTAAACTAATCCCTGAGGCGCAATTTTACTCCTGCGGTTGAGTGATGTTATGTAGGGATCATGTGAAATATTTATCTCACCTTCGTGGCGGGAACTCTCTCTCTCTCTCTCTCTCTCTCTCTCTCTCTCTCTCTCTCTCTCGCTCTCTCTCTCTCTCTCTCTCTCTCTTATTTCTGCTCTGATTTGTATTCGTAGCTCCATCACAATGCAGTGTGTCAGGACTCAGGGTTGCTTAGAAACACTCGCGCCTCTTCCTCTGATGGGGGAACGGATGCTGGCTCGTTGTGAAGCTGCATCATCCTCGAATGAAAGAAAGAATGTGACAGGGCAGCTCTTTAGGATGCATGTGTGCATGTATCTGAACATTACATACAGACATACATAAAGACATACATACATTATTATAAATTTGTATTGTCACATAAAATGTTATATGATAAAATAAAGTTGCTTATTTCAATACACTTACATTTATTAATTCAATTATTTATCTACAATTTTATTTACAAATTTGTTTGTATTATTTATTTATTGCTAGATTTTTTTTATCTTTTATCTTTTTATTCTTTTAATCTATTTTATTTAATTTAGTTTTGTTTTATTTGTTTTATTATTATTTTTATTAGATTAGATTTTGTTTTGTTTTTGTATTATTTTGTATTTAATTTAATTTCCTTTTGTTTTGTTTAATTCAATTGTATTTATTTATTGCTAGATTATATTATTTTAATTTATTTAATTGAATTGAATTTAGTTTAGTTTTATTTTTTATTAAAAAATATTATTTATTATTAATGTATTTATTATTAAATTATAATTTATTATTACTTATTTTTTATTAGATTAGATTTTGTTTTGTATTATTTTGTATTGTATTAGTTTGTATTTAATTTAATTTCCTTATGTTTTGATTTATTTATTTGTTTAATTCAATTGTATTTATTTATTGCTAGAATATTTTAATCTATTTAATTTAATTGTATTTAGTTTAGTTTTATTTTTTATTTAATAAATATTTATTATTTATTATTAATTTATTTATTATTAAATTATAATTTATTATGAATTATTTTTTAGATTAGATTAGATTTTGTTTTGTTTTGTATTATTTAGTATTTTATTATTTTTAGTATTGTATTATTTTGTATTTAATTTAATTTCCTTATGTTTTGATTTATTTTATTTGTTTAATTCAATATTTATTTATTGCTAGATTATTTTAATCTATTTAATTGAATTGAATTTAGTTTAGTTTTACATTTTTTTTGACCTGGACATAAAATCCCGATATTCACCAGTTTTGCTCACACATTTATTTACGAGTCTCTTTGTGACCGTAGTCAGAGACGTCTCCCTCTCGTTCACCTCGCTCACACTTCTGATCCACCGATTTGCTGTATTTATGGCATCAGTTAGCGAAGCACTACATCTAGATGGTGAACATCTCAACTCCTCTGTTATCTTCACTTGATCTCTCTCTATAATCTGCCGTGCCATTCTGTCCCTAAGCAGCCTCGACTCCACAAACGCTTTGCTTGTGTTTTGTGTCATTGAAATTTTGGCTCTGGTGACCCTTAATACACCTCCTCACACCCTATCTCATTAAATATTGATGTGCAGATGATCAATAAAGTAGGCGCTCAGTGTTGCATGTAAAGCAGGATCTTTGACCTATCTCGCCATTAATAGCTGAGAACTTTTACACTGAAAGAACCGCAGAAGTGCAACAGAGCAAGGGTTCATGTCGTGACGAATGTCTTTTCTCTCATTCTGAGTGATTGTTGCTTGGGCACTATCCCATTGAATATGGGCAATATATTTCTATCTGGATAATTTAGGTCTGGTTGCCCGATGACGGCAACATTGCTCAAAAAGTTGTCCGGTACATCATTATCTTTACTTGAGTCACTCAAGAGAAAAAGGCCGCTCTTCTCCATCGGTGTCAGTACGTTTTTCTCATGTTTCTCAAGAGTCGTATGCGCTCACCAAGGCTGCATATAAAAGAAAAACATTACAAACTGTTCTCAATTTTTAAATAGCTTTAATTATTGAAATATTTTGATACATTGTAAGATGTCTGCATTTTCAGCATCATGACCTTTGAAGAATAATACATTTAAAAGAACAGCATTTATTTGAAAGGGAAGTAGAAATAATTTTGTAATCATAAATGTTTTTTACTGTACATTTGATGAATTGAATACATCCAAACAACGGTATAATATCTGATATATGGACTGATATATAGTAAATCTGTGCTTGTTTTATAAGGGCTGATTTGTTCAGATGAGGATCCAATCAGAGAGATGGTTCTCACTGCAGAACACGAAATCCAGGGGGAGGAGTTGGATCCAGATCCAACTCCTCCCACCTTTCATATACCTAAACCTACCCGTCTCCACCCCCTGATCCCTAAACCCTCCCCTAATCCTACGAATCTCAGCCCCCTGATCCCTAACCCCACCCCTTATCCTACCCATCTCCGCCCCTGATCCCTAACCCCACCCACAATCCCACCCATCTCCGCCTCTGATCCCTAACCCCCCCTAATCCTACCCCATCTCCACCCCTGATCCCTGATCCCTAACCCCACCCCTAATCCTACCCATCCGCCTCATGATCCCTAACCCCACCCCTTAACCTACCCATCTCCGCCCCCTGATCCCTAACCCCACCCCTAATCCTACCCATCCGCCTCATGATCCCTAACCCCACCCCTTAACCTACCCAACTCCACCCCCTGATCCCTAGCCCCACCCCTAAACCTACCCATCTCCGCCCCCTAATCCCTAACCCCACCCCTAATCCCACCCATCTCCACCCCCTAGATCTGGATCCGACTCCGCCCCCTGGATCTCGTGTACTGCAATGAGGTGCTACTGCAATCAGAGAGCGCTCGTATAGATTGATTAATAATAGCGGATTTACAGTCAGCTGTTCATTATATCATTTTTTTCCCCAATATCACTGCAACCAAACACAGCGTAATATTGCTGATGATTGACGCTTGAGCTGTATGTAATAATATGTTTATGTAATGCGTGTTTTATGGTCGTTTTATTATGATTGTAATGGTTGACCATGTTTGAATTGTGGGTCTATCAATCAAAGAAGATTTGTTTTTACGCTTGTCAAATCCTTGTTAAAATGAAATGAAAGAAATGACCCTGATGAGCGGCAGGGCGGTGTCCGTGTGTGTGTGTGTGTGTGTGTGTGTGTGTGTTTCGGACACTTCTGAGCTGGAAAACGGCACATTGACAAGCAGACTCATTACAGAAGCGGTCCCATTGTTGACAGTTAAACAGATATAAGGGAATATAAATGTGCAGCATGTATAATTTATATAACGTTTTGAATCGTGAGCTGTGTTAACATGCAGAAGCTAAGACTCGTGGATCGGGACACACACACACACACACACACAGCACTGAACATCACTAATGGCCTCATTACATCGGCCGTGTTTCATTATACACAGTCTCTGATAAAAGGACACATCTTTTAAAAGGCATGTACTCTTATACAACTCTGAGTTTCTTATGGTTATAAATAGTAAATAATAAATAGTTAATAAAAATGAACTAAAAAAGAGAGAATTGGGATGAAACCCACGGTTAATTGTCTTTAAAAATAAGCTTTTATTTTATTATTTTTTTAATTTTAATTTGTTTTATTTATTCATTTAATTACATTTATTTTAATATATTTTCATACCATTTTCCAGAATAGTTTAATTGTAATAACGTTCATGACATGTCATGTGGTATACGTTAAAAGTAATAATATACATTAGTTATTGTACTAATGTGTATACATGTAAGTTTGTGTTATAGAAAAAAGTTTTCACACAAATCATGAATATTAATCTTTATGAATATAAACTTTTAAATCACACAACCTTACAGAAATCTTGCCTTGCCATAAAAAGGTCAACTTATCTGATATTTTAAGGAGACTTATTGACTTATTATTACTTAAAAGGTCTGGTCCAAAAATTTTAATTCAAGAATTAAAATGCGTATCATAAGATTATATGAGCACGTGTAGTCAGTACATTTGAATAAATTTGAACAAATTGAACTAATCCAGCTCTTCCTGTGCGTGAGACTGATGCGAGCCGGCTGTCCCGAGCGTTCGGGTGGTCGGCCTCGTCACCGACCCACACGGCTGGAGTCCGGTTTCCCCTCGGTCCCGCCAGAGCCGTCTCCAAGCTAGCGATTCAAGGAAAAGATTGGGATTGTGGGGGGAAAGGGGAAGTGTGGGGAACCGTAACCGTACTCTCAGCTGGACTCTTACAACGGATGCCCTGTGTGCTGGAGAAACCCAATACCAATTAAACGTGGGAAAAGTTAAAGTGTCGGTGTAGATGGTGAACGTACAGGAAGGAAAAGAGTGCTTTTAAGCCCATAACCTTTGACTCCAGACAAGTTTAGGGTCAAACGTGCACAGACGTGAAGAGAACGACACACTTCCATCTCTTCATTCCTCTGAAACCACACACTGCTCACTCAACATATTCTCAGATATGTTTTAAAATATCAATTTTGTGTCTCAAATCTTCTTTAGAACTAAAAAACCAACGGCGTGCTGACATACAGTAGAAATGAATAATTTGGCCGAGAATTCACCTTTGGCTAAGCCCCGCCCCCCTTAGTTACTGTTGCTACATCCGTCAAACGGAATGAGAACCGAAATCATAACCTAAAACATTATAAAACGGTCTAACTAGTATAAATTCACACTCACAGTAAGGTTAGAAGTAAAAAAAAAGTGCTTGTTGATCTTTGCGGGGTTTAGCTAATTGAGGACGTCCACACAGTTTAATCCAAACACGACACTTGTCAGGATTTGACTTCGGTTTTGGGAAGGGAAAAAACGGACACCCCCCTCCAACCTCTCTGGGAAACGCGTATCTGTGTTGGAAATGCCAGAGGGGCAACGTTTAACCATATTTTGGATAAAACTACGACGGTAATAGCCTGCCGAGACCAAAAACATGAGACGCCTGTGTTGAAAGTCAATGGAGCGCTGTGAAAAAGTGTCGGACCGCTGTGGGAGCTCGTTCTGGGCTGTGATTGGTCAATCTACATTCTAGGGCGTGGCTTAGCCAAAGGTGAATTTAATAAGTTTAATAAATGATATCATGACTTTTGCGTAAACAACTTTCAAGTCTAGTGGCGTGTTATCTATACGCATTTTGAGTTATCCGCATGTATGAGTGTATGTCTACGCCGTTAAATGTCCGAGCGAAACGAAGCAAAATGTAGATCTACATCTGAGGAGCGCTATTTTTTTTCCTAGGATGGTAGGGGAAGACTCATAAATGGACGGGTAGGTTTAGGGACGGGGTTGGGGTAGGTCATGTATTTATACAGTAATGTAACACGCTGAAAGGCGATTATGCGTGTTGATAGCACGCCAAAAATGGAAATACGAATTGGCATGTCATGCATACGCTATTTCATGAGATCAGTCTGCTGTGACTCTATATGGGTTGTTTGCTTGATTCTCTTGTGTTTCTTTATGATTTTCTTCATTATTTTTGCTCGATAAAAGTAATGCAGCGTTCTCCTTTTGCTCATTGCTTTATGAGAAACAGTCGAGATATTAAAAAGATTTCATTTGTGGTATTTTTTTTTCCTGTGGAATGATCCATGATAAACAGTACAGTAAGATTTCCGATTTCTTCTGAAAGCTTCTTATATATTAGCAGACAATCTCATTTTCCGTATGACAGAGAGGGAATCATTTCTATGATTTGTGGATTTGATGTCTTGCCTGTTAAGGTTCCTTGAATGGTCTTTTCTACTGTAATTACTGCAACCCAAGCTCTGCATTATGATTTGATGTGGTCTCCCTCTGTTTTACCAGTGTTAAAGAGTTCAGGATGTGTGTGAGAGGTGAACACACAGCTGTGATGTTCATCTGTTCATCGGTTCTCCTGTGAACACGCAGTGAAAAGATGATTTGTCAGAAAGAGGAGTGGAAAGTGTGAGAGAAGAGACGGCCCCTGTGGCGCTCCGAGACTCAAGAGTCAACAGTGTGTTTAGTGGAATATCTTTGCTTCTGCATCTCTGTTTTATTGCAAGTGTGTTAGAGTCGCTGCGCACTTTACACATCCATCACACGATCATTCACACTGGAGTTCAATCCTATACCGTTCTTTCTCACACATGCATTTGCGCGCATAGAAATGCAACAGTTTACGATCAGAAACTTTTAGTTATTATATATTATGAATATGTAATATATTAAAATAACCTAAAAATATAATATAATTAATAAAATATTATAGTAATATAAAAATAAAAACAATTACAAATATATAAAATAAAATAAATAAATAATTGTGTTTATTTTATTTATTTGAGCCATAGGCACTGAAACAATACATCAAATGACAAAATAAATGAATAAACAGTTTGTTTTCGTTCGTTCGTCCATTACTCAAATAAAATATTTATTTATTAATGCATGTCTCAGGAACGATAATAATACATCAACTGGCAAAAAAACAAACAAACAATGCTAATTATGGTAACAATTTACAATAAGGTTCGCTTTTTAACATTAGTTAGCATGAACTAATAATGAACAGATTTATTAATCTTTGTATATGTTAATTTCAATATTTACTAATACTTTATTAAAATCTTGTTAACAGTAGTTAACGTGCAATGAAGAGTTTTATTTGTATTAACTAACAATAACGAAGATTAACAAATACAGTAAAAAATGTATTGCTTATGGTTAGGTCATGCTAGTTAATAAATTAATACTTATGTTAACTAACGGACCTTATTGTAAAGTGTTACCATCATTTTTGACTTTGAGATGTCATTTAACTGTAAATGCATACTATATTTGTTTTCCATGAATTGGTGTTTTCTAAACTACAATAATATAATAATATTTAGGTGTTTACGTTTACATTTTTTATTTTAAGTTTTAAAGAGTAAAACATTTTGTGTTGTATAACTGACAGTTTTGTTTAATATGTGGTTCTTACTTTTATCCACAAAAACATGCAACCTTAATGTTTGGTTGAATTCAGGTAAATTAGGCCACTTCGGCTCATCATCGCATGTCAAATTCAACCTATATTAAGATGTTCTCCTCATTCATGACTTCTCGTCTCAGTTCACGACGTCCAGCGCCGGCAGAGAATCAACCCTGATGACACAGAACCCGTCGTTTCTCTAACGATCTCGTCGTATCGTAGCTAACGTCGGCTCCTTCAGGCCAATCAATTCCTGTGATCTATATTCCTCAACTGTTACACAAAACTACATCGAAGTGCATTTAATATCTACAATCCCTGCTGGATCTACATCTTTCTAATGAGATTCTGACAGTCTCTCTGGGACTTTCTGCAAGGTAAATCTCAATGTTTCTTACTTTAGTTTTGAAATACAGCTTTGACAGTGCTTGGACCGTATCGTATTGCTGCATAATGCTACAAACGGCTTAATTGGGCGAGGGAAAAATAACAGTGGATATGTGTGGGAATGACGCCTGTTCAGAAAAAGCCATAATTAGGAGGTTAGGCCAGCGAATGCATGGCTAATTAGACCGTTACCATTTCTGAACAGATCAGCGGCAGGTATAATGGGCACATAAATTCCCATTTATAGGTCATAATCCGTCATTTCTTTTCCCAAGCACCCCAATTAAAGAGGCACGATGATTCTCTTGGGATTCTCAACATCCCCTGGCCCGCCTGTCGGGACCCCCATTAGTAACTCCTCTGACCCATTGACCACGGCAAACGGGACTTCAGATCGTAAACGTCAGGAAGCAGCAGGAGGAACGGGAGCGACACGGGAAACGTGTGATTCAAACAAGAAACTCGCATTAGGATTGCTTCTTATGAACTGGACCACAACTATTAGGATTATTTTTATAACATTTAAGCCCCCCCCACCCCCCATGCTTCATAGATTTCTATTTTTTGTATCTATTTATTTATTTGCGCCTTTGGAACAATAATAATGTAAAATGGATGGATGGATGGATGGATGAATGGTTGGATGGATGGATGGAAGGATCGTTAAATGGATGGATGAATTATAGGTGGGTGGATGGATGGATGGATGGATGGATGGAGAGATGGATGGATGGTTGGATGGAAGTGGATGGATGGATGGAAGGTTACATTTATGGATGGATGGATGGATAGATGGATTGCTGGATGGATGGATGGAAGTGGATGGATGGAAGGTTAAATTTATGGATGGATGAATGGATGGAGTGTTGGATGGAGGGATGGATGGATTGATGGAAGGTTGGATGGATGAATGGATGGAAGGATGGATGGATGGATGGTTAAATGGATGGATGGATGATGGGTGGGTGAATGGATGGATGGATGGACGGATGGATGGATGGATGAATGGATGGATGGATGATGGATGGATGAGTGTTGGATGGAGGGATGGATGGATTGATGGAAGGTTGGATGGATGAATGGATGGAAGGATGGATGGATGGATGGTTAAATGGATGGATGGATGATAGGTGGATGGATGGATGGAGGGATGGATGGTTGGATGGAAGTGGATGGATGGATGAAAGGTTAAATTTATGGATGGATGGATGGAAGTGAATGGATGGATGGAGTGTTGGATGGATGGATAGATGATAGGTGGGTGGATGGATGGATGGATGATAGGTGGGTGGATGGATGGATGGAAGTGAATGGATGGATGGATGGATGGATGGAGTGTTGGATGGATGGATGGATGGAGTGTTGGATGGATGGATGGATGGATGGATGGGTGGGTGGTTGGATGGAGGGATAGATAGATAGATAGATGTTCTTGGCAGGTTCTATTATATTCAGTGTTGGTCCATTATAGAGAGAGACTGAAGGTATGGCTAGAGCTTGTGTCTCTTCACCGTGTTTGCTGTAGGAAAAACAACAAGGCCGTTGGAAGTTTTAATTAACCACTCAAAAACACATTCCAGTCATCCATAAAAGTTCTGGAAAAGTGTCAGAGAAGCAAACTTTATAGAGTGCTACCGCATTAAACCCTCAGCGCTTCCATGTGTAGAAACAGCACTCATAAAGCGCTCAAAGGAAACACTCCTTCTTCTGTTTATTTCATGAATACAGTCTTTCACCTTCACTGAGTCAGAGATTAAAACACACTCCGCTTCCCTTCCCACAATGATGAAACATCAAGGTGGTTCGAATCCTTTCTTTCTCATGTAGTGTCAAGTATGAGGGAAAGCCTCTCTGTTGTGTTCTTCATAGTCTGAACTTTTGGGTAAATCCTCTTTCCTCTCCATAGCCAGAAAACACAATATAATATTCCATTTTGTCTTCCAGTCCAGGTTTAATAAAAGGTGTGTATGCAGTGTGAATTGGCTGTCCTGACCCTGATTCAACTGAAACACACTCACTGCCATCATTTATTTAAACATCCACACTGCACTTAACCAGCAATCCATTTAAAGTGTGTGTTATGAGCACAGAATTCGCCTTCTCCATCTGTCGGCTCCTGCTAAATGCCATCATTTGGAGGAGATGCACTGTGTGTGTGTTATTATAAAGTGTTTACACTGAACTAAAATGGATAACAACTCAGAGCTAATGGTCTACATATGATTTTGCAAAACCTTTTTTTCTCTGTGTATGCATATTTATATACATACTTAAAGCCTGTCGTAATTCAAAGAACAAATCAAAGAAATAAAGACAGAGAAAATCTCTCGACTGAATAACTTTTGTAGCTTTAATGATTAATCGATTGCAGTGAAGATTGTAAAGTGTTTGATTACTTTTATTATTATTCTGTTCATTTAGAGATTATCCATGCAATTATTACACTATAAAAATATATGTGTAAAACTTTACAATAAGATCTCATTAAGTGACATGAACTAACAATGAGTAATACATTTGTTTTAGTATTCATTGGATGAATGGTTGGTTGGATGGATGGATGGTTGGATGATGGATGGGTGGATGGATGGATGGATGGATGGTTGGATAGATGAATGGATGGATGCATGGATGGATGGATGGTTGGATGCATGGATGGATGGATGGATGGTTGGATGGATGGTTGGATGGATGGTTGGATGGATGCATGGATGGATGGATGGATGGATGGATGGTTGGATGATGGATGGATGGTTGGATGGATGGTTGGATGGATGCATGGATGGATGGATGGATGGATGGAAGGTTGGATGAATGGTTGGATGGATGGATGGATGGATGGATGGTTGGATGGATGGATGGATGGATGGTTGGATGGATGGATGGATGGATGGTTGGATGGATGCATGGATGGATGGATGGATGGATGGATGGTTGGATGATGGATGGATGGTTGGATGGATGGTTGGATGGATGCATGGATGGATGGATGGATGGATGGAAGGTTGGATGAATGGTTGGATGGATGGATGGATGGATGGATGGTTGGATGGATGGATGGTTGGATGGATGCATGGATGGATGGATCGATGGATGGATGGTTGGATGGATGCATGGATGGATGGATGGATGGATGGATGGTTGGATGATGGATGGATGGTTGGATGGATGGTTGGATGGATGCATGGATGGATGGATGGATGGAAGGTTGGATGAATGGTTGGATGGATGGATGGATGGATGGATGGATGGTTGGATGGATGGATGGATGGATGGTTGGATGGATGGTTGGATGGATGCATGGATGGATGGATCGATGGATGGATGGTTGGATGGAAGAATGGTTGGATGGATGGATGGATGGATGGATGGATGGATGGTTGTATGGATGGATGGATGGTTGGATGCATGGATGGATGGATGGATGGTTGGATGGATGGATGGATGGATGGTTGGATGGATGGTTGGATGGATGGATGCATGGATGGATGGATCGATGGATGGATGGTTGGATGGATGAATGGTTGGATGGATGGATCCATTTTTAAAAAAAAAAAGATCATCTCACTCGCTTTTCATATAATCATCAAGTTTACCGTAAAAGAAACAAGGTCACAGAAAGAACTGAGTTTGTTCCCATCAGTCACTGGATTGTTTTCAGACACATTTGCTCCATCCAACTCGGGCCGTTCAGCGGTGTTGGCCGGTGGCCACGAGAGAACAGTGTGTCAGCGTGTGAGTTTATTCATTGCACATATCACGGCTAACTTGCAGATCAGACTTTGTTCCCATGCAATAAAAAAAATCCCCTTTCTCAGATTTTTGTTATTTAGCATCCATTGTCTCGTGGGACGATACTGCATAAATTGCCACTTTGTATTTGAAAAGAACAAACATGAGTCTTATTTGATGGACAGAACGATGAAGACAAGGGCACACAGAACCTCAGCCTTCCCCTGGGCATGAACCGATAGACAAGCAGGGTTTGTTTGCATTGGGTATACGAGGGCAAGAATACTAAAGATGTGATATTTTGAACAACATCTACAAGGTGGGTATTCACAGATGAAGAAAACACTGAGTAATCTTCTAAGTTGAGATAATTCCCCATGTAGGAAAAGAACTCCAGTTTCTAAACCGCAACCTAAACGACCTTTCCGTTACATAAACATGCTAACACACGTACATGTGCTTGGAAACACAATGCCTTTTCTAGAATAAGTACAGGTATGAATAATGCATTGCAGCTAATGAGGTAGTCGATTACTTTCTGCATTAATCAATTAATTAGTCAATCGATAGTCCTCCTGGCAGCATTATATACTTAAAGTTGTGTACTTCACTTCATCCCTAGCTTGGCGTGAATAATTTAGGCCTCCTAAGAGAGGACCCGAGCGGCTGGCCCGAACTGTCACTTCTCCACTTGATCTATGAGTAGCTCTCGTAGTCCAGCCTCCACGGATTCCTGTTTATCTTGTTTGTAATGAAGGGCCTGGACGCCAGTCTCTCTGTCATTGTCCAATATGACCAGACTTGACTTCTTAAGGTTCCTCACCAATGATGGTTTCTAGTGGACAGTGTTTTATTGTCACATGTTATATTCATTAAAGGAGACCTATTACGCAAAATTCTTTGTAAACAAATGTGTGTTGGCAGTGTGTGTATAATGATAAAAATCCACCCAGTGCTTTTTATTAATCCCTATAAATCATAAGCGATACTGGTTACCACACTTTATTACATTTAATTGGAGTTGTTTTAGAGATATAAAGTTTACCAGTTTATTAAGCACAGCCTTAAAAGTCCTACGCTATCTCACGACCAATTCGTACGAGTGATTAAAAAGTGGCTAATTCGTACTAATTCATACGACCTCACTCGTACGAATTCGTACGATTTGTCCAAACCCATGTGATGGGTATGTTTAGGGGCGGGGTCAGGGGTAGGTCATCCGTACGAATTCATACGAATGGGCCAATTCGTAAAATATGTACGATTTAGCAAAAATGTACTAATTCGTAAGAGTGAGGTCCTACGAATTGTTACGAATTAGCCACCTCGTAAAATCAGGTTGTAAAAGACATAAGTCTGCATATATTTGTTTGTTCGCTGTATATGTTGTTGATTATACAAGCGAGGGAGAGTTTATGGATAAGACTTTAATTCGCACTTCTTGTACTGTGATTAATTCAGCTCTTACTGTGATTTTCTGGAGTGAAAACGGACGTTTTCTTTTGTGTGATGTACAACTTCATAAAACTCATCAGTAAAGTTTTGTCCATCTTTTGGACGGGTCTGCTATGACAGGCTTGTACTAATAGTGGATAAAAGCAAGATGACAACGTAAGTTATAACTATATGAAGTATACTCTCTGGTTCTATAGGCATTATTGTCCGACTGGGGTTGGAACTGAACACCGCTAATGCAGTTGAACACGCTAATGCCGCTAACGCACTGAAAATCTGACATTTTCAGTGCGTGAGATTGTCCTGTTTTGTTGCTGTATGAGCTCTGCAAGCTCCGCCCTCTTCCTGAGCTGCAGCTCATTTGCATTTAAAGAGACGCACACAAAACTGGCAAAAGTGAAAATATTCAAACAATTTATATATTCATTTAAACATCCACATTTAAAATATTTATTAATTTTGTTCTAGGCAAAGTTTAGTGTGCTGGTACCCAAAGAAAATATAAGACTTATATGTTCATGTAACTTAATCATTTGCCTATTTTTGTGCAAATTGTAATATTATTTAGCTTCAACTCATGGACATTATTGACTATAAATGTACACCGTAAAAATGAATATGCTTTATCTAATCAAAAAAATTGTGGCAACAGATTACAAGCAATGTTATTAATTAAAGTAATAATTTATCAAATTAATTCCTTAAAAGTTAACCATTTAAAATGAGTAAAACTTACAACAACGACCAAAAAAACATAAATTTAAGTCACCATCATGGTGATCGGTGTTTGTTTTAAAATGACGGTTTTCTCCTTCTGCTTGTTAACATCAGGCTTTATAAAATAAAGAGTTCTTAATTAATCTTTGACGTCTGTCTGTCTGTTAGTGCGATATTTTTGTTATTTTTTTTGGTTTAAACTTTACTCATTTTACATGATTTTACTCAATTCTAATTTGTTAAATTTAATTAATAATATTGCTTGTAATCTTTTGCCACAATTCTATTGATTAGATAAAGCATATTAATTTTTACAGTGTATTATATGAAACAGTTGCATTCTTGCTAGAGTAAAAAATAACATTGTTAGTTTGCTATTTCTGTCTTGCAGCGTTTTTTTTCAGCATATCTATTTAAATTAAAATATTTTTTATTTTTATTTATATATATATATATATGTAATTTTGTTCATTAGTAGTGGATTCCAGTAACTTGGTAACATTATTTTTTTTTACTCTTACTGGCATCTTAGCGTTTCAGCACTGGAGCCCCGTTGCTAGCTAACCTCTTTGTTATGCGCTAAAATCGTTTTGATCTATGTCGGCGGTCAGATTGAAGTCAGCGGCGGTCCCCCTTACGGATCATTTTAATGAACGCCGAATGCCGCACACACCTCCTGCGCTGAAGAGGGCGATGCTGGGAATGCCGGTTTATCGCTTGAAGCCAAACCGCTGGCGCCAACCACATGGGGCGAAAATCTGGTAGAGGCGTGGCAGTGGATCATAACACACCCATGTCACACTCTTCCCATGGGACCCTTAACCGAACAAAACAAACGCTAATCACCTAACAGCAGCCGCTGGATAAACAGCCCACTTTAAAATACTCGTGTGTTTATATATATGGCCATGGTAGTCACTTACATTCTGGTTTTCGTTTTTTATTTGTGGACTTGAAAGAATCCTCTTTGAATCAGGACATCTTCGGCCCAGTCGACATAGTCAGCTTTTAACTGTTTAGTGAAATCCCTGTAATTCACGTTCTTATGGTTCTTCCTGTCCTAGTGTAATTGTTAGCATATATCTGGAATTGAGCCTGAATGGCTGCTTAGGTGTTAATTGGTTTGAGAGACTGCTAATGGGGACAGACTGTAGACCAGGACAGTTAGCTCGCCTAATGTTTTCCATAAAAGCCCAGGAGCTGTCAAAGCCTATTTGTGTTGACCTGTCCTACATTGTCCATCAGGTGGCCTGAAGCCCGCGCCCCCAGTGGGGTGAACATCCTGTTCAAGATCCTCAGGGATTGCCTCACTTCACTAATGCAGACTCCAGGCTCACAATTAATTCATAACAGTCCTTTCATAAATCACAAAGGAATGGCAGCCATGTAACTTTCTCTGAGCGTTTCACCAATGAAAGAAAACAGTGGTCCTTGTGTTCTCCAGACTCCTTATGGAAAGGGGATTTTTCTCAATTTTTCCATTTCAGTGAACTTATTTTTTTAAGGCAGCCAGGTTACTTCATTGTTTAAATTAAACCAACAATTTTAACAAGTTTTCTGTGATAAAAAAAAGATTAGTTGAGTTAGTTGAGTCTGTATAGGTGGGACTATTCTGTAACAAAACTTTTTAAGTTGAGCCAATTCAACATTTTTTTTGTCTTTACTGTAGTACTCAATGTGTGAAGTTGAGAGATAAAAAAATGCTATTGGAAATTAGAACCAAGGAATATTATGTTACATAAACTACAATATCATTGCCAAAGTCAAAGGCTGAAAACAGTGAGTCGAGACAATGTTAAAACATTTATTCCAAAAAGCATTTGAAGTCAGTAAAATGCCATTTTAATTAGCCATCATTGCAAGGAATGGCTCACCACTCAAAAATGATAATTCTCTCATCATGTATTGCCTTACGTTTCAAACTCATATCCCTTTCTTCTGCAGAACACACACAAAATCATACAGCTCCAGTGGTTTAGTTCACTTTTAAAAAAAATTGTTAATATTTTACTCACCCTCATGTCATCCAAGATGTCAAAGATGTCTTTCTTCAGTCGAAAAGAAATTAAGGTTTTTGATGAAAACATTCCACGATTTTCTCCATATAATGCACTTCAATGGGAACCAAACGATTCAAGGTCCAAATGAGAGTTTCAGTGCAGCTTCAAAGGGCTTTAAACAACACCAGACGATGAATAAGGGTCTTATCTAGGACCCTTCGAGTCATGACTCGAAAAAAGATTCGTTCATTTTGATGAACACGAGAGTCACGAACGCTCATCACAGAACAGAGCAAGGCGAGCATTTGTGCTTATAAAACTTAAACTTATTTTTATTTATTTATTAAATGTTAAGACCCTTATTCATCGTCTGGTGTCGTTTAAAGCCCTTTGAAGCTGTTTGGTTCCCATTGAAGTCCATTATATGGAGAAAATTGAATGTTTTCATCAAAAACCTTAATTTCTTTTCGACTTAAAGAAAGAATGACATGAAAATCTCGGATGAGATGGGGGTGAGCACAATTTTTTTTTAAAAAGTGAACTACTCCTTTAATATGTGCCTTTCTAGAGAAAGAAAATCAGTTTTGGAGTGAATCCCTACTTTGAGTACTACAGAATTGACTGAAGTCTAAATTTTATATTATAAATAGTAAATATAATAGCAAAAAGTAAAGAAATGATTGGCTCAGAGTGCACACCTTTTGTTCTCCAGTGCACCATGTCAACTCATAGTAGTTTACCTATAAAGCAATTATGAACAATAAATGTGATCATTCTCAAATAGATTACTGCTGTGTTCAGACACATTTTTGAATTTCTTGGTGATATATCACATTATAACAGATATAATTGTCTCAAAAAGTGTGTTCTCTTTACTATGAAAATGGACCATCCCAGAAGCCAAAATATCAACATAGTGCCAAGCAGACTTAATAACTAGCAGTGTACAAGTCAAAGTTGCTTGCCCCAGACTAGCCGTAGGTGTTTGCGGTCTGGGAGAGAGTGAGAGGCCTTTGATCTTAAAGGGTCTGTTTGAGAAAATAAGGGAATTAGAGTGTCAGGGTCTGTGTTTCAACACAAGTCCTGGTTTCCCTCTGAAAAACAGGGCTCTGGTCTTCCTCACTGTCAGATGGGAGCACTAAGGGGCTCAGCGAACGTGTCGGCTCTAAGAAGGTCTTTTGGATCATGTGTCAGTCATCATTCTACCTTCAAAGAGCAGCACTTGAAGGCCGTCAGATTTCCTTTATGAGCCACATCTTCAAAGATCACTTGAAGAGTTCAGATGCAAAAGCCTCTAAATGCCATTTGAAATTTTCTTCTAAAATGACCATTTTTATCAAGCTTGTATATTTAAGTTCAGTAATTTCACTTAAATGACAATTAATAGGTAATCTTCATTGCCATTTAAGTGAAATTACTGAACTTAAATATACAAACTTGATAAAAATTATCATTTTAGAAGAAAATTTCAAATGGCACTTAGAGGCTTTTGCATCTGAACTCTTCACTTCTCTTCTGGTTTCAGCCAGCCACTCGAATCGATGCTTGACCGTACGATTACTATGAAACAGCAGGGCACAGATTCACGGCCACGTCTTTAATCATCAGGTGTCTTCCCCGTGCCCCTGGAAGGTGAAACCGATTATGGGCCAATGCACGGAAACTCAACTCTGCCTTGTTTTGCATTGTGGTTTTGAGGCAACTCTTGTAAATCAACCTTTCTTTCCCCTTAGAAACGGCAACTGTTTGAGTTTGGTCGAAATCCACCAATTAAGTCCCATAAGCGTTGGGCTTACATGCCATCTGAAGGAGGAGATTAACCTCTTTGTTCTGCTCTTCTCCATCTCTGCTGCCAAGGCATGTTGCAAAGGCAGATCAGCGTCCACCTGCCATTTCGGCTCCCTCGACATGGCTCATTTGTGGAAGGGAATACTGTGTTCTTCATGGAGGAGTTGTTGGCGTGTAGTGTGGGACTGTGGTGCGAGCATCACCCTTATCTTGCTCGTCATGGGCTGTGAAGCTCCATTATTCCCCTCTGCCTTTATCTTTTGATTGTTTTTTTTTTCTTGTGTGCATCTCCGCAATTCAATTCCACACCAGCTGTGTTTGATTGCATAAGAGATGAACTGAGATTTCAGCGTAGAAGCTCATTACAGACACAACACTCGCACAATTAACTCGCGAAGGCTTTGTGCGAAGTCTCCCAACTCTCTGCGCTTGGATGAGGAGCTCGTTTTGGCACCTGCGGTTCATTGTTAGGCAGTCGTCTCTCCGGGCTTTAATGGAGTTGAAAGCGTGAGGAGGCTGGACTGTCCCTGTTGCCAGAGCGAGCTGAGAGATGTTTTTGAAAAGTGCTGCTGGTGTGATGCAATAATCCACCTTTTTCTGCAGTCATACATACAGAGAGAAGTGTTTTATCTCCTCTGTTTATGAATTGTTCATGCCCTTGTGGAAAGTTCTTGCATGGAAACCATAGTTTAATTGTTTAAACTTTTATAGATCATATTAGAGGACTATTCCAGGGAACACCTTTGGATGTGAATGTATACATAGACTTACACACTTACAGTGCTATAGTAAATCCAGTTGGTGTATTTATGAGTTGTTGAGTTTTATCTGCTCCCTGTTTTAAGGCATGACCCCTGGGGCCTCATGTACAAAAGATTTGCATTGAATTCAAACTAAAACATTGCGCACAATCAAAGCTGTCGACGAAGGATCCCACGCATATTCTCTTTGTACATCCCAATGTAAAAAAACAATCCTGTAAAAAAAACGGTAACCTACTGGCAGCTGTCGTTGCCAGCATTATACCGTAACTATACGGTGTGCTACTGTTTTTGTGTTAGCGCATAGAGCTGTTAAATTAAAGTTTTATACTGTAGCTGACAATACGGTATTTGGCTGTTAATTTCAAAAACGGTAACACACCGTATTTTTTACGGTATGATGCTGGCAACCACAGCTGCCAGTAGGTTACCGTTTTTTTTTACAGGATTATTTTTTACAGTGTTGAGCGCACATGCACGAGCACAACGCCCCATCCAGTCTCCTCCCTCAATTAAAGTAATTTAAATATGGAAATTAGTCCAATTTGGCTAAAGAAACCTGCAAGAAATGAAATGTGAATATATGTGAAAGTGTCATTTATTCCTGTGATCAAAGCTGAATTTAAGCATCATTACTCCAGTCTTCAGAAATCACTCTAATATGATGATTTGATGCTCAAGAAACATTTATGAGTATTATCAGTGGTGAAAACAGCTGTGCTTCTGCTTCATATTTTTATGGAAACCGTGATATAGCATTTTCAGGATTCTTTAATGAATAAAAACTTAAATCTAACACATATAGAAACCTTAGAATCTTTTGTAACATTATAAATGCATTTACTGGCACTTTTAAACAAATTCAATGTGTCCGTGCTGAATAAAAATATTACTTTTTTTTTTTTACCTTTACTGACCGAATTAATGAAGTTTATTTTGTATTCCTAGTTGAGCCAACGCTACCATTGCTGGACGGATTTGCACATGCTTCATGTTCTTACTTAAATGCATAATAGAATATTTTAATAAGACTCGTGTGACATAATTTGTAATCGATACATTATTTGACATATAATTAAGCATTATCTGACATCTGGTGGTGCGACAGAATAATTCGTAGTGTAATGTTTGCCACTTCACTTCATTGCCTCTAGGAGTCGCCAACGGACAAAAATCAAGGCAAATGTACGTACGACAGACATGAAGTTCACAATTCTTACGTTAATTTTAAAGCCCGACCGATAAAGGATTTTGAAGGCCGATACCGATACAAATATTTGTTGGTTTTAAAATCTGATATTCCGATATATCGGCCGATATATTTTTTTTTTCAGAAACGCGCAACAAAACATTAACAGTTTTTCCTAACATTAGTTATTTGTAGATATGTATGGGTTTTAACTAAAATAATATGATAATGCATTTAAAAAAGAAACTTGTTTCTTTTATTGTCGCAACAGAACAGAGGAACCAAAGCTCATTAATGTTAACGTTAGTGGTCTTCCACTGATGATAGTGGCGTTAGCTAGCTTTGTGGTTAGCAGGGACGGTGTAGAGTGCCCTCTGGTGGACAAACTATACAACTCCAACACTCATGCCATGGTTGAAGCGTGTTTCATCCGGTTTTATTTTATTTTTGAAATATTAATTTATCGGCCATTATAACTGCTGATACCGATAGTTTGGAAAATGCGCAATATCGGCCGATAATATCGGTCTGCCGATATATCGGTCTGGCTCTAGTTAATTTCACTGTTAGTACATCGGCCGTGAACGCGAAAACTGGCGTACGCCGTGTTTTTGTACGTACGCAAGGCCCCAGGTCTTTAGAAGTACACATACTAACATTGTTCTACATCGAATTCGGCTATCGAGACTTGACTTGAGGAACGTTACAGCTATATGTAAACAACATTTCAATAACCACATATTTTCTCTTGGAACCAAGTGTGGAATGAGTTGAGGATGTAGCCCTAACCCCGCCCTCCTAAAAGTCATCTTATAATCCACACATGGAATAAATCATTGTTCATTTTCCTAAAGGTTATGTAGCTTTACTTTTGTTTGTCTGTTTTGAAACCGAGAGCAGATTGATTGTTGTTCTGTGGTCTTGAACTGTATATTCGTGGTTTACATGCTTGACTTATGAGGCTTCCAGCAGAAGTTATTTCTCATATATCAGAGGAATGTCATCTCAAGGATCCTCTCTTGAAAGGCTTTAGAAATTCCTCAATAAAAATCAATGAGTCTTAGCTACTTTATTGAACCATTGATACACTCTGAGGTTAAATGTTGTTGTAGCGTGTGTACTCTGAAAGGAAGCAGTAACAGGTTTATTGCATTAAACTTTAGTATTTGTAGACATACACTTATTTAAAAATATTTATATTCCGCCACACGTACACATTCTCAATCACGTTAAAACTTAGCATTCCAACGGTTGAACCTTGACCCAGGGGCAGCACACTTGTAGGCGGGCCGACAGCAATGCTTTCTTCCTCTTGCCGGCACCGACCCAAGCCTGTCATCAGGATTGCCAATTAGCACTGATTAGGAGGCGTTGTGCCGGCAGCCGACAGCTGCACTATGCCAGGCTCTCGCCTCCCCCCGCCACCGGCCGAGCCGTCCTGCTCAGCTTTCCTCACAAGGTCGAGCCAAGGAGAAACCTCGGAGAAGACAACGTGAGGCCTGCTGTCTGGACATGAGAGCTAGCATGGCAGGCTTTCCAGGGTCAGATATTTTTGGGAATACATTTGAAGGCTGTAGGGAAGATAAAAAGCACTGCGTTGATGTGACGTTGGCACTGAATGTGGGATATAGATCTTGTTTGTGCATCCAGCAGATTCTAGTCTTGGCTGGATCTACAGGCTCAATACGTTATTGAAGACAAGGCAGTCTTATTATTGTGTTAATTGCACAATAATAGAAGTTTTGTCATCTTGTATACACAGGGATCAAACATGAGCTCATTCACTGATCTCATTGGGCCATTTTGGATTCATTTCCAAAGTAATTAGATTAGCCAAACTGCTTGCCATTGCGAAACACATGCACACACAAACACATTCAACCATTGCCCTGTTGTTGTTCTCATGGAAACAAGTACTATGGGGGATACTAAATGGGTCGAAGATGAGGGATATCAGTTGATATTTGGGTTCAGAGAAATATCCAATGGCCCTTGACCCAGACATGATTCATTTCAATTGTCGTTGGGTTTTCATATCTTGCATTCCCTGTGAGAAACACAAATGTTTGTTTTTCCCCCCGCGAGGGAGGTCTGATTGTGGGAACCCTGTATCGTGTCCTGGCTGGAAAATTGTAGTTGCCGGATTTAAATGAGTTATAGCTGGACTAAACTGGTCATCAGCTGGTGTAAGATGTTTGATCAGCTGGACTATTAGGTGGTGAGGCCTGTGTCATGTTTTGTTGGTCTGAGAAAAACACTTACAGCCCTAACCCCAACTATAATCCAGGGTTGTCCAATCCTGCTCCTGCAGGCCCAATTTCCTGCTCAATTTAGCTTAAAACCAGACCATTCTCAGTTGTAACTGAGTTATGGTCTGGCAAAGCATCATAGACAAATCATTTCCAGAGGGGCGTCACCAACGGAAGTCGCGGGTAGACCTAAAACCGATCAGAGCGATGAAGGAGATGACGTATGCAGAGCGACGGCCGGCGGAGAAACATCTCCGAGTAGTTCTTTGCTCGGTTTTTAACAAAAAGGAAACGTTCAAATCGCTTGAAGGATAATTCCGGTATTTAACACCTTGAGTCTATTTTGTAGTTTGTTTTGAATGAAATAGAGTGGTGGACTTAGAAATTTTGACAATGGGTCCTGTCTCGACTTTTTTAGAATCGCCTGTGACAGCTTTAGACTGGCTGTCTATGGGCATGCACAAACAAGTCCATAAAACAACCCTTAACGTTCATTTTCAAAACTGTGCAACTCACCGAGTGGTTGGTGGTGTTTGTTGATGTTATGAAAAAAGTAGCGTAGCGAAATACCGTTTCTGTCGTGTTTTATTTGTCATTTTTTAAAAATCGCATTGATGTCTGCTGGAGGACTCAGTGCTCGTTGATATTACTCCGCTAGCTGCCGGAAAAGGAAACGGGTCTGTTTACATTTGGTTGTAGTCTTTTCGCTCGGTTCTCCGTCTCTTTTTTTACGGTGCGCTAGACACCGTGTTCCGTACAGCGTCCTGGTTGTCGCCATCAAGTGGTCGGGAGTGTGCTAACGCTTCAGACTCAAATATCGAGCGGAAGTTTATACGCGGTTGTGAGGTATCTGAATAAATAGTTCCACAATAGCAAACAACACGGATTGAAAGCATACACAGCGCCGATATATTTGTTTTTAATCATCAACGAACACCACCAACCACTCGGTGAGTTGCACAGTTTTGAAAATGAACGTTAAGGGTTGTTTTATGGACATGTTTGTGCATGCCCATAGACAGCCAGTCTAACGCTGTCACAGGCGATTCTAAAAAAGTCGAGACAGGACCCATTGTCAAAATTTCTAAGTCCACCACTCTATTTCATTCAAAACAAACTACAAAATAGACTCAAGGTGTTAAATACCGGAATTATCCTTTAAAAACAGACGCGATAGCTGATTCGAGCGAGTGGTGTTTGACGGCGGTGTCCATCTTTGTAATGTAGGCTACAAAATCTGCTTCAAAATCCCAGCGATGTCATCATCGTGTAAAGCCCGCCCCAACGTTTCTGATTGGTGCCTCGATTTCGACAGGTTAGAAATGGGCTTGAATGAGCTCTTTGCCAGACTAACTTTCAGAGCAAATCTAAATTTGCCGGAAGTTGTCTGGGTTTTCCCAGGCTACTTCACCACATCTCCCTGGAATTTTCTAGTGATCCCGAAGAGCTTACTTAGCTGGTTTAGGCTTGTTTAGTTAGGGATTTCCAATGGAAGTCTAGAAACAGGGTCGGACAATGCTGCCCCAACCCCAAATCTAATCCTAACCAATACGTTTAGATAATCCTCAATAAAAGTCTGAGCTACTTTATTCAACATTATAAAACGGTTGGTTCGAATCCTTGATTCTGATTGGTCGAGCTGTGCTTTATTCATGATAAAACATGGCTATGATCGCTTCACCCAACGGTTCTATTGATCGCTGCGTAACACCGCGGTTCTATGTTGTTTTTATTTGAGCTTTCATGCATTTTACACATTGGAACGTTGTTGCTGTTCACGCTCAGGGACTATTTTTTTCCTAGCGGAAGAAAGGCTTTTAGTGATTTTATTTCAAGAAAGTTGCACTAATACATTGTTTTTTACTTTAATATTGTGTGGCAACTGTTTATAAAAGCAATAAGGTACTCCGCTTCGCGCCGTGCCTAAACAACGCCCTTCAGCCGTTACTTATTCACGATACAGCACAGCCTCTCGTACCTTTTTGCTTACTTAGATATACTATAACCTTAACTAGCCCTAACAATTATTCCTAATAAAAGAAAACAACAACATCTTAACACAAACAAGACTTAAAAATTGGAGTGAGTCTAATGTGAGATGATACAGTGATGTGAATCAGTTTGGACACCCATGCTAAAGTTGCCTAAAAAGAGGAATAAAAAAATCATCTTTTGGATATTGATCTTAATGCCTTAATTTGAAAAATGAGGAAAACTCCAACCTTTAAGGACACGAATTTTCTTTGTGGATGAATAATGTATCATAAATAGAGATTGGCATGGGGTACTTTCCATAAGATCATCTTTCAATGCAAATCAAACCAGCTATTAGGCTAACTGAAGTAAAACCATGCCAATCTCTAGGTGTGGTGGAAGGTGTGTGATGATGTGGGGATATTTTAATCCCAAAGACCAAGGGAACTTTATCAGGATGCATATTATCCTGGATCCATGAAATAACTGGCTTTTAAAAATAAAATGTGAATTTAACATAGGGGTGTCCTGACTTATGCACCCTGTATTTTAAGGAAAAACATTTATTTATTTATGATACATTATTCATTCACAAAGAAAATTGGTGTCCTTAAAGGTTGGAGTTTTCCTCATTTTTCTAATTAAGGCATTAAGATCAATATCCAAAAGATGATTTTTTATTCCTCTTTTTAGGCAACTTTAGCATGGGGGCAAACACTTATTCACACCACTGTAGACTATCCCATCTCTACGGTGCTGCCACTACAAAGGCCCGGTCCTCCCTTCATTTATACCTAGTCCTCTGAACGATTAAAAAAGACTGGTCAGATGTCCCAGAAGGCCTGTGCACTTGTAAGAGCTCTGACTGCACATAGATGATGGAACTTGTGACCTGGTAGACCATATTGGTGGACCACCAACAAACCAGACCAACATTAGCCGCTTTGACCTGATTTTTCCAGCAGGTATGACACGGGTCCCTCCTCAGAATAGACTCAGCACCAATGTGAAGGTCATTGTGTGTGTGAGAGAGAGAGAATTGGCAAGAAAGACCTGCAATTCCTGAACGCTTCATCCATCAAAGGCTTGATAAGGAGAATGTTTAATTACACGTCTTCACCCCGTGATCCGAAGCATCTACACTGAGCCACCGGCCCTCCTCCACCTCCCTGCCCGAAGAGATCTCGCTCCCTGGGACACCCACCCTCCCCTGCCCACCTCCTCCACGTCTGAGAGCTGAGATTCAGTAAGCCGATCCAGCAGTAAATCAATACTGGCCTAATTCTGAATAATTGAGGTTATTACAGTGCTGTCATGCTCCCTGTGTGAATTCCCCATCGCACAAGTGGGGCCTCCTCGAGTCCGTCCCCTCCCCTCTCAACACGCCACGGATTCAGATAATTAAAGATTGAAAAATGCTCCTTTTGTTTTTTCCCGTTGTCTTGCGCGCTCCACTTTTGATTCTGTCAGGCGTGATGGTGCACATCCTGTGCGTGTGATCTTTCAGCAGGAGATCTCGCCTCGGCGTGCTGTCGTGTGCTGCGTCTACTTCCTGTTTACCTGGCAACGATGCTATCCCAGGCTGGTGGCTTGTTTTGTTTTTATTCCTCCGTACTGTACAGCATTGCTGGGGACCATGTTTCAGAGGGGCACTAGAGGGCACAAGATGCATGTGAAAGCTGCTGAGAACCAGCCGAACTTCATTTTCAGTCCACACAGAGAGCTTGTGAAGAACAGTTTTGAAAGAATATTTTATAAGACGTTTTATAAAACAACACTGCATGTACTGAAAGCTTAATGAAAGAAATATTTATATAGAAATAAACATATATTTGCAGACAATGTAGATGTAATAGTTAGTTCTAAAGGCACTCTGGGTTGTTTTGTCAGATTGTTGTCCTGCCGTGAAGGGAATATTTGTGTAAACTTGAGGCCGTGTGTGTGTCTGGAGCTCAGGGATCGATCTATAAAAGATTTCTGCCACTGCCTCCTTGTGTAATAATGGTGATGATGATTTTAATAAAATGTCAAATATTGTAACAATTTAAATTTTACATTTTTTTTAGACAATATTCAATATTTGTCGTTATGCTATTAAAATGCCTTTTTAATTTTTTTTAAATTAAAATATTAATTTATTTTATTTGTAATAAAACAAGAAAATATTTGCAATACAGTATACTGTAGTGTTTTATAAAATATTATAATTTACAATAAAAATTTATAATACTTTTTTTGAAAATCTAAAAGATTGTAGATCACACACATACTCTTTACTTTTTTTCTCTGTCATATAGTGACAAAATTTAATTGAAATCCCATTCCTGATTTTGTACTGAGCTATTGATGTTTTCTATCCACTAAACCTTTGCCTAAAATAAAATAAAATAAAAATAAATAAATTCATACATGCATTCTTACACTCTAAAAAATGCTGGGTTGTTTCAACGAAAATTTGGGTAAAATATGGACAAATCCAAATGTTGGGATAAAAAATGTAATTTCAATTTTTAACCCAACCTAACCCAAATTTCTAATTGCATTTTTAACCCAACATTTGGGGTTGTCCATATTTGACCCAAATTTGGGTTCAAACAACCCAGCAGTGTTTAGAGTGTATATTAATAAATCTGGGATAAATCTCTAATTCTAAATTAAATTAAATTAAATTAAATTAAATTAAATTAAATTAAATTAAATTAAATTAAATTAAATTAAATTAAATTAAATTAAATTAAATTAAATTAAATTAAATTAATGCATTCTTATATAAATAAATCTGGGAATTAATTCAAATTTTTTGTACATTTCAGTAAGCTATTTTTCTTATGTGTCCCACTGACTGTTTCCTGTAATATGGGTCATTTAGGTCACACACATTCTGTGCAGTATACATTATTACTTTCACCTGTGATGAGTGTATTTCAAATCACAGCTCATACTGTACATCACTTGTCCAGTCAGACAATATCCTTTTTTACTGTCGCCTCTCCAAACACACTGAATATTCGGAGGATGCTCTTGAATGCTGAAGTGAAAGCGTGCAACTGAGGTGTCATGGCACTTCAAACCGCAGACTGAAGCCCAGCTCCTCAGATTCAGACAGACAGGTACAGCGCAGACAGACAGCAGAGCTGCAGTGTGTTAGGAGGAGTGTGTCAGGGGTGCACACACACACATCCAGGGCTGTTACACTGACAGTCGTGTTCATAATCACTGCAGGGCCACAGACGCACTGCTGAAGCACAGAGGACTCATAACAGGAAGGTGTCCTACATTCCTGTGGAAGGCGGTGGTTAGATGTGTTGTTGATGGGTGGAATGTAGGGCTGGGTATTGACTCAAATATCACAATTCGATACGATTTCAATTCGATTTAATATTGATTATTTTGGATATCAGGTACAATACATGGCAAATTCAAAACTAATGGTGTAAACTATGGGAGTCAGTTGTAGCCTACTAGGCTACAAAGTAGTTCCCTTTTAAAACACTTTTGCTGATAATTTACTCACCCCCATGTCATCCAAGATGTCCATGTCTTTCTCTCTTCAGTCGAAAAGAAATTAAGGTTTTTGATGAAAACATTCCAGGATTTTCTCCATATAATGGACTTCAATGGGGTCCAAACGGTTCAAGGTCCAAAAGACAGTTTCAGTGCAGCTTCAAAGGGCTTTAAACGATTCCAGACGATGAATAAGGGTCTTATCAAGCGAAACGATCGCTCATTTAATAAATAAATAACAAAGTTTAAGTTTTATAAGCTCAAATGCTCGCCTTCCTCTGTTCTGTGATGTGCATTCGTGACTCTCCTGTTCGAACTCGTTCATCAAAATGAACGAATGGCTGTTATAATTTTACATCTTCATCTTGCCTGAGTATTCCAATACACACATGTTTCACTACGTTGACTTCATTGCAAAGAAAGTGAAGATGATCTACATATTCAAAATCGTAAGCAAGCCATGCTTTGTTTACGTAGTAACGTACTCTCTTTTTGAATGACGATATAGACTACTGCCCCCTGCTGGTGTGGACGGTTATCTCCTCATGCTAGTCGCGGTTAGGTGTAGTCTTTGCTGTGTGTTCTGTGTGTTCATCACTTTTTACTGGACACCCTTGCAGCCAATCAGAATCGAGTATTCGAGTATTAATTAATTAATTAATTAATTAATTGATGGATGGATGGATGGATGAATGAATGGATGAATTGGTGAATAAATGAATGGATGGATGAATGGATGGATGGATGAATGGCTGGATGAATGAGTGAATGGATGAATTGGTGGATGGGTGGATGGATGAATGAATGAATGAATGGATGAATGAATGAATTAATTGGTGAATGAATGAATGAATGGATGGATGGATGGATGGATGGATGGATGGATAAATGAATGGATGAGTGAATGGATAAATGAATGGACAAATGAATTAATGAATGAATGAATGGATGATATGGTGAATGAATGGATGAATGAATGAATGAATGAATGAATGAATTGATGGATGGATGGATGAATGAATGGATGAATTGGTGAATAAATGAATGGATGGATGGATGGATGAATGGATGGATGGATGAATGGCTGGATGAATGAATGGATGAATTGGTGAATGAATGAATGGATGGATGGATACATGAATGGATGAGTGAATTGATGAATTGGTGGATGGATGATGGATGGATGGATGAATGAATGAATGAATGTATGAATGAATGAATGAATGAATGAATGAATTGGTGAATTGGTGAATGAATGAATGGATGGATGGATGGATGGATGAATGGATGAGTGAATGGATAAATGAATGGACAAATGAATTAATGAATGAATGGATGATTTGGTGAATGAATGAATGGATGGATAAATGAATGAATGAATGAATTGATGGATGGATGAATGAATGGATGAATTGGTGAATAAATGAATGGATGGATGGATGGATGGATGAATGGATGGATGAATGGCTGGATGAATGAATGGATGCATTGGTGAATGAATGAATGGATGGATACATGAATGGATGAGTGAATGGATGAATTGGTGGATGGATGGATGAATGAATGAATGAATTGGTGAATGAATGAATGAATGGATGGATGGATGGATGGATGAATGGCTGGATGAATGAATGGATGAATTGGTGAATGAATAAATGGATGGATACATGAATGGATGAGTGAATGGATGAATTGGTTGATGGATGGATGGATGAATGAATGAATGTATGAATGAATGAATGAATGAATTGGTGAATGAATGAATGAATGAATGAATGGATGGATGGATGGATGTGTGAATGGATAAATGAATGGACAAATGAATTAATGAATGAATGGATGATTTGGTGAATGAATGAATGGATAGATGAGTGAATTAATGAATCAATTAATCAATGAACAAATCAATTAATGAATCAATGAATCAATCTATCTTTCTTTTTTGAATGGTTCTTGAGTCCAGAACCCCAATATTGTATATTGAACCCCACTGAAACGTTTTCTGGAAGAGTGTTGCATATCCTACAAAATCTAAGTATACTTAAACCTTAAGTGTGACACGTTCAGTCAAAAATAGTGTTTTGAAATGCGTCTCAAGACTCAGTTCGAGTTCTCTGTGACGTCCATCAACTAGTTTTGCAGATCTAGTTGACTGTGGCTCACAATGTGTGTTCACACTGACTCCGTGTCAAACTGTAATGGTCACACACCGAGTGAACGGATGATCCCGGCTTCGGCTCGCGTGCGCTCGGATGAGGAATAACACTGTAACCGAGCGTTTCAAGTGCTTTTCTCCCGCTTTCCATCCTCTTTCTCTCCGTCGCCGGCCTCGTCCCTCGATGCTGATTTTAATTACTTGCTTCTCGGATTCTGTGCATATCCAATGAGGGATTGAAGGGCACATCTTCTGACGAGCACTTTTTATATTGGCTCTCATAATGCCGGCGTTTGAACTCAGTAATGCTAATACACACAATAGAGACTGCGTGTGTGAAAGAGAGACGTGGACGCTGCGGTTCGCATGCGAATAAAGAAGAGAAAGAGAGGAGAAATGAGAGACTGCATACTGAGGAGGCCGCTGTTGGCAAACTGATTTGATTTATTTTATTTCCTAAAGGCGGTCGGCAGGAATGACACCTGAAAGTGCCTTTGGAAACTATATTTAGACAGCATGATGAATCGGGACACTGAGTGAATCAATAGAGGATCATAAACAAGAGTTCAGTTGACTAAGTGAGAGTCTGCTGGCGCTCGTGCTAGCAATTCATTTTATGTAAACACAGAGTGTCGTATTATTATTATCTTTCGTGTCATGCAGGGATCGATTGTGCCTAGATGTTCAGTTCAAGTTTTACTTTTGCACACTCTTGGAAAAGCCAGTTAAAATCGACTCGGATGGTTTCTGTGCCGCACAAGTTGGTTTTATCTGGTCATTTTGATGATCAAGATGATGTCGACTTGCAAGCTAAAATTAAGTGGAAAATTTACCTTTTCCCCACTTGCCACACACATTTTTACATACAAGAGTGTGTTTATATATATTATATATATATATATATATATATATATATATATATATATATGAAGAGTTCAGATGCAAAAGCCTCTAAGTGCCATTTGAAATTTTCTTCTAAAATTATCATTTTTATCAAGCTTGTATATTTAAGTTCAGTAATTTCACTTAAATGGCAATGAAGATTACCTATTAATTGTCATTTAAGTGAAATTACTGAACTTAAATATACAAGCTTGATAAAAATGGTCATTTTAGAAGAAAATTTCAAATGGCATTTAGAGGCTTTTGCATCTGAACTCTTCATATATATATATATATATATATTAGCACTGTCAAACGATTAATCGTGGTTAATTGCATCCAAAATAAAAGTTTGTCTTTACATAATATATGTTGGTGCACTGTGTATAATTATATAAGTATTTAAGAAATATTTCCATGTATATACTGTGTATAGACTTATATATAATTTAAATTAGACCATTTCACAAGATGTAAACAACACTGGTCCAGAAGCACTTCCTGTTTCAGTTTGTAACTGTTTTCTTTATTTCACATGTAAAAAAAAAACATCTTAAAGATGTTTGTTTAACTTTTTGATTCAGTTTTAAATGTTCTTTTGGTTGTATTTTATCCCAGCTTTTATGTAGTGTTAAAAAACTGAAACAGGAAGTGCTTCTGGACCAGTTTTGTTTACATCTTGTGAAATGGTCTATATATATGAATATAACTATTTTATATATAAATACATTTTTTTTCTTAAATATACATGCATTTGTGTATATATATGTACACAAAATAATTATATGCAGTGCACACACACATATACTGTACTTTGTAAACAAAAACTTTTATTTTGGATGTGATTAATCGTGATTTATCACATTGATTATTTGACAGCCCTAATATATATATATATATATATATGAAGAGTTCAGATGCAAAAGCCTCTAAATGCCATTTGAAATTTTCCTCTTTAATGATGATTTTTACCAAACTTGTATGTTTAAGTTCAGTGATTTCACTTAAATGGCAATGATAATTACCTATTAATTGTTATTTAAGTGAAATTACTGAACTTAAATATACAAGTTTGATAAAAAATCATCATTAAAGAAGAAAATTTCAAATGGCATTTAGAGGCTTTTGCATCTGAACTCTTCATATATCCTTCCTGCCGACTACCATTTCAGATAATTATACCAGAACTACACAAACACACACACACACGTTGAATTTTCATGTTTTATGGTGACTTTTCATAGACATAATGATTTTTATAGTGTACTTTTATAACTGTACTCTTCCCTTACACTAACCCTAAAGCTACTCATCACACAAAACTTTCTGCATTTGTATATTGTCATAAAACATAACTTGGTCTGATAAGCTGTTTTTTTTCTGTTTTCCACAAAAAAAAAAAAAAGTGCCCACAAGGATTTCAGATATGATATCTTTGTGGGGATATTTTTTCCCCATAATGTAGACACACACACGCACACACACACACACACACACGTAATGCTGTATAAATTGTATTTTATCAACTCTAAAGATCTAAGAAAATCAGGTTTTACTTGGCTAGAAATGGGTCACAATAATCCACTAGTCAAGCAACAACTAGCTGTTATTATTGAGGTTGACATTTTTTTTCTCAAGTGTTGACTTTTGACTTGCTTCTGACAGTGTGCTGCTTTTAGACCCATTTTCACAGCGCAAACCTCTCTGAGAACTTGCATATCAAATTAGTTTAAATATTCTTGCTAAGCTATTGTTTGTCTGAGCTTGTTTGAAAGATAGCACTGTGGAGGATGACATTATCCGTCTGTAATTGTTGACCTGACTCTCTCTCAGACCGCAGCAAAAAGGCCGAAGCCGATGTGAACTCTTCCCTTCTGGGCCGAGTAAAGAGTAACACAGATGGCCAGGGGTTTATTTCATTAACGTGGAGAAGCTTATTGGAGTTTTTACATTCTGTCAGCACTGTGTAGGTAGCAGCAACACGGGCGTAAAGAGGCGAGCGAATTCATTTCCCCCGAAGAGAAACTTCAAAGGCCAGCGCTAAAAATCTCGGCCAAGTGGATTTGAAAGGATGAGTCTCTAATCTGTTTAAACTTTGCTTGCGCCGTGTATTTTCACGCCGCCTTCCCCACCTCCTCCGCTAACTCGCTCTATTTTCCTTTTCATCATCACTTTCAGGTGCTCAAAGTACCTGTCTCAGTGTATCTGTGTCTGGTGAATAGAGGTCAACAAAAAAAGACGTTTTTCCCCAGAACCTCAAAGAGGCGCGCGCTAGTTTTGTCATCGAAATTAGGCTCCGTTTAGCTTTCCAGCGTTATCTTGCTGCCTCGTTTCCAGCTAATTTTGGCGCCTATCTGCAGGTTCCCTACCGGCCACGAGCGCATAGAGAGTATTCCCCGTGTGCCAGCACTTTTGAAATATGTATTAAGGTGAGACACAAGGGGGATTTGGAGCGAGAGGGTTGGACGTATTGTCTGAATATTTGATGTTGTTAATGAGAAGCAGAACAGGGCTAAGCACTCAGTGGGCGCGCGCGAGCAAGGCCCGGGCTACGGGAATAATGGATAGATAAAACGATGAAATATTCAAAGGCTGAAGTGTGATGAGAAATGTTCAGTAAAGCGTGACGGAAACGCATCAAAGACCTTCAACTGAGAAGACTTTTGTGTGACCCTAAAGTTTAGACTTTGGGAGATTTAAAAGAGTAGTTCACTTTTGAAAAGACTTTTGCTGATAATTTACTCACCCCCATGTCATCCAAGATGTCCACGTCTTTCTTTCTTCAGTCGAAAAGAAATTAAGGTTTTCTCCATATAATGGACTTCAATGGGAACCAAATGGTTCAAGGTCCACAAGACAGTTTCAGTGCAAACTGTTCAAAGGGCTTTAAATTATTCCAGATGACGAATAAGGGTCTTATCAAGCGAAACGATCACTCATTTAATAAATAAATAACAAAGTTTAAAGGGATCCTCCACTTTTTTTTTTTTTGGAAATAGGCTCATTTTACAACTCCCCCAGAGTTAAACAGTTGAGTTTTAGACAGTTTCTGTCACAAACTGTCTGGTTACTGATATTCTTCTAAATATCAGAAAATCGGCTGAATACATTTGAAAACGGTAAAACTCAACAATTTAACTCTAGGGGATTGTAAAAGTGGAGTATCCCTTTAAGTTTTATAAGCTCAAATGCTCACCTTGCTCTGTTCTGTGTGACTCTCCTGTTTATCAAAATGAACGAATCTTTTCCCAAGTCAACTTGTTCATTTCGTTCGTTGAATATACCAAATGACACGAAAAAAGATTTGTTCATTTTGATGAACGAGTTCGAACAGGAGAGTCACGAACACGCATCACAGAACAGAGCAAGGCGAGCATTTGAGGTTATAAAACTTGAACTTTGTTATTTATTTATTTATTAAATGAGCGATCGTTTCGCTTGATAAGACCCTTATTCATCGTCTGGAATCGTTTAAAGCCCTTTGAACAGTTTGAAACCGTCTTTCAGACCTTGAACCGTTTGGTTCCCATTGAAGTCCATTATATGGAGAAAAATCCTGGAATGTTTTCATCAAAAACCTTAATTTCTTTTCGACTGAAGAAAGAAAGACATGGACATCTTGGATGACATGGGGGTGAATAAATAATCAGCAAAAGTTTTTTTTAAAGTGAACTACTCCTTTAAGAGCGTTACGTAAGAGTGGAAGTTATTCCACAAAAAGCTGGTCTCGTTTCTTGTTTTGGGTGTCATTGACAAATGGCATGAGATCTGGTCATTTGATGGATGTTTGATTTATGGAAGGAGGTGGAGATCTGGGGCTAAAATGAAAAGAGTTTTCCAGAGGAGGAAAGGAAATGAAATATCACTCCTTTATGGATGCCCTTGCATATAAACGATGACAAATGCTCAGCGTTAGGGAGTAGAGAAAGAGAGAGATGCTATATCTTTAAATAAGACATATTCCTTACCATGTTTACCGTATATCGCCTAACTATGGGTTTGTTTTGAGATGGCACCAAGATTTTTAGACTTTAAGGTAGATTTCTTTAAGGTACTATGCAAATGTTGTTGTTATATACTGTATGTCTTTTATTATATTATGTTGTAAATATTATATAAGCATAATTGTGATGTGTTTTACAAATGAAAACGCTCATTCATTTACCGGTAGATGTTTTTCGGTTCGGTTCATGTGTATCGAACAAATACAGCATTGTTTTAAACATTACACGTGTTGAACTGAACATGAAACTCCTACTTTTATAGATTTCTTTGTTTTAAAGGGATAGTTCACTTTGAAATAAATTTTTGGTATGTTTTAGCTTACCTCAAAGGGCATCAAACTCGTTTATCAAAATGAACGAATCTTTTTCCGAGTCAATTCGTTCGTTTCGTTCATTGAATGAACCAAATGACTGGGAGAAAGATTCATTCATTTTGATGAACGTGTTCGAACACGAACGCTAATCACAGAACAGAGCAAGGCGAGCATTTGAGCTTATAAAACTTAAACTTTGTTATTTATTTATTAAATGAGTGATCGTTTCGCTTGATAAGACGTTTATTCATCGTCTGAAATCGTTTAAAGCCCTTTGAACAGTTTGAATCTGTCTTTTGGACCTTGAACCGTTTGGTTCCCATTGAAGTCCATTATATGGAGAACAATCCTGGAATGTTTTCTTAAAAAACGTTAATTTCTTTTCAACTGAAGAAAGAAAGACATGGACATCTTGGATGACATGGGGGTGAGTAAATTATCAGCAAAAGTTTTTTTCAAAAGTGAACTACTCCTTTAATCTTGAATCTGGATTATCACGTCAAGACAGTCCGTGATCTTACTGCCTAATGTAATGTATCCTTTCGTTGACCCGTTCATATTGCCATATATAACAAAAATCCTTTGTTATTTTCTTAATGTCCAGTTTAATCCGTAAATGGTTAAATAAAAAGAAACAGAAATAGCAGATTGATTTTAGATAATTTTGCCTAACAGACATAAAGCCTGGTTAAAACCTGTTGCGATTTGCTGTGAACAACTAACACACTGCTTTTGGCTGAACAGTGCACACCATATGTTCTGTGATGACCCTTCATTAGGACTGAACTGCGATTCTCATTGAACATTTTCCATTAGAAGCCCATTAAATTAACCACCCTTGAAATCCTGGCAAGGCCAAAGCACTTGGCGATGTTGTCATAAGCCTGAGTTTAGGAGGCTGGCATAAATGGATATGCGATATGGACGATTGTTTTGCGAGCAGATGTGTTTTGTTGTTTGCAACCAAATGTGGTTCACACACTCGGTATGCTCGCACTTATCAATTTTTGAGGCTTTGAAAGCACATTCGTTCAAAAATGAAGCTTGGAAGGCGCAGATTGCATAACTGATGTGTGGTTAGTCATTTATTAACAAATCCTCTCTTTTTCTACCATCATGGGAACAAAAATGACATATTTTTACTTTCATCCATAAACTTTTAGTAAAACACTGACTTACTTTAATTGAGTTTCCAGAGGCCTAAAGCGTTATATTGAACCTGTTTGTTGTTTGTTTACTTTATTTCACTTGCTTCAGATTTTTCTAGTCCGTCATGTTTCTTTTTTTTTTTTTGCTGGTGATGAGTTTTCCCCTTTCCTCATTGCCCAGAGGAGTTTGTTAGAGGTTTCACACAAATGATTCACTCACATTAATCCCACAGCCTTGAGCTCAGTGTGGATTCACTTACAAAGTAAAAAACCCTGACAACTGATGAAACTTTGACCACTCGTTTATCCGGCCAATTGGAGGTTTCGCCGTGAGCCAGTCTATTGAGCCACGACGACTAATCGAGTTGAGGTGAGTTACTTTGAGCTTTCTCTGGTTTTGTGAGATACCACCGCCAGAGGGTCGGCCAGTCCACTTTCATGGTTCAGTCATTAAATACTAGCCATGCTCCCATTGAAATGTAGTTTGGAGGTGAGAATTTGATGAGGAGTAAAACTTTATTAATCCTCGGCAGGTTTGCTCAGAGGAAATTGGCGTTCAGAGCTGCCAGGCGAGTCATTTCAAGGCCCTTGCTGTAGGAATGCCTCGCTCAGTCTGGCATCATCTTGTTCACTGTCGCAGCCAATAAGGTCAAAATGACTCGTTTGATAGCAATTTAACGACATTCATCAGGCTCCAAAAAGGCTTTTGAAGCACATGACGGTGTTCTGCTTATGCAAATCATATAGATGTCTTCGTCACTCGTCGACTTTTGATTCATCCCATAGTTGTCGATCCTAGACAGATCACACGATATCTCGGCTGTCAATGTAAATGGAAGAGATCCACAAATCAGGGTCCTGCTGTAATCGTCCTGCCACTGTGAAAGCTTCCAGATCAAAGAGGACTGACATGAAAGGCATTGGGAAGATTCACTATTTTCTTTCCTTGGGTTTTCCTTTTCCTGTTCACTCTGATAATGAGTGCTTGACCCTGCAGAATGCCAGAGCAGAAGTGTTGGCTGTGTCTAACGGCCAAAATATCCTTCGGTTTTTACGTGTTTGCTAGGGAATGTGCTGTACATTTCATCATCAGCATAGTAAGAGCACATATTACTTATAGAGTAAGTAACAACTATAACGGGCATGTTGAAGAGTGCTTGTGTGGGGGGTGAAAAGATGCGCAACTCTAGTTTATGTGTGTACAAAGGTTATATTTATGTTTGAGCTTATATGTATCTCCACATTAATAACAGTCTTGAACTTGAACTCAAATATACACTCACCTAACCTGTTCAATTTCTCATGAATGCAATTATCTAATCAACCAATCACATGGCAGTTGCTTCAATGCATTTAGGGGTGTGGTCCTGGTCAAGACAATCTCTTGAACTCCAAACTGAATGTCAGAATGGGAAAGAAAGGGGATTTAAGCGTGGCATGGTTGTTGGTGTCTGAGTATTTCACAATCTGCTCAGTTACTGGGATTTTCACACACAACCATTTCTAGGGTTTACAAAGAATGAACATCCAGTATGCGGCAGTCCTGTGGGCCAAAATGCCTTGTTGATGCGAGAGGTCAGAGGTGAATGGGCCGACTGATTCAAGCTGATAGAAGAGCAACTTTGACTGAAATAACCACTCGTTACAACCGAGGTATGCAGCAAAGCATTTGTGAAGAAGACACAACATACACAACCTTGAGGCGGATGGGCTACAACAGCAGAAGACGCCACCGGGTACCACTCATCTCCACTACAAATAAGAAAAAGAGGTGACAAGAGCTACCCAAAATTGGACAGTTGAAGACTGGAAAAATGATTTTGGATTTCTGTTGAACATTCAGATGGTAGAGTCAGAATTTGGCGTAAACAGAATGAGAACATGGATCCATCATGCCTTGTTCCCACTGTGCAGGCTGGTGGTGGTGGTGTAATGGTGTGGGGATGTTTTCTTGGCACACTTTAGTTGCCAATTGGGCATCGTTTAAATGCCACGGCCTACCTGAGCATTGTTTCTGACCATGTCCATCCCTTTATGGCCACCATGTCCCCATCCTCTGATGGCTACTTCCAGCAGGATAATGCACCATGTCACAAAGCTCGAATCATTTCAAATTGGTTTCTTGATCATGTCAATGAGTTGACTGTAGTAAAATGGCCGCCACAGTCACCAGATCTCAACCCAATAGAGCATCTTTGGGATGTGGTGGAACGGGAGCTTCGTGTCCTGGATGTGCGTCCCACAAATCTCCATCAACTGCAAGATGCTATCCTATCAATATGGGCCAACATTTCTAAAGAATGCTTGTTGAATCAATGCCACGTAGAATTAAGGCAGTTCTGACGGTGAAACACAGTATTGGTATGGTGTTCCTAATAACAAAATGAGGGGTCAATACATTAATTCATTTATTAATGTATGAAAACATCCAAACTGTCATTTTAATCTGAACTAAATATAGTACACGTAACGATATGCTTAAAATGCTGAATGCACCAGAAACTTTTTTTACGATTTGCCTACAGGGATTGGCTGTCGCCCCACATTGTTTTTTCCCCCAATTTCAGCATTTCTCATCTTTTTGAGGTTTGTTGTCACTAATGTCTCTCACCAAAACACGACACTGATCCGTCATCCCATATTTGTCACCGGTTTATTCGTTACCAGCATTAGCATTTCAAAACAGTGCAGACAAACAGTCTCTGTTTCTGGCAGGACACGTCCATTCTTATCTTCATATGTCCATATACACAAACAACAATGAAGGAGGAAAATTGAAGCAAGTGTTGTATTGCAAATTTGTGATAGAGCAGAAATAAACCGGGCCTGTAGCACAAACACAGTCCTTGAACAGTTTGTGCACTTGAGATAACAGGCCTGTGGACGCGTCTCAAAACACACAATCTCTTCGCCTCAGACTCGAGCGCTTCTTCTATGAAGGTCACAAAACTTTATTTTCAGTCCTTTTTTAAGTATGCTTTTCTCTAAAAGCACAAAGAAGACTATCATGGATTTGTGAGGCATATGCTGGACTTTTATTCTGTATTTGATGAGTTTTTCAACAATTGGACATAAAATGCAATTGTACATTCTTCAGTTGTATTCAGCATGTGTGATATAGTGTAGTTCTTACTATACGCCAAGAAAAGAAGGATTATTAATGATCAAATGATTAAAGAATGCATTTGTACTGAATCAATTTTGATTCTTCTGATTGTTAATTATTGAGTTTAAATGTATGTACTATATTGTGATTATTCAGATTCTCAATTTACTTATTCTGAATGGTAACACTTTACTTGAAGGGGTGTGCATAAGACTGACATGACACCTTCATAACCATGACAATGACATATGAATCTTGAATATGAAGTAGGGTTTATGCATGTTTATGACGACTCTCATTAAATGAGTAGTTCACTTTTGAAAAAAACTTTTGCTGATAATTTACTCACCCCCATGTCATCCAAGATGTCCATGTCTTTCTTTCTTCAGTCGAAAAGAAATTAAGGTTTTTGATGAAAACATTCCAGGATTTTCTCCATATAATGGACTTCAATGGGAACCAAACGGTTCAAGGTCCATAAGACACTTTCAGTACAAACTGCAAACTGTTCAAAGGGCTTTAAACGATTCCAGACGATGAATAAGGGTCTTATCAAGCGAAATGATCGCTCATTTAATAAATAAATAACAAAGTATAAGTTTTATAAGCTCAAATGCTCGCCTTGCTCTGTTCTGTGATGCGCGTTCGTGACTCTCCTGTTCGGACTCGTTCATTTTGATGTCATTTGGGTTATTCAACGAATGAAAGGAACGAATTGACTCGGAAAAAGATTCGTTCATCTACTGAAAATGAATCTACTTATTCTGTTTCTTAGCCACCGATTCTTATTCCGGTGATTGGACTGACCTTTCCCAGGAGCGATCCGGATCTTCCTATGGCGACCTGAAGCTACTGTGCAGAAATGGAAATTGTGGTCATTTCTTAAACCGTCTGAAAAGCCGTGTTTTTGTCATTATCTCCCTCTCTGCGAGGACTGATCTGACCCGTGAGGACTCTTGAAACAGCCGAGAGCTGGAGCTGCCAGATAAAACTGCAGTTTACTGCCTATTCATGGAGCTTCAGTGCGTTTAGGCCTAAAGACAGGCCTCTTAAGTCCCCATAAATACTGTGTGATTTATAAACAAATACCCCGTTTGATTACAAGTGCACGCTGAAGTGAGTGTGAGCTCGTTTGCGTGGCAGCTCTCCAGCTGAGGAGTGTGCGCGCAAAAGCACACAATTAGCAAACAGACACGCATCTAAAACAAAGAACTGTCAGTCAAGAACAACTGGATGAAAGCCAATGATGCCGAAGAGATTTGTGTCAAGAACTTACTAATTATTATTAGACTCAGAGAGTCATATTTTCTCTGCTATTTTAGCAGTCACTTGGATTTGCTAATCTGTTTCAAACCAGCAACACGCTTTACAAATAAAGTGAGAAATAGTAGTTTTGTGTAAATAGTTGTATGGTGCATTTTGCACCTTGCACACTATTATAAAACATATTGAGGGTTGGGACATTACTTGTCTACGCCCATTAGTTCAATTTTTGGTATGTTTTAGGTCAAACAAGATGTAGGTGTCTTTGTTTCCACAGTAGTTTCAATTTTTCATTTTTAGGTCAAACCGTTCTTGTCTGTCAATCATATAATGGAGGTCTATGGTCACCACCTCAAAGAGCATGCACAGAGAAGTCCAAATTAAACATGATTTAATGACTCGTGAATGTAAGTACACTTTAATGACCCAAGAAATGAAACGAACAGTTTGTGTGATAAAACAAACAGTATGACTTGTAATCATAGCCACAAAGCGCCCGCGCCCTCAGATCAGTTGGACGTGGCTGTGAGGTAAAAACGATATAAATACTGTTGGTTTTCTCACACAAACTGCTTGTTTTGTGTCTTAGGCCATCAATGTGTACTTACATTCACGAGTCATTGAATCGTGTTTAATTTGGACTTCTCCGTGCATGCTCTTTGAGGTGGTGACCATAGACCTCCATTATATGATTGACAGAGAACGGTTTGACCTAAAAATTAAAAATTGAAACTACTGCGGAAACAAAGACACCTACATCTTGGTTGCCCTAAAACATACCAAAAATTCTTTTCAAAGTGAACTATCCCTTTAAAGCCCTTACAAATATTTTCTTAACTTTTATCAGGTGAAAAGGGAGTTTGGAAATCCGAACTTGGGTTGGTCGCGTCAAAACCTGAAGCCTTACTCTCCAATGATCCGGTTAGCACTCTGGCTCAATCACACAAAATCGGTTTACAGAGTTTATACAGGAGTGTAAATAGCCTTTGCCAACCAGGTGGGGTATTTGCTCTCTGTGTTAATAGACATGTCTAGTTCTCTTTATTTCCTGATGTCTGTTCGGTCTCCAAAAACTGCAAGAGAGCGAGGCGAGCGAGTCTCTGTAGCGAGACGAGTAATGGTCATGCTGATAAGCAGTCTGTCAGCGCACTGCCTGGATCGTCTTAAGGGCATTTACTGTATATGACATGCTTTAATTGGGCCAAAGAAACAAATGAGAAGTCAGTTTGAATTAGGCTAATCATAAAGCGTATTAAAATCAGAGCATGGACAGTAGAAAAATTGCAAGTAAACCCCTCCGGTCACAGTTGTGGAGTAAATAGGCGAATGTGAACGGGAAGACTCAAGCTGCTAACACAATAGTGTCTCTGTGCTGGCCTGTCGGACATGTGACTGCTGGATGTGTGGACATTTAATGCCGGCAGGAATCAGGACAAAAGCTGATGATTTGCCCTCCTCGATGCAATTTGCTCCTCTTTGCAGCGTTGCAGGGGTGTGTGTCTCCGAAGCGTTGCATGTGCACAGACGCATTCTTTTCAAATGTGTGTCATAATTCCTCACTTTCTCTCGACCCAGAGGAATATTGTATTGCTCTTTCGTAGCTCTGGAGAGTTTCATTTTGCATGAGAGAAATAAAAATAGACAGAAATGAGACTGTTGACATACAGCACAGCAGGAGTGTAGAGATAAGGCATGAATGTGGATAACCAATTCTTATCTTGTAAATCTGAACAAAATTTAAGATAAAAATTGTGTGTGTGTACTGTTTGACAAATGGTCAGAAATCCTGAAATCAATCACGTAATATCACATCGTAATATACATCAATGGCCCTCTTTACACCTGGTGTCTCTTTTGTCCACTTTCATCCACTTCTGCCCTGATTTTGTTTTGTTTTTATGGGTGGAAATATGTGTTTTTTTTTTTTTCAAATATTCCGATTTAATGGACAAAATAAGCTCGCTCAATTTATATGAACGTGTCCGGAGACGACGGGAAAAACATCAGCATCGGCTTTAGTTTCTGCTCTGACAGTCTCGAGATCAGCCGAACGCTGTGAGTGTGTGTTAGAAATCAGGAATGGAGAGAGAACATTATGTTTGGTACATTCCTATAACGTTTCCTCATTAGGTCAGTAGATGGAGAGCAGACGGTGTTTTGTGGCTGTTTGAACACATTCATCCACATGAGCGTTTACACTACGAGAGCAATCCGGTCAAAAGTGAACAAGCCCAAAACGTTTTACACCACACATGTATTTAGTGTCGTCCGCTTGCGATCCGATCGATCAAAACACATCTTAATACCACATGTAAACAGGGCCCCATTAACACTGCATGGTTCGAGTGACCCCAATCCGATTTTTTCCTCTCATGTGGCACAAATCGGATATGACCGGTTAACGTGTAAGCACACACTCTTAGAAAAAAAGGGTCTATATATGTAGCATAGGGTTCTTTACTCAACTGCAAATGACCTTTTATGCAAAAAATGATGATAATGACAAGAACCCTGTTGGCACTAAAGTTCTTTATAGGCTATTATTGTCACGATTCCTGTCTTGTGTTTGCCTTGTCTTGTGTGGACTTTAGTTATTTCCTGTTCCGTGCCATGTTTTGTAGTCCTTTGTAGTTTTTCTTGTTGATGAGTTCCCCCAGGTGTTTCTGATTAGCCACGCCCCCTTGTTCCCTTGTTTAGCTTGTTTGTCTGTGTATATTTAAACCTCTGTGCTTCAGTTGTTGGGTGTCGGTCGTTGTTTGAATGTAGCTTTGAGTTCTGAGTTCCTGTTTCTGAGTTTCTTTGTTTTCCTTGGATTACCCTTTTGTTTGATTTTTTATTATTAAAATTAGTGACTGCATTTGGATTCATCGTTACAGAATGACCGACACCCAACAACTGAAGAACAGAGGTTTAAATACACAGACAAACAAGCTAAACAAGGGAACAAGGGGGCGTGGTTAATCAGAAACACCTGGGGGAACTCATCAACAAGAAAAACTACAAAGGACTACAAAACATGGCACGGAACAGGAAATAACTAATGCTGCGTTCCAGGCAGGTTTTTGAACACGTAAATCACGACTTCAAACCACGACTTACGACTTTGTAGCATTCCAGGTCATTCACGCCAAACTACCTAGATGTAAACAAACCAGCATGGCGGACCTTACGGGGCTCACGCGCGTTTGTAATATTTTCTAACGCCAAAGGTGCTCACTCCTTGTTTATTTGTGGGAAACTGAGGAGGAAAAATAGCGCATGAGGCAAGATAAGCTGTTATACTCTTTATTTTACTTTATTTGTATATTTGGAAATGTATTTGGTATATATTTATCCTTGCACTCAATGGACTGAAAACTAGTTGACGTTATATTGTCCTAAAGTGTATTCTCACCGTGGACCGCCTGCAGAAACACTGCATCAGTAGGGGCTGTCATTGGTTCGCGGGCTATGTGACGTCAGAACTCGTAACTGGGAGTACATCGATCTAGTACGAGTTCACGGGTGGGAAGTCACGAGTTTGACTGCCGTTCCAGTGCACTTTCACGGGTATAAGGTTGGAAAAACACGAGTTACAGGTTGCCTGAAACGCGGCATTAAGTCCACACAAGACAAGACAGGAATCGTGACAATTATTCATTGATGTATTACATTATTCTACAACATTTTGCAGTTATAATTAAATTATTGTTTATTAAACTGTTGTAGTAACTTAATGTCACATTTTTTGAAGGATAAAAATTGAAATGGCACTCTTCGTGTGATATTGATTAATTACATTTTTTAACCCCCATATCTTGAATTGTGATCATTCATGCATTGCATTTTAAGGGGTTCCAAATACGTAGAGCTTTAGAACCTTTTAAGGTTCTATATAGAACCTTTTCTTCTAAGAGTGTAAAAAAGCACATGGATTCTGATTTTCTCAGATCGGATTCAGGCTTCACTCACATGTGCTAATAAATCGGATATGAATCGGATACGTGCGTTTGCGTGTGCCATGTAAGCAGACAAAGCGGATATTCCCCAGTAAATGCGAGTTGTACGTCACATCAACTCAGATGGACACCACCAACTGAGATCACATGACTTATTATAGGCGTGATGGAGGATGAAGGATACACACAGTGGAGCAATGCAGAGGTTTCATGTGTTTTGAGTGTTTGGGGTGAAGAGTGCGGGCAAAAATGCAGGGTTGTTACAGAACTAAATCCGTGTTTGAAGACATTTCGCGAGATATGGGGACGAGGCCAATGTTTTGATGACTTTTCAAAATATTGTGGAAAGCAAAACACTGGATAATTTTATTTGCATCTGCATCCATTGCGTTTCGTGCCGTTTCACTCCCCTTTCCGGGTCAGAACGTCTGCATTTGGTAGTTTCAGCAGTGTATAGTGTACACTGTAAAAAAATATTGATGGTTTAACTTAAAAAAGTAAGTAACCTGGTTGCCTTAAAATTTTAAGTTCATTGAACTGGAAAAAGTGAGTTAATACAATGAAGGAGAATGATTTAACCATCAGAAACTCAAAATTATATGTTATCTGAACTAAATAAATTATTTAAGTTGATTTGACAAAAGAAAAAATGTTGTGATTACTACACTGTAAAAAAAAATATTGTTGGTTTAACTTAAAAAAGTAAGTAACCTGGGTTGCCTTAAAATTTTAAGTTGATTGAACTGGAAAAATGAAGGAGATTAATTTAATCATCAGAAACTCAAAATAAAAAGTTATCTCAACTAAATAAATTATTATAAAGTTGACTTGACAAAAGAAAATATGTTGTGATAACAAATCTTAAAAATATTTTTTTTTTTACAATGTAAATGCAAAAATCGGATACGGGTGACTTTTAAAAGATGATGTAAGCGGGTCGTCAAAAAAGTCAGAAAATCGGATTTGGGCATCAAGACCTGCAGTGTAAATGAGATAGATCTGTCCATCGATATTTAGGTTAAGCAAGCTTTTTAATTTGCCTATAGTAATGCCTAATAGATCAACCAGCATAACTAACACAATACTGTCTCTCTGTCCCTCAGCTGGTGGTGGTGTATGAGGAGCAGGATCCTCATCATGGAGGCGACGGCACCAGCGCCAGCTCCACGGGAACCCAGAGTCCCGAACTCTTCAACACGACCGAGCTCAACTCCAGCAACCTGTCCGCCTTCCAGCCCTACCAGACCAGCAGCGAGATCGAGGTCACGCCATCAGCCCTGCGGACCAGTGAGTTACACGCCGGTGCACAGTTGTGTTGAACTCGAACACTACGTCCTAACAAGATGCAATGTGACAAGCTTCCATAGACAAGTTCAGTGTCTGTCCACTAGTGATGCGTGGTTCGTGGTTATATCTTTGGACTAACTTTCCAATTAATTGGGGGTGGATGAGGTAAACCATTAATGATGAAAATATTAATGCAATTAAAGCATAAAGGATTAGTTCACTTTTGAAAAAACTTTTGCCGAGAATTTACTCACCCCCATGTCATCCAAGATGTCCACGTCTTTCTTTCTTCAGTCGAAAAGAAATTAAGGTTTTTGATGAAAACATTCCAGGATTTTTCTCCATGTAATGGACTTCAATGGGAACCAAACGGTTCAAGGTCCAAAAGACAGTTTCAGATGCAGCTTCAAATGTCTTTAAACGACACCAGACGATGAATAAGTGTCTTATCGTGCGACACGATCGGTTATTTCAAAACTTATTCCAAAAATGTAACTTTTCTAAGGACAAATGCTAGCCTTGCTCTATTCTGTGAGGCGCGTTTGTAACGTCACGTAATACGTAATTACGTTCAAAAGGTCACAGGCGACGTAGCCGGAAGTACAGAGTCATAGGTTGAACGTGCAAACTGACTCAAACGCCGTTTACAAAAAAAGGAATTAAAAGGTAAAACAACGATGTCGGACGATTTTAATTCTGTACTTCCGGCTACGTCGCCCGTGACCTTTTGAACGTAATTACGTATTACGTGACGTTACAAACGCGCCTCACAGAATAGAGCAAGGCTAGCATTTGTCCTTAGAAAGTACAAAATTTCATGCATGGTGAAATCATAGGCACTGGCACTGATCTGTGATAGGTCTGTTAAACATTAGGTCCAGCCCCCTATGGGCGGGTTTAAAAGGGTGGGAACTAGTGCTTGTAGTCTTTATAGAAATCCCCCTCTCTTACACTTACTCCTACAATGATGTAAAATGACAATTTTGTGTCATTGTAGGATCAGATTTCTCTCGTCTCGGGGGAAAATGAGAGAGTGTTGCACGACCATTCAATAATATGACTGGATTTCTAACAATGGAAATCTAAATGCAAATGAGTGGACATTGTGCTATTTTCACAGTAAGTGTTGCTTGCTGTGAATCACTGCACATTGGCGTTTCATTTACCAGCAAAAGTTGTGAAAAACTTTATCTTGAATCTTGCCTTGTCATACCTCAGTTTGTTACTTCTGAAACTACAGTGGGGTCTCTGAGGAGAGGATGGTAGAGAACAGTGTGCGCTCTGTTAAAGCTGTGCTTGACACTGGACGTACAGGGACTGACCTTGACAGGACGGTGGGGTCGAGTGGGCCGGTGAAACCAGCAAGGGGAACAGCAAGACACACTCAGTCAGGTGTGGAGAGAAGAGAGAAGATTATGATTAACTGTGACAGTTCAGACCGGCCTGAGCCACACACACACACACACTCACACACACACTCAAGAGTTCACATCATACGGCCTCATTTCAATAGATATTAGTTAGTTCCGATTTTAGGATTGAATAAAGAATAAAGCTTTGGAGAAGTGGATCTATTTCTAATTGTATGATGTGGTATATATAGTGCATTTGTGATGTTAATAGAACAGAGGAGCCGTTGTGAAATGAACCACACGGTGCTCTTTAAAGGAGAACGCCGGCGCAAAATGAACCTTTGGTCTAATTACACATTGCTACCTAGTCAACCGTTATCTGAGATTTGTTTTCATGATTGCCGAATGTAAATAGTTTTATCTCTAAAAACAGTTTAGCCTATGATGCTAGTATATAGGGCATAGAGTAATGACAAATAAAAATCGCTTGTTATTACCACTAACAAGGCTCAAAATAGCCCCACACTAACACGGTAGCATAATAAGGGTCCCTACATTCAAACCGAAGCATTGAGAACTTTGTCAGTGTCCATACAGTTTAATAAGAAGATATTTTATACACACAGTCAACTTTGCGAATACAGGAAGAAGCCATCTTTGAAATATAGTCTCTACCAGTCGATCTACGAGCGCCGATCCAAGTGCGCTGAACTGTGCAGAATCTCATATGGTCCGTTGTTTCCGGAAGAAACACAAACACGGACCGTTTTCCTCTCTTCAATATGTACATGTAGACTACTGTTCGCACTCACCTTATCACCTTATTCACATCTCACCAGCACACTTGGATCGGCGTTCGTAGATCGACTGGTAGAGACTATTTTTCCAAGATGGCTTCTTCCTGTATTCGCGAAGTTGACTGTGTGTATAAAATATCTTCTTATTAACCCTCTGAGACCTAAGGGTATTTTTACAATAAATTTTCCGTCTGGTGTCATTTACTAAAAAAGCTTGTAAAATATCAACCCTTTGGTGCACAGACAATTGACACACCTCTTTTTTTTCAGGACAAATTGAACTTTCAGCATATTTGTGTTACATTGATGTCACCTGAATGTAAAATAAGTTATGGGACCATAAAGACAAATGAAAAAATAAATCGGAAATGGAATCACTCAATTATTTATTGAAATCACACACAAATAAATAAAAGCTAAGCAATTTTCCTCTGGAAAATAGTTTGTTCATGTCTTTGGAGTCCTGGAGCACAGGAATAAACATTATAACTTGTACAGAACAAAAAATATTGACATTTTTCCAAAAGAAGTCCAGGCGTTTGGGGCCTCATGAAATTCACTGGTGCCAAGCCTCAAAACAGTTCCTATCAGCAATCACACAGAGGGCCACATCACAGGTTTTGTATTTCTATTTTTTTTATTCTTTTATTTATTATGTTCTTTTTATTCTTTTATAACATTTATACTACTATAATACTTTTTTACAGTAAATAAATAAATGGCACTTCAGCTGGGTCTATCCTGGTAATCTAGTTCCTCATCTGTCAAAAAGCTCTGTTCTCCTGAAAATCCATCATCCTGCAATGCACCAAAATAGACCAGCGCTTTATTTACGTCCATTTCGCTGTGTTTCTCTGTGAATCGCGCGTCTCCGTGAGTCTCTCTATCTCTCTACACTATATCAGCGCTTGGTTCATGCGTAATGACGCACACCAATGTTTACAACGGATCAGCCTGTAATTGGTCAAAAACCATCACGTGAAAACATCACGTGATATCCAGGATGTCCGCTAGCATCGAGCTAGCGGCAAAAATGACCGAATATTTATGAATTATGGGCTTCAAGATTATCAAAGTTTGACATAAAGCGTTTGGATTTATTGCTGAAAACCTCTGAAAGGAAGCACAAGTTCCAGGCTGGATAGAAAACCTTCTGTAAAGGCTAGAAAGACCCGAAAGACACCCCCGTGATGGCTAGCTCGTTAGCTTTCTGCTGGAAAAAACGGTAAGAAAATCGATAAATCTGTCATCGAGTTATGTAAACATTTATCGGAGGTGACGTGTGGCATCGTCGACGACGCCGTCGGGCTCAGGGGGTTAAACTGTATGGACACTGACAAAGTTCTCAATGCTTCGGTTTAAATGTAGGGACCCTTATTATGCTACCGTGTTACTGTGGGGCTATTTTGAGCCTTGTTAGTGGTAATAACAAGCGATTTTTATTTGTCATTACTCTATGCCCTATATACTAGCGTTATACTAGCGTTATAGGCTAAACTGTTTTTAGAGATAAAACTATTTACATTCGGCAATCATGAAAACAAATCTCAGATAACGGTTGACTAGGTAACAATGTGTAATTAGACCAAAGGTTCATTTTGCGCCGGAGTTCTCCTTTAAGAAAACAGCCTCCATTTCTGTCCGGATCTCTTTCCACACTGATAGTCTACAGGTGAGTGTGTTCCCATGCTTCCCGGCTCTTCTTTAGTCTGCGTGAACCATTGATTGTGTGTATTGTTGTGCTTTGTAAGCCTCCGCAGTGGGAGGTCTGGAGTGTGAATTCCCCCAGCATCATGTGAACAAATTCAATTCTTCTAGAAATATTTGTATTTGGGGGTTTTGTACAACTTTACAGCAACACACACACACATTGCAGCTACTCTCCCAAAGATCCTGTTCAATCAATCAGACTAATTAGTAGCAACATCCACAAACCAGTTGAATTATACATTATATCATACATAGGTTCACTTTGCCGATACTGACAATAACACGCTTGCTTTTCCAAAACATATTGAGCTGCCTACCAAAACTGCATTTTAATGCTCTCCCAACACCAGCTCTGTTCCACATTAATATCTCTAAAGCTCCCTGCTTTAACCAAATTCTGTTTTTATCCTTCAATCCCAGAATGCATTGCAACTAACTTTCCCTGCCAGCGTTTTAGTTTAAAGTTCCCAGCCTTTTTAATCATATTCACAAAACGTTCACAATATTTTGTTGTATGAATATGTAAGCATACAATTTATCAAAAGAAAGAACAGAGGCTCTGCTATTTGTATTCTAGCTTTATTCTTTTGAATCAACACTGAAATGTCAGAACGATGATCAAATCAAGTAGATGAAGTCCATCAACTCCCCCAAAGCTTCACAGTCGTCAGCTCTTCCTCGGGATCAATAGGCAGTTTTGATTTGCTGTTGAATGTTTGATGATCATAATTGTGCATAAACATCTTCTATCAGCTCCTTCTAGTTTATTCAGATCATTTTCTCCAATTTTTTTTGGACCCGGAGATTCAGTAGTCTATCTGAAGACGTGTAACAGCGCCCTCTATCGTATAATAGTTTCAGGACCCCAGTTTCAGGACCCCATTTCTAGGACCACAGTTTCAGGACCCCAGTTTCAGAACCCCAGTTTCAGAACCCCAGTTTCAGAACCCCAGTTTCAGGACCCCAGTTCTAGGACCACAGTTTCAGGACCCCAGTTTCAGGACCCCAGTTTCAGAACCCCAGTTTCAGAACCCCAGTTTCAGGACCCCAGTTTCAGAACCCCAGTTTCAGGACCCCAGTTGTAGGACCACAGTTTCAGGACCCCAGTTTCAGAACCCCAGTTTCAGAACCCCAGTTCTAGGACCACAGTTTCAGGACCCCAGTTTCAGGACCCCAGTTTCAGGACCCCAGTTTCAGGACCCCAGTTCTAGGACCACAGTTTCAGGACCCCAGTTTCAGGATCCCATTTCTAGGTCCCCAGTTCTAGGACCCCAATTTCAGGACCCCAGTTTCAGGACCCCAGTTTCAGGACCCCATTTCTAGGACCACAGTTTCAGGACCCCAGTTTCAGAACCCCAGTTTCAGAACCCCAGTTTCAGAACCCCAGTTTCAGGACCCCAGTTCTAGGACCACAGTTTCAGGACCCCAGTTTCAGGACCCCAGTTTCAGAACCCCAGTTTCAGAACCCCAGTTTCAGGACCCCAGTTTCAGGACCCCATTTCTAGGACCACAGTTTCAGGACCCCAGTTTCAGGACCCCAGTTTCAGGACCCCAGTTTCAGAACCCCAGTTTCAGGACCCCAGTTCTAGGACCACAGTTTCAGGACCCCAGTTTCAGGACCCCAGTTTCAGGACCCCAGTTCTAGGACCACAGTTTCAGGACCCCAGTTTCAGGATCCCATTTCTAGGTCCCCAGTTCTAGGACCCCAATTTCAGGACCCAGTTTCAGGACCCCAGTTTCAGGACCCCATTTCTAGGACACAGTTTCAGGACCCCAGTTTCAGAACCCCAGTTTCAGAACCCCAGTTTCAGAACCCCAGTTTCAGGACCCCAGTTCTAGGACCACAGTTTCAGGACCCCAGTTTCAGGACCCCAGTTTCAGAACCCCAGTTTCAGAACCCCAGTTTCAGGACCCCAGTTTCAGAACCCCAGTTTCAGGACCCCAGTTCTAGGACCACAGTTTCAGGACCCCAGTTTCAGAACCCCAGTTTCAGAACCCCAGTTCTAGGACCACAGTTTCAGGACCCCAGTTTCAGAACCCCAGTTTCAGAACCCCAGTTTCAGAACCCCAGTTTCAGGACCCCAGTTCTAGGACCACAGTTTCAGGACCCCAGTTTCAGAACCCCAGTTTCAGGACCCCAGTTTCAGGACCCCAGTTTCAGGACCCCATTTCTAGGACCACAGTTTCAGGACCCCAGTTTCAGGACCCCAGTTTCAGGACCCCAGTTTCAGAACCCCAGTTTCAGGACCCCAGTTCTAGGACCACAGTTTCAGGACCCCAGTTTCAGGACCCCAGTTTCAGGACCCCAGTTCTAGGACCACAGTTTCAGGACCCCAGTTTCAGGATCCCATTTCTAGGTCCCCAGTTCTAGGACCCCAATTTCAGGACCCCAGTTTCAGGACCCCAGTTTCAGGACCCCATTTCTAGGACCACAGTTTCAGGACCCCAGTTTCAGAACCCCAGTTTCAGAACCCCAGTTTCAGGACCCCAGTTCTAGGACCACAGTTTCAGGACCCCAGTTTCAGGACCCCAGTTTCAGAACCCCAGTTTCAGAACCCCAGTTTCAGGACCCCAGTTTCAGAACCCCAGTTTCAGGACCCCAGTTCTAGGACCACAGTTTCAGGACCCCAGTTTCAGAACCCCAGTTTCAGAACCCCAGTTCTAGGACCACAGTTTCAGGACCCCAGTTTCAGGACCCCAGTTTCAGGACCCCAGTTTCAGAACCCCAGTTTCAGGACCCCAGTTCTAGGACCACAGTTTCAGGACCCCAGTTTCAGGACCCCAGTTTCAGGACCCCAGTTCTAGGACCACAGTTTCAGGATCCCATTTCTAGGTCCCCAGTTCTAGGACCCCAATTTCAGGACCCCAGTTTCAGGACCCCATTTCTAGGACCACAGTTTCAGGGCCCAGGTTCAGGACCACAGTTTCAGGACCCCAGTTTCAGGATCCCATATCTAGGTCCCCAGTTCTAGGACCCCAGTTTCAGGACCCCAGTTTCAGGACCCCATTGCTAGGACCCCAGTTCTAGGACCCCAATTTTAGGACCCCAGTTTCAGGACCCCATTTCTAGGACCCCAGTTTCAGGACCCCAGTTCTAGGACCACAGTTTCAGGACCTCAGATTCAGGACCCCAGATTCAGGACCCCAGTTCTAGCATCCCAGTTGTAGGACCGCAGTTTTAGGACCGCAGTTTCACGACCCCAGTTTCAGGACCCCATGTCTGGGTCCCCAGTTCTAGGACCCCAATTTCAGGACCCCAGTTTCAGGACCCATTTCTAGGACCCCAGTTTCAGGACCCCAGGTTCAGGACCCCAGTTCTAGGACCCAAGTTCTAGGACTGCAGTTCCAGGACCCCAGATTCAGGACCCCAGTTCTAACAACCCAGTTTCAGGACCCCATTTCTAGGACCCCAGTTTCAGGACCCCAGATTCAGGAGCCCAGTTCTAGGACCCCAGTTTCAGGACCCTAGTTTTTTTTTTTTTTTTTTTTTTTTTAATGACAGCGCCACCTACCAAACTGGGTGATATATTGGCGGCTACGGTTTCAGGAACGCAGTTCTAGGATCCAGGTGGTTTTGTTTGTACACCCACCTATTATCTTACCAGAGCCACCTGTTATCTTAAGTTTTGTTTAGAAAAATAATCTATCCATCTATCTATCTATCTATCTATCTATCTATCTATCTATCTATCTATCTATCTATCTATCTATCTATCTGTCTGTCTGTCTGTCTGTCTGTCTGTCTGTCTGTCTGTCTGTCTGTCTGTCTGTCTGTCTGTCTGTCTGTCTGTCTGTCTATCTATCTATCTATCTATCTCTCTCTCTCTCTCTCTATATATATATATATATATATAACAAATAAGAATTGAATTTTATTTCAAATGTTTTAGTCTATAGCATGCCACACAGCAGGATGATATCACCTTCCCAAATGACTTGTTCAAATTTCCACATTTCCACAACTCTGAATCACAGAGTTTGACCAGCTTGATTACAGATAACCAGCTTTCCTCATCAGTCTTTCTCACTGTCGTATAGCGATGATGGGTAAATAGTGAGAGCAGTTCTTGATGACTCAAAAAACAAAAACAAAAAAAAAAAAACCTGCCAGGTCTCCAGGAGCACCGAGATGGGCGTTTTCCTCCAGCAATAACACAGAAACCCCAGCTGCAGTAACGCCGCGATGGCCCTCGAGTTCGGCTGCCGAAACATATAATCACAGACATTCAGATTTCTCGTCTTGCCGAATTTGCATTGATTGTTCCTCTTCCAAGTAAGAGAAGGGGAAATGAGAACTCTTCCCTCACATTTGATTATTTAAAAAAAATAAAAAATCTTTCAGCAGAGGTCAGGGCAACTAATAATTGGATTGGTGATGAGATGTAAATTATGGTAATGAATGTAATTTGCTTGTAATTATACCGAATCAGGCGTTCGTCTGACTTGTGCGACACCAAAGCGTAATCTTGCAAAAAGTCGAGCGAAATAAAGAAAACTTTGGAGCTTTCCGACGCTGTTGGCTGGTGTTGAATCTTAATGAAGCTGCGCTGGCATTGGCCCGTCTGGTTTATTTTCAGCAGTGCAGTGGGAGAGCGAGTGTTTGTAGTGTGTAGTGTGTGTCGAGGCCTGTGCACTGAGCAGGGGAGGTCCCTGGTGGGCTCAGAGAGGCAAGCACTCATTAGTACGGGAGTGTGTTGCGTTCAGGTGCTCTACCCTGGGGCGCGCTGCCTCTCTCCATCGCACTTCTGGATCTTTTCAGCTTAGCTCCAATATCCCTCTCGCTCTCCCTCATTACCAAGCCTCCTCTCCTTGCGCTCGGCATAACATCACATCCCATCATGCACTTGGGCGAACCACTTTTTCAGTTGTGCACACTCTAAAACATGCTGGGTTGCTTCAACCCAAATTTGGGTCAAATATGGGCAAACCCAAATGTTGGTTAAAAATGCAATTAAAACATTTACAGTTGGGTTATAATTTGAAATTACATTTTTAACCCAAAATTTTGGGTTTGTCTATATTTTACACAAATTTGAGTTAAAATAACCCAATGTTACCATCTCATAAAAGATTCTTTCATTTATTCACTTTTAAAAGCTCACAATGTTATTTATCATGGGGACACTAAATAATTGATGGACAGAATGTTCACATTTATTGCTGAAATCCAAACAATATCTGTCTATATTTTCAATCGAAAATACAGTAATATTGTGAAATATTATTAAAGGAGTAGTTCACTTTTTTAAAAAGAAAGCTTTTGCTGATAATTTACTCACCCCCATGTCATCCAAGATGTCCATGTCTTTCTTAATTCAGTCGAAAAGAAATTATGTTTTTTGATGAAAACATTCCAGGATTTTTCTCCATATAATGGACTTCAATGGGAACCAAACTGTTCAAGGTCCAAATGAGAGTTTCAGTGCAAACTGTTCAAAGGGCTTTAAACGATTCCAGACGATCAATAAGGGTCTTATCAAGCGAAACGATCACTCATTTAATAAATAAATAACAAAGTTTAAGTGTTATAAGCTCAAATGTTCGCCTTGCTCTGTTCTGTGATGTGCGTTTGTCTCTCCTGTTCGAATTCGTTTATCAAAATGAACAAATCTTTTTCTGAGTCATTTGGTTCATTCAACGAACGAAATGAACGAATTGACTCGGAAAAAGATTTGTTCGTTTTGATGAACAAGTTTGAACAGGAGAGTCACGAACGTGCATCACAGTACAGAGCAAGGCGACCATTTGAGCTCATAAAAATTAAAATATAATTTATTTATTTATTAAATGAGCGATCGTTTCACTTGATAAGACCCTTATTCATCGTCTGAAATCGTTTAAAGCCCTTTGAACAGTTTGCATTTTGTACTGAAAGTGTCTTTTGAACCTTGAACCGTTTGGTTCCCACTGAAGTGCATTATGATAATGATTAAAGCTGAATTTTCAGCATCATTACTCCAGTCTCCAGCGTCACACGACCCTTCAGAAATCACTCTAATATGATGATTTGATGCTCAAGAAACATTTATAATTATTATCAATGATGAAATCAGTCGTGCTGCTTCATATATTTGTGGAAACGCGATCCATGTTTAGCCTGTTCCTCACACAGCAATATAATGACGGCATTGAAATATAGTGCACAAGCAATATTTACTACTTTTTTGGACATTTTATGGTGTTGATTGTTATCCTTCATATGGAAGGAACAGCACAAACATTTTGCAAAATATCTCCTTTTGTGTCCTATAGAAAAAAAGAGAGCATTCCTTTCAAAGCACTCGTGCTGCTCCATCCAGACGTGATGATAACATACAGCCACGTCCAAGAAGGATGTAAATGACCCGCCTGATCTGCTTTGGTATCAGAGATGTCTTTTGTAAGTGTTTGTCCAGCAATACTGCACACTAGAGACTAGCCTCGGGGGTGTTTCCAATCTGACGTCCGGCTGACGCAGTGACGGTCGGATATGGTGATGTTTAACAGAGGTTTCCCCGATGACACACCGGATCCTCAGCCATTAGGAGATTGCCTGCGGGGTGAAGTGCAGACACCTGCGGCCAGGACAGCTTTATATAATCAATTTGTTTTGTGGCCGGCCGCTCCCTCGCTTGCTCTTAAGCTGTGGTCTGGTAGAAGTCATTAGGAGGACATGTAAGGACATGAACGCCACGCAGTGACAATATTATCTGTGAAAGACAAACTAATTTAACATTCTAGCTAGATATTGACATTATTTGAAGACGTTGGGTCTCAAGTATCGATCACACATGAAACATTAGAACAGCAACTGTATTTTAAATTGCTAATTTTTACGTCACTAGATTTCCTCCCTTTGCCCAGTCTTTCAGAACCTCTTCTTCTCGTTCTGGTCCAAAGGCTTTGACATCATCTTACGTTCTTCTAACACCAGCAGCAGAATCAGTGTGCTGAACGTGTGTGTGATTGCCCATCTGTTTAGTGTTTTGTTTTTGTGATTGTGTCATTTGCACTGCGAGTTTCTCACCATAGGTCCAACCATCACGTCTCCTCATGCTAATCAGGCTAGCCCTCAAACGTGCCGAACAGACCCTGAAATGCCCTGAAACCACCCGCTCATATCAAGCTGCATGCCACTGGAAGTTCACAGCGACGTCTGGCTCTTTGTCATTGAAGTGCCTTTGGGGGGGGAGCGTGTTGGAGCAGTGGTTTATTAGCTGTGTCACAGACCTCGGCACTGGGGTGGGCGGAGCCTCGGCACTGGGGTGGGCGGAGCCTCGGCACTGGAGTGGGCGGGACCTCGGCACTGGAGTGGGCGGGGACTCGACACTGGAGTGGGCGGGGCCTCGGCACTGGGGTGGGCAGAGCCTCAGCACTGGAGTGGGCGGGGCCTCGACACTGGAGTGGGCGGGAAGCTTGCCTAATTCACACTTTTAGTCAGAGAACTATAAAAGTGCCACAATTTCATCTAAAGCTCATTATGGCTGATAATTGTCACCATTTATACTGTAAAACAGGGGAAACAAGTATTTAATGAGTTGTGACAACTGCAGAGGGACTGGTTTACTATCGAATTTACCGCATTTTAAAGTAAAACAGCAGAGCAAAACAGCGAAGGGAAAGTCAAGTTTGTGGGATTTTGGATAATATTTATAAATTTGATATTGGTTCCAGATTGTAATCTGTACTGTAGCGCTTCGATTGTTATCGCAGTATTGAATTATTAGCGTATTCGTATACCATAGAATTTCAAAGAATACTGTACATCCATATAATTTTATCTTTCATTATTAAATATGTAATTGTGCATGCTCATTTTTGCCTATTTTGTAAATTAAGATTACCTTAAGCTAACACTCATTAAAGTTAAACACTAATAATTCAATTACACTGTTAAATGTAGTATTCAACAAATGTTCAAATGAACATCCATTTTCCATACTTCCGCACATTATTATAATACTGTGATCCATAAATTCACGTTTAGCTTTTGAAATGATTGATTTTAGTTTTTAGTGTTTTATACAAGTTTAAGTTTAGCCAGTTCGTTGTTATCGTTAGCCATATCACACTGTAAACAATGCTGGGTTGTTTGAACCCAAGTTTGGGTCAAATATGGACAAACCCAAATGTTGGGTTGAAAATGTCATTTCAAATATTAACCTAATACTTTCACTTTCAACTTGCATTTTTTACCCAACATTTGGTTTTTGTCCATATTTGACACAAATTTGGGTTGAAACAACCCAGCATGTTTTAATAATTATAAGCTAATTGATATCAGCCTGCATTTTAATATCAATATATATATATATATATATATATATATTACATTTTTGTTGTACAATCTGATTAGATTAGCCATGACCAGATCATTTACAAATTTTACAAATTAATAATTAATAACAAATGATTCTGCTATATATATATATATATATATATATATATATATCCAACCTTACTTGGATTCATAAGAGTACACTCATGTAAACTGTTTACAATATAGCAAATTTCACGTGATTGATTGTTATATTGTTAAAAATGTCATTTATATTATCACCATACATTAACGTGTACGAGTTTAATGTACAATAAACTCCATTACATGAGGAATGTCTCTAACTAGGCAGATGTTGGTCAATGATGGACCAAAGCAAACTACAAAAAGCTCATACAAGAAGTTCTGAAGATAACACACACACACACACACACACACACACATGTATGTAGCAAATCTCAACTGCTTGATTGCTTGTGTTCAAGTCTCATGAGTCATAGGCAAGATATTATAAATATCAACATCATTTAACAACTGACATTTTTTCTTAATCTCTATAAAAGCGTCTTGTTTTGTCTGCTATAATCCGTTTAAAGCATTGTTGTGTTCTTATCCAAAGTTATTCTGCACTACACTCTTTCTCTCTGCATGTTTCCACCTCCATTCAGCTTCTCCTCCCTCTTGTCCTCCTCAGCACTAACATGCTAAGTCAACGTGTGCGAAAGAAACAGACAGAATCAGCTCAAAGTGCATCAGTGTGTGTGTGTGTGTGTGTGTGTAGCACCTGCTCAGCTCTTCAACAGAGACACGTGGAAGATCATTAGCAATGTCACCGTCATCTGCATTCATGGGGCACGATGCATTTCTAGTCCTTAATTCAAAGACTGACTACAAAGCCAAGTTCACTTCAGTGGGATCAACTTTGTGAATACAAACTAAGGCGGGATCGCTTGAGCTCTGCTGATTCCCATGCTGCTGTCAGAATAAAACACCCTCATGATTTGTGCTTGCGTGTCGAGAGAAAACAGGCGCAAACGTCAAAACTCTGGAGTTCATTAGAGTATACAGTGAACATGTCTACTCTGCTCTTTGAAAGTTTTCTACACATGTTGTCATGCGAGGATCAGAACCGGGGATCAGCTTAATCAGACCTCTCATTAATCTGCTAATGATCTGTGATTAGACTGAAGCACACGCATACACTCCGTTTCCTATTCAGTCTCGTTGCAGAAAATTGGCTTCCAAGCTTTGTTTCTGCCATAAACATGACGTATTATACTTCAAAACACAGATTAACATGTAAATGGGCCGCACCGAGTCAGCAACATCTCTAGAGGTGTTTTGAGATATTTCAGAGAAGAGAAAGTGTCTTGATTTCCTCTAAATCAGCTTTTTGACAGCGTTCGAAGGCCGCGTGATTGTTACAGTTGTTTGTGATTTACTGGATAATGATGATTTTTAGAAATGTATTTTACTCATAATAAAATATTTAAGCGTTTGGCATTACTTGAATATATATATATATATATATATATATAATATTTTTTTTTTATATTTTTTTTTAATGAACATACAGTTTTAGTTAACGATAATAAAATACCCTGAACATAAATTCTGTTGAGATTAAATACAAGATTTGGGATTGTGATGCTCTACAGGTGAAACTCGAAAAATTAGAATATCGTGCAAAAGTTTTTTTATTTCAGTAATTCAACTTAAAAGGTGCCACTAATATATTATATAGACTCATTACATGCAAAGTGAGATATTTTAAATCTTTATTTGTTATAATTTTAATGGTTATGGCTTATCTTATGAAAACCCCAAATTCAAAATTAGTATATTGTAAAGATTTTCATATCTGTAAGCCATAATCATCAACGTTATAGAAAAAAAAAAGGCTTGAAATATCTCACTTTGCATGCAATGAGTCTGTATAATATATTAGTTTCACCTTTAAGGGCCCTTTCATACCTACCCTGTTGGTCCGGACTTTCAGACTTTTTAGTTTGGTCCGAATCAAAATTGCAGGTGTGACACCTGGACCACGGTCCAGACCAAACAGATGAAGTTTGGTCCGGCGAAAAGAGGTAGTCTCGGTCCGGATCAAAATGAACAAAGGTTTGGTTCGTTTCTAGTGTGAAAGCATTTCTGTATGGTTTGGACTTTCAGACTTTTTACAGGAAGTTCTGGTGGTTCCCAAAAAGCCAAAAAAAAAACAGAAGGTGGCAGAAGAAATGAGCCGTGCACACGGGAAGATGAGGAGACGAGGTTTTTAATTAAAGTATGGTCTGATGTAGTACTCGAGTCTAATCGTGTCTTGATTTCTCCTTTCTCGGTCTGGACTCGGACTTGACTCGGCATAGGCGGTCTCGTCCCCATCACTAATAAATACTGTTAATTTTCTCACACAAACCACTCGTGTCGTGTCTTAGGCCATCAATGTGTACTTACATTTACGAGTCATTAAATTATGTTTAATTTGGACTTCTCTGTGCATGCTCTTTGAGGTGGTGACCATAGACCTCCATTATATGACTGACAGACAAGAACGGTTTGACCTAAAAATATCAAAAGTGAAAATACTGCAGAAACAAAGACACATACATCTTGGATGCCCTTGAGGTAAGATAAAACATACCAAACATTAATTTCAAAGTGAACTATCCCTTTAAGACGTTAAGACGACTGCTCTAAACAATTCCCAATCTAGCTTAGTCTGTAGGCCTAACTGTTGATTATTAACTGGGGTGGTATTAAATCATGAATATCAAAACAGATATGTCGGAACAAAATCTCGACTCGGACTTGCTTCCACAATGACTCGGTCTCGACTCGGACTTGCTTCCACAATGACTCGGTCTTGACTCGGACTCGACCCTTCAAAGACTTGATCTTAACTCAGATTCGACTGTATTTGAAAACCAATGGACTCAGTCTCGACTCGGACTCGACCCTTCAAAGACTCGGTCTTGACTCAGATTCGACTGTATTTGAAAACCAATGGACTCAGTCTCGACTCGGACTTGACCCTTCAAAAACTAAGTCTTGACTCGGACTTGACCCTTCAAAGACTCGGTCTTGACTTGGACTCTCGGCACAGGCTCATCCCCATAACTAACGACTGCTCTAAACAATTCCCAATCTAGCTTAGTCTGTAGGCCTAACTGTTAATTATTAACTGGGGTGTTATTAAATCATGAGTATCAAAACTGATATGTCGGGACAAAATCTCGAGTCGGACTTGCTTCCACAAAGACTCGGTCTTGACTCGGACTCGACTGTATTTGAAAACCAATGGACTCGGTCTCGACTCGGACTCGACCCTTCAAAGACTCGGTCTTGACTCGGACTCGACTGTATCTGAAAACCAACGGACTCGGTCTTGACTCGGACTCGACCCTTCAAAGACTCGGTCTTGACTCGGTCTCGACTGTATCTGAAAACCAACGGACTCGGTCTTGACTTGGACTCGACCCTTCAAAGACTCGGTCTTGACTCGGACTCGACCCTTCAAAGACTCTGTCTTGACTTGGACTCGACCCTTCAAAGACTCGGTCTCGACTCGGACTCGACCCTTCAAAGACTCGGTCTGGACTCGGACTCGACCCTTCAAAGACTCGGTCTCGACTCGGACTCGACCCTTCAAAGACTCGGTCTTGACTCGGACTCGACCCTTCAAAGACTCGGTCTTGACTCGGACTCGACCCTTCAAAGACTCTGTCTTGACTTGGACTCGACCCTTCAAAGACTCGGTCTTGACTCGGACTCGACCCTTCAAAGACTCTGTCTTGACTTGGACTCGACCCTTCAAAGACTCTGTCTTGACTTGGACTCGACCCTTCAAAGACTCTGTCTTGACTCGGACTCGACCCTTCAAAGACTCGGTCTCGACTCTGACTCGACCCTTCAAAGACTCTGTCTTGACTTGGACTCGACCCTTCAAAGACTCTGTCTTGACTCGGACTCGACCCTTCAAAGACTCGGTCTCGACTCTGACTCGACCCTTCAAAGACTCGGTCTTGACTCGGACTCGACCCTTCAAAGACTCTGTCTTGACTTGGACTCGACCCTTCAAAGACTCGGTCTTGACTCGGACTCGACCCTTCAAAGACTCTGTCTTGACTTGGACTCGACCCTTCAAAGACTCTGTCTTGACTCGGACTCGACCCTTCAAAGACTCTGTCTTGACTCGGACTCGACCCTTCAAAGACTCGGTCTCGACTCTGACTCGACCCTTCAAAGACTCGGTCTCGACTCGGACTCGACCCTTCAAAGACTCGGTCTCGACTCGGACTCGACCCTTCAAAGACTCGGTCTCGACTCGGACTCGACCCTTCAAAGACTCGGTCTTGACTCGGACTCAGCATAGGCGGTCTCGACCCCATCACTAGTCTGATGACATAATAAGAAGTCAACTTGCAGTCTTCTCCTCCTTTCCTGCTGGCGACGATAAAATGTTTGCACGACAAGGACGTTCATTTGGCGAATGTCAACTAACCTTGTATATAGTTGGTGCTGCATGTAACGAAATGCGTCTGTTCATTTGTGTTGTCAAAGTTACCTGCTGAATCAACACATTCTCATCCCAAGACGTCATCTAACTGACGCTTTTGACCATACGTCAACATCCGACATAGGGCACCCTTCAACGTCAGTTAGATGACGCTATCCTAACTGACGCCTTACCTTTAGTGTCAGTTAGATGACGCGGGTAGGTTTAGGTCTGGGGCAGGGTTAGGGTTAGATAGCGTCATCTAACTGACGTTAAAGGGTGCCCTAAGACGTTGGATGTTGACGTATGGTCAAAAGCGTCAGTTAGATGAAGTCTTGGGATGAGAACGGGCTGGCCAAATTTACAACACGCAGACGTCCATTTACTAAACCAATCAATGTAGAGAAGCCCACATAGAAGCAGCCTACATAGATGATGACGACAGGACGCAAGTATATTGCGTAAAGTTCTTTAGTGCGCTCGCATTATTGCAATGTGAAACTTTCTGAAAGTGTAAAATGTATCAAAACATGAACTTTGGTTCGGACCTTGGTGCAGACTTTCAGGGGTGAAAACCTGTTCAATTTGAATTACTGAAATAAATGAACTTCTGCACAATATTTAGTTTTTTTTGGCACCAAAAGTTGAGGGGATGTTATCTTTGACTCAAGTATTTGTGTCCAATTGACTTGATTTCAAACTAACTCGTCTCTTACCAAAGATCTCATCCATTCCTCTCCGGCTAACGGAGTGTACAAGCATCCTGAGTGTGGGCTCAGTCTTCACATCATGGCTGGTCTTGTCAAGTGTTGTAAACTGGTGAGTTGATTTGCATGCGTGGCTGAGTCTGGGCAGCCGTAGCCTCGGGCACATCCTGGCATCAGCAAGTCTCAGGAACGGGGTTTTTGGAGCTCATGTCTGGAGGCTGTTTCGCTCTCTAACCACGAGCCACCTACGCAAAAAGACAAAAGAACAATGAGGACCAGAGGGATGTCACGTGTCAAGAGCACAAAACCACGATGAATACGGCAAAACAAGAGAAGTACGGCACTCTACAGATCACAGATCAGTGACCTTGTGTTTGAAATATGTCTTGTGTGTGAGGGAGAAATGGCAAGAGTAGGTGACTCAACCCACGTGTTGTCAACCTCGTAAGATGGAGCAGCCGTTACACATGAGAAAGTCCATGCAGACCTCGCTGGAATTTCCTGGGAGTCGATGTCTCGCCTGGGAAACTCTTAGTGCTGTTTGTTAATAACCCTCCCGTTTTATTATAGGTGAAGTCAGTCAGATCTTCACTGATACGCTTAAGAAGAAATAATGGGGCCAACAGATCATTAGGCCAGTGCTTTCTTTGGCTCTTGAATCGTTGCTTTGATCTTAAGGAAATATTTTTCCTTGACCATTTTGCGGTTGTTATTTTTGTCGAAGAAATGATTCAACAATGTTCCTGGTTTTAAAAAAAACACCAGAAGAGGTTAACACTGCAATCTGGCAAAAATGTGTCTGTCGTTTAAAATAACGTATGAAGAGGAACTAAATACACTGTGTGTATAAGACTTTCCCTCTCACTTTCGCTCTCGGAGGAGTGTGTTTGCCACTCACTGAATCAGGAGAATATTGTCTTTTTGGGCTTCTGATGTTTTTCTTGGCTTATCTGACTGAAGTGTTTAGCAGTGATTGTGGATGCTAGAAGACATTATAAAAATAGTTTGAGTTGAGTTTAGTAAATGAAGTTTGACAGCAGTCTTTGTTTATTTTACTTCTGTTTAGGGACACACTTTAGTTTAGGGTCCAGTTCTCTTAAATAACGTGTTGCTTATTAGCAGGCACACAGACGCTAAAGGACACCATGTGCGTAGTATTTCGACGAAATGTCATATGGCGTCACCTATATGACGCCAAAGGATGAGAATACGTTGGCACAACCCATAGTGATCCAGTGTAGTTGTGCTTGACTGGGAGTCTCTGTGGGATACCTGTACCTGTCCGCTTGGTTTAGCGTGTCACAGTATGTAGTTCGGACATCGTTAGACACTGGAGACCCTAAAAATAATCGAAACAACTGTTGAACTATTCAAATAGCAAACATGAAATCATGATCCACCCGAAATAAATGATGTAAGTGCTTTAACATTTTAGACTTTCTGATCCGCTATAGTACGGAGGTGTATTGCATTCACTTGAATAAAAAAAATCTACTCTGTTTTTCTGAATTAATGAGTTAATTTTTCATGAGAAAAAAAAAAATTGCTCCGTTTTTCTGAATTAACGAGTTAATTTTTCATGAGAAAAAAAAATTGCTCTGTTTTTCTGAATTAATGAGTTAATTTTTCATGAGAAAATTTGTTTTGCTGTCTTTCTGAATTAATGAGTTAATTTTTCGTAAGAAAAAAAAATTTGCTCTGTTTTTCTGAATTAACGAGTTAATTTTTCATGAGAAAAAAAATTGCTCTGTTTTTCTGAATTAATGAGGTAAATTTTCATGAGAAAAACGTTTTTGCTCTGTTTTTCTGAATTGATGAGTTAATTTTTCATGAGAAAATTTGTTTTGCTGTCTTTCTGAATTAATGAGTTAATTTTTCGTATAAGTTTTTGCTCTGTTTTTCTGAATTAACGAGTTATTTTTTCATGAGAAAATTTTTTTTTGCTCTGTTTTTCTGAATTAACGAGTTAATTTTTCAAGAGAAAAAAAATTGCTCTGTTTTTCTGAATTAACGAGTTAATTTTTCATGAGAAAAAAGTTTTTGCTCTGTTTTTCTGAATTGATGAGTTAATTTTTCATGAGAAAATTTGTTTTGCTGTCTTTCTGAATTAATGAGTTAATTTTTCGTGAGAAAAAAAGTTTTTGCTCTGTTTTTCTGAATTAACTCATTAATTCAGAAAAACAGAGCAAAAAAAAAATCCATGAAAAATAAACTCGTTAATTCAGAAAAACAGAGCAAAATATTTTTTTCTCATGAAAAATTAACTCATTAATACAGAAAAACAGAGCAAAAAAAAAAATTCAGTGAAAAATTAACTCATTAATTCAGAAGATTTTTAGATTTTTTTCTTCAAGAGAATGCAATACGCCTCCGTACTATAGTCTTCATTACTGTAAACATGTTTCAAATGAAGTATATTAATAGGACATTTTTGAAAATAACTGTTCATAATTAAATCTGTTGCATATTTCTTGAGCAAGTTAACTACTTATTTTGTGTGATATTGTATGGTTTCATGCTGAACAGTGACTTGGCATTAACACAACATCAAAGTCATGTTTCCTATCTTTCGCTGTTCCCCGTCACACACTCCTTCACCATTAGCTATAGAAACTTCAAGGGTGTAATCTCAGAACAGATTGAAACATTATCTCCTTCCAATTTACAACATCTGCTCATTAAACCAACGTCTGCGTGTCTGAACTAAGCATTTGTCTTTGTATTTGTACTTTTCCTCTGTGGGATTTATGTGTGTCCGCAGTACATGGATTTTCCCACCTCTCCCTCTTTCATTGTTTCTCCGTTCCTCTCTGCGCTTCCAAACATGTGGTTTTGACTAACACAGAGGAGTGGGCATTATTGTAATTGTCAGTTTCATAAGTAATCGACTGTAAGATCATATGAACAGCGTCTGCTGAGCTTTCTTGTGGTGTACAGTAAACGGCTAGAGGAGTTGGGGAAACGTTTTAGACAACAGTGGAGTTGAACATCGTCATCATTTTGTACGTTTTGTTCATATTTAAAGTTGTCTCTGTCACAGACTCACTTGTCTGACCTTTCCGTCCGATAACTCTGGCTTTTGTTTGGACAATCTCCACTCAGATTAAAGGAGATGTACACTTTTGCTGATAATTTACTCACCCCCATGTCATCCAAGATGTCCATGTCTTTCTTTCTTCAGTCGAAAAGAAATTAAGGTTTTTGATGAAAACATTCCAGGATTTTCTCCATATAATGGACTTCAATGGGAACCAAACGGTTCAAGGTCCAAATGAGAGTTTCAGTGCAGCTTCAAACGACACCAGACGATGAATAAGGGTCTTATCTCATGGGTTATGACTCGAAAAAAGATTTGGTTTATTTTGATAAACGAGTTCGAACAGGAGAGTCACGAATGTGCATTACAGAACAGAGCAAGGCGAGCATTTGAGCTTATAAAACTTAAACTTTGTTATTTATTTATTAAATGAGCGATCGTTTCGCTTGATAAGACCCTTATTCATCGTCTGGAATCGTTAAAAGCCCTTTGAACAGTTTGCACTGAAACTGCCTTTTGGACCTTGAACCGTTTGGTTCCCATTGAAGTCCATTATATGGAGAAAATCCTGGAATGTTTTCATCAAAAGCCTTAATTTCTTTTCGACTGAAGAAAGACGTGGACATCTTGGATGACATGGGGGTGAGTAAATTATCAGCAAAAGATTTTAACTATTTAGTATGTGAATATATTTTCAGCATCATTAGTCTTCAGTGTGACATGATCCTTCAGAAATCATTTTAATCCACTGATTTGATGCTCAAAAACATTGTCTGATTATTATCAATGTTGAAAACAGTGATACATTTTGTTTTCCAGGACTCTTTGATGAATAGAAAGTCAATTCAAACAGCATTTATTTAATAATCTATAAATGTCTTTACTTCAAACTTTAAAAACAGTAGGATATATTCTTTAAAATACATATTTAGACACTTTTCATCATCAAACCTAAATAAACGTCATATTATTCTGCACTGAATATCCATTTCGCTCACAGACATGTTTGAGTATGCATGTGGAACGGTTCATGTTGACTTTGAATCGCATTGATTGGTTCTGTTTTGAAACGTCGTGAACGTAGCGTGTGTGTTTGACTGACAGAGCTCACGTCGAGGGAACGCTTCTGTGGTATTTACATGAGGAGAGCTGTGTGTAGATCCAGCTCAGCAGAAATGTTTGCTTAGCTGATTAGCTCTCCTCCAGGGACTTCTGTCCTCCTCTCCGCTGGCCCGCTGGTGACACTGGGTGTTGAGTTAATTGCTCTCCCCCGTACAGCTCTGATTGTTGTCCCAGCATGTGGGAAACGTCGACCCAGATGAGTCAGGATTCATTTCGTGAAGTCCAGGCTTGAGTTTCCTTTCCCTGTCCCTTTATACACATACTCTTTCCACTTCATCCTCGCTTATATCAGTCCTCCTCCATGTGTCTTTCTAAATCTAAATCTGGAGGCAGATCCTCCCAGCTCACTATGTGTTTCTTAACATTTGAGAGAGTGTGTGTCTGACTTCTGCTTCTAAATCTGAGGTTTTAAGTCCTCTTTTAAGATTCCTTTGCATTTCGACTTTGGTTAAACAGGTGCATTCACCATTAGAGTCACATGGAGATGTGATCGATTCCAGATCGCTTCAGATTCATTGAATATTTAACCTTGTGCTGACTTATCCTCAACATTGACTTACTGTGCGTCAGAAATAAGAGTCAACACTAAAGATTTGGGAAGCTGTGATATGTTTCCTTTAGTGATGCACCAATAATACAATTCTATTTGAGACAGATATGGCAATATTTTTATCATTAAATGGATGAAATTATATGCAATTTTTTTCAACAACAACAAAAAAAATATTAAAAACCAAAATCAATCTCTTCAAATGTGACAAGTAAGTATGTGCATCACAGCAATATAATGTACAGAATCAAAGTATGTTTTTTTTTTATTTTATTTAGTGCATCATTTCATATTATTTTGGAATATTTGTTTTTAAATATTTAATTTAAATCAGTTTTAAATGATGAAAAAGGTAATCTAAATGTTAACATAAAAAAAATTAACATATGCAATTAAATATCGAGTATTGGCTGATATGAAAATTGTGCATCCCCAGATTCCTCCAAATGTCTTGATTAATATAGTTCAATAAAATTAAATCCATAAAAAAACATTTCCGTCAACTAAAATAAAATAATCGTTTACTGAAATAAAAAATAAAAATAAAATTATGTACCGTATTTTTCAGCTAGTTGCCAAAACAACATTTCTCAACTTGATGTATACTTAATTAACTAAAACTAATAAAAATGATATATATATATATATATATATATATATATATATTAAATGACTACAATTAACATAATTAATAAAACCTTTAAAATAAACTTAAAATGAAAAATACACATAAAAAAATATCTTATCCTATAAAATAACACTGCTGGAGAGACAAGCAGAAACCAAAAAATTGAAATGATAATTGATAGTCCGGAAATGTCTCTCTACTCGACTCCCCTTATCTTTCAATCTCATCAGTTTTTTTTTCTAATCGCCACTCTCTCACTTTTACATCTCCAGACTGGAACCTCTCACACTCCACCGTGTGGAAACACACAGAGTCGCAATGCTCCAGTGCTCAAGCAGGACACACACTCTTTCTCTACATCTGCTCTAAATCCTCCCCGCGTGTCCTCGTTCTTCCCTGGAGAAAACAAATCCACACCGTATACAAAACTGACACTCTGCCTTATTCAGATCCGCTCGTGATTAGCTGCCTCTAAATTGAGCGTTACCCCACTATTCAGCGGGTGACAGTCCTCTCAAGTCTTGCTATTTGAACAAATTCCAAGATATTCCTTTTTAAACACATTTCCAGTGTCCCAGTGCAATAAAAAGTCTATTTTTCCAAAGTTAAAGGAGTAGTTCACTTTAAAAAAAAAAACTTTTGCTGATAATTTACTCACCCCCATGTCATCCAAGATGTCCACGTCTTTATTTCTTCAGTCGAAAATAAATTAAGGTTTTTGATGAAAACGTTCCAGGATTTTCTCCATATAATGGACTTCAATGGGAACCAAACGGTTCAAGGTCCAAAAGACAGTTTCAGTGCAAACTGTTCAAAGGGCTTTAAACGATTCCAGACGATGATTAAGGGTCTTATCAAGCGAAATGAATAATGAATAAATAACAATGTTTCAGTTTTAAAAGCTCAATGGTCGCTCTGTTCTGTGTGACTCTCCTGTTCAAACTCATTCATCAAAATGAATGAATCTTTTCCCGAGTCAGGTTGTTTGTTTTGTTCTTTGAATGAACCAAATGACTCGTTCATTTTGATGTTCGTTTGCACTGAAAGTGTCTTTTGGACCTTGAACCGTTTGGTTCCCATTGAAGTCCATTATATGGAGAAAAATCCTGGAATGTTTTCATCAAAAAACCTTAATTTATTTCGACTGAAGAAAGAAAGACATGGACATCTTGGATGACATGGGGGTGAGTAAATTATCAGCAAATGTATTTTAAAAGTGAACTGCTCCTTTAAGCTACCTCCTTTTGTGCCCCGTTGGCGAATGCAAATGTAGGTTGAGATATAGTCGAAGAGGTCCCTGCCTAAGCCTCCAGAGATATCAATATGGATGCTCTGGTGACACTTGACTCTTTAAAAAGAGTTCCAGCAAAGACATTATTTCATATTTTATTAACTCAACCCTTTCAATTAGACTCTGCTGGCCAGTCCTCGAAGCAACGAATATTTATCCATCAGAAAACCAAGGTCGTGTTGGTAACATCCATACAATTATGCCTGGTTTAGCCAATCATTTCGTTTGCAACATATGAAAGGCGACAGAAGGGGGAAAAGATGAAATGGGAATTACCTGTTCTTCATCTTCCACAGCCTGATCAGTATTCCTCAGCGTTCCCCGTCCTCTCCATTACACTACTGGCAGCCAGTCAGGGACACTTTCCTTTGGCAGGTAAGCGGCCCGCAAGGACAAAATGGACACACGGGCAATTTAAATGATTGGAAGCAGTAAGTAATATATTAGAGAGCCCTGTGTTTGAAAAGTCCGAAGTAAATTGCATGTTATTAGTGCCAACTCAGCGATGCAGAAAACACAAGGTTTATAGAGGAACGAGTTAAAGTTAGAGATGAGTCGTAACTCGTAAAGGTCGTGATTGTGGTGCATACCAGGGAATATTCTCCCTCGATTACAGACTAATCCACCAATCTCGGCCCTCGACGAGAGGCGGTGGTTTAGAGATGTAAATATGATGTCTGAGAGGGCGTCCCTGGTGAGTTCAACGCCGTCTTTGGTGTCTCGGTTATTTGCAGGCCTGTGTTTCCCCCTCTATTCATAATCCTCCATGGAGAGCTGGAATTGGTGCTTGGTCTCATTAGAGGGCCTGGTCATACCCCTAACACACCTGAGATCGATGGGTACAGGCCTTTAAGTGGTCGTCTCGGTTATTAAACGCAGGGGAAGCCAATTTCTGGCCGAGGAAAGCTAATCCGATCACACATTAGGAACCCATATAGGCTGGAGAGGGATGAAACGGGGTCGTGTGTCCTCCATGTGTACTCACTAGATGGGCTGTTCAACAAAAGCCATGTTGTTAGAGCAGTATCACATGCTTTCTGCAATCCATGCTCTCATTGTACTTCTAAAAATGGCTGGTTTAAAAAAAAATCGCAGACATTTTTTCCTGTTAAAGTTTGCAGAGATATTTTAAACTTTCCACCCCAGTATCGTTTGTGCATGAGAAAGCGGGTTGATTGTATTGATAGAGGAGTCAAATGACACACTTTTGGCTTAAAGGAGTAGTTCACTTTTCAAAAAACGTTTGCTGATAATTTACTCACCCCCATGTCATCCAAGATGTCCATGTCTTTCTTTCTTCAGTCGAAAAGAAATGAAGGTTTTTGATGAAAACATTCCAGGATTTTTCTCCATATAATGGACTTCAATGGGAACCAAACGGTTCATGGTCCAAATGAGAGTTTCATTGCAGCTTCAAAGGGCTTTAAACGACACCAGACGATGAATAAGGGTTTTATCAAGGACCCTTCGAGTCGTGACTCGAAAAAAGATTCATTCATTTTGATGAACGAGTTCGAACAGGAGAGTCACAAACGCGCATCACAGAACAGAGCAAGGCGAGCATTTGAGCTTATAAAACTTAAACTTTGTTATTCATTTTTTAAATGACCGTTTCGCTTGATGATAAGACACTTATTCATCGCCTGGTGTCGTTTAAAGCCGTTTGAAGCTGCACTGAAACTCTCATTTGGACCTTGAACCGTTTGGTTCCCATTAAAGTCCATTATATGGAGAAAAATCCTGGAATGTTTTCATCAAAAACCTTAATTTCTTTTCGACTGAAGAAAGAATGACATCAGCAAAAGTATTTTTGAGTATATTCTCGTTTTTTTTTTTCAGTATTCGAGTAACTGATATTTTTGTCTTTGTATGTGAAAAGTTGAAGACTAAATTTGCAGAACATCTTTGAGTTGCATTAATTACGCCAGGAAAAGAGAAATATTTACCCATATTGAGCGGATTAGTGTAATAATGCAACATGTTGCTGATGAGCATGTGGTTTGATTCTCTTCAAAGATTCTGTGATTAGATTCTTAAAAAAAAAATTAAATAAGGATATGAACATATGAGCAAGCACCTGCTCCCAGAATATATTCAAAGACATCTGTGGTCAAATTAGGAAGTTTGGAACCAAAAAAATACAATAAAAAGACCTCAAATTGGACAGAAAAGTATGAGGTTTGTTGAGAAGTTCCACATTTGTTCAAAATCAAAACATTTCCGGACTTTCTCTGTAATGGGTTCCACTGACATATTTTGGCTTCCTTCATATTTCTGCATTGATGTTACGATTTGGCCGAGTTCATCAACCCTGTCACATTCAATAAAACACAATTTTTGCCTTTGTTGCATTGTTCTCTGAAAGCCACATTAGTTCCCGCTCCCATTATCTGCAATCCGCATGTCACTTCTTGTTTGACGTTAGTAACATGTAATGTAATTTTATGGAGGCCGAGACAACGTATTTGGATGTTATTTGATCTTTTATTTTTTTCTTCTTCTTGAGACCCATCTCTGTGCGTTTCGAGCCGTCTTGGCCTTAAGCTAATTATCGAGTGTAATCACAGACACAGGTTAGAGTTATACAGTTACACTTCGGCTGAGGGGCCTCGTCATTAGAGCCGTGAACTGAACGTGAACTGAACACCGACAAAAGGAAGTGTATTAAAAATCATTATTGAGTTCAGTTCCTAATTGAATAATAGGCCCTCCCTTGGTCTGGCGAGTGTTTTTTACGGCCTCAGGCTATTCGGATTTCACGGTTCTGTTTTCATAGGGACCTCATGTGGTGAGTTGTGGCCTGACCGAAATATTCTATGTCTGTAAAATTGTGACTTTCTGTAAGCTGCATATGCATGCGCACGCTATCAGATGGTAGTCGCAATATGGGCATATGCTGTGGCAGGACGTTGTCGAGGGATGACAGGTGGTTGCTGGGACATTTGCATAATTATGGATGTACCACATACACTTGTAGCAAGTCATAAACCCAGAGACCAGAGAGCTGAGAAATTTCAAGCGCTCAGAGCTTCTGCCAGGTGGCGAGACACTAACAGTAAATCTGCCTGTCGACACGCAAACACAACTGCAGATGACATGTGAACGCTGACTGTGGCCAACGCATGCTACACACACTAGCAAGGGGAAAACAAAGGGAGGTTATTTATTCCCCTCGGGTCTGAAATGTCACTGTCTGTGGCTATTTTAATCTTAGCTTGTGTATTTTCTATGATATTCATAAAATGGAGAACTTTGTACTCTCATATCCATTATATTGCCAAGTGTGGTGATTCGCAATCTACATTTGCAGCTCGCCTTTTGCGTTCCCTGTAAAAAAGTATGTCAACATAAAGGCTTAAAATGACATGATGGCGACTGAGTTGAATTATAGGTGAACTTTTTCCTATGATGCGTTATACAAAATTGCCAATATTTCTAGAATCATATCGAGAAGCTCTCCGAGAATGTGGAGTCATTTGAATCATTCGTTCAACTGATTCATTAAAAAATTCTGATTAATTCAGGAATAAAAATAAATTAGGGAGTTACTTAAATAATTCCTTCAACGGATTCATTCAAACACTTATTCGTTTAGTAATAATAAAACGAATTGGTACTTCTCAATTGGAAGGCTTCCTTAATAATCTTTTTAGTGTAGGCCTATTAGGCTGTGTTATGTATCCTGATTGAATTTATGATAAGTTAAATCTTATCGCCACAGAGTTAACCTTTCCAGACAGTACCGGAAAGCCTCTATCTCATTCACTTTACTTCTGTGGGCGTTACGCACAGCTCAATGTGGCCGCTTCAATTTACCTTCAATGAAGTCTAATCTTAGTATAATTGACAGAATTACAAAAAAAAAAAAGATATTTTTCCAATGTCTAGACCCCCTTTCGCCTCCAGAACTGCCTTAATTCTACGTGGCATTGATTCAACAAGCATTCTTTAGAAATGTTGGCCCATATTGATAGAATAGCATCTTGCAGTTGATGGAGATTTGTGGGACGCACATCCAGGGCACGAAGCTCCCGTTCCACCACATCCCAAAGATGCTCTATTGGGTTGAGATCTGGTGACTGTGGCGGCCATTTTACTACAGTCAACTCATTGACATGTTCAAGAAACCAATTTGAAGTGATTCCAGCTTTGTGACATGGTGCATTATCCTGCTGGAAGTAGCCATCAGAGGATGGGGACATGGCGGTTATACATGGTCAGAAACAATGCACAGGTAGGCCGTGGCATTTAAACGATGTCCAATTGGCCCAATTGGATCCATGTTCTCATTCTGTTTACGCCAAATTCTGACTCAACCATCTGAATGTCTCAACAGAAATCGAGACTCATTTTTCCAGTCTTCAACTGTCCAATTTTGGTAGCTCTTGCAAATTGTCGCCTCTTTCTCCTATTTGTAGTGGAGATGAGTGGTACCCGGTGGGGTCTTCTGCTGTTGTAGCCCATCCGCCTCAAGGTTGTGTGTGTTGTGTCTTCTTCACAAATGCTTTGCTGCATACCTCGGTTGTAACAAATGGTTATTTCAGTCAAAGTTGCTCTTCTATCAGCTTGAATCAGTCGGCCCATTCACCTCTGACCTCTCGCATCAACAAGGCATTTTGGCCCACAGGACTGCCGCACACTGGATGTTCATTCTTTGTAAACCCTAGAAATGGTTGTGTGTGAAAATCCCAGTAACTGAGCAGATTGTGAAATACTCAGACACCAACAACCATGCCACGCTCAAAATTGCTTAAATCCCCTTTCTTTCCCATTCTGACATTCAGTTTGGAGTTCAGGAGATTGTCTTGACCAGGACCACACCCCTAAATGCACCGCAGCAACTGCCATGTGATTGGTTGATTAGATAATTGCATTCATGAGAAATTGAACAGGTGTTCCTAATAATCCTTTAGGTCAGTGTGTATATATATTATGGTTACAGTTATATTCATTGTAGGTGTATTATCAGGCATTTTATACATAATGCTTTAATAGTAAGTGTTATTAAAAAGCCCACGAGCACAAAAGCCAGAGCAGCGATCTGAGCTGTGTGAGACGGGAAGAGTGAACCGGTATCTAACTAATCCCCCCCACCTGCCCTGCAGTTCAAACCCATTACAGCGCCGCAGCACAGGGACACCTCTGTCTCGCCTCGCTCATCTTCCTCGGAAGTGTGTGTGGTGTGCGCGTGCCACAGAACAAGCCCAGCTAAATGGTCCTATTGCCACCGCCTTTCTTTGCAATGCTCCAAGGAACTGGCTTTGTGTCAGACATAAATGTACTACTGTGTCCCTGTCACACTTTTGTGGCACTGAAAAGGGCCTTTCTGTTGGAAATCGAGCCGGGGTGTTGTGTTTGTTATCTGCGGTCATATGGGAAGGATGTCTTATTGCACTGTAGTGAAGAAACTCCAGTTTTTGGAGTGAGATGCATGAAAATATGCTGTTAACCAGATCTTTCTCTTCTCTCTGTTTCAGACATGCCCTTGCATGTGCGGCGTAGCAGTGATCCAACCCTGGTCGGTCTTCCCGAAGCCCAGCTTCAGCCAGAGGAACCGTCTCGTAAGAATCCCACACGCTGGTCCACCACGGCAGGGTTCATGAAAGCCAACGCCACCAGCAGAACCAGTAGTCTAGAGCAAAAGGTGAGTTTTGTTCTATTTTTATAGAGAATATTAATTTAACTTTCTGAACTTGCTTGAAGTGCCACTGTTATGCTATTTTAAAGTTGCCTAATGTTGTTTGGGAGTCTCCATTTTCTCATAATATAAATTTGCACATCACCACATTTTCAATGATCCTCAAACGACTCGTCAGATGAATCAATCTCTCTAAATGCCTCCTTTCCGCGAGCTATTCAGCACAGCGTCTTCTCGACATGATGCTGTCCAGCATCCACAGGAATCTGCTGCCGGTTTGAGGTTCGAGTTTTCCCTGGTGTCAACGGGGGAAGTGGCTTCCCTCTACGCTATCTCACGACCAATTCGTACGAGTGATTCAAAAGTGGCTAATTCGTACTAATTCATCCGACCTCACTCGTACGAATTCGTACGATTTGTCTAAACCCACGTGATGGTTATGTTTAGGGGCGGGGTCAGGGGTAGGTCATTCGTACTAATTCGTACGAGTGAGGTCGTACGAATTGTTACGAATTAGCCACCTCGTAAAATTCGTACGAATTCCCGTGAGATCGGGTTGCTTCCCTTTGCTCCGTCTCATTCATCTTGAGATACTCTAGATGACCATTGCCTCTGTTCGCACGCAAGAAAACTTGTCCAGAGTTTTCCATCATCAATCAATGATACGTTCGGTGATGTGAGCTGCATTACATGCGGGATTGAAATGGTGGCTACAAAGAAAACTCAAAAGTTAACTTTGGTCATGGCTTGTTTAAAAAAAACGAAAACAATTTGACGTCCGTCACTGTCACAGTTTTCGTCTGAGGTCAAATTTGGTCGTTATTCGGCTGTCGGTGAACATGTCAAACTAACGATCAAAGACTTCAGATTTTAGTCCAGGATCAGAAGATTCTTTTAGTACTTGCAAAATTTGTCTCAGACAGCCAAAATCGCACAGTGTAAAGTCTAAGGTTAGGCCATGTGTCCACCAAAGCGTTTTTCCACGTGCCTGGCGTATGTTTTCAATTGTTTTCAATGGGAGCGCCGCGTTTTTTAAACGCCATGAGCGTACCGAGGCGTTTTTTCACGCTGAAGCGCCCGGCGTTTTTACTGGTCACTGGGAGTTGAAAAATGTTCAACTTTGGATAAAACGCAGCGCTCATCACTGTCACTTTTTACCCAGCCGTCCAATCACAGTGGAGGAGGGGCGGGACTAATACCACACCGACCAACTGTCAACATTCAAACTGCTGCGGATATTCTGTATCATAGCAACGAAACGTCTCAACGGAAAAAAACGCCGCGCTGCCAAAACGCTCTCAAGCGCCCAATGCACGGCGTCTTCAGCAGAGCGTCTAGCGTTTTCAGCTGGCTAACGCACGGCCTTAGGATTTTTGTCTGGCACAAATCGAAGCAATTGGAGCATTTTTAGGACAACTGGTAAGAAGTGGTTCTCATTCATCTTGAGATACTCTAGATGACCATTGCCCCTGTTCGTTGTTGACCTGGAACTCTCTTGGTTATGGAACCATTAGTCTTTGCTGTAAGAAGAATGCGATCTGCTTTCTTTGTTTGTTGCTTCCCTCTTGATTGTGGCCTCGTTGCGATGGTCAATGCCTTGGGCTTTAAATGAATCAAAGAGAGGCATATTCTCCGTTTTCCTCTCTAGTCTCCCCAAGGCAACCAATGAAAAAGAGGCCAATTATCCTTACAAAATGGCTGCTCTTCTGCAGTGATGACAAGCCTTCAGTGCTTTGAAACAGCAATATTCCAAATTAAAAGAAGGGCAAAGGGGAGGGAGCGAGGGAAGATGGAGTACTCCGAATGTGACACCACAACCCTCGATGAGATTAGCGCGTCTCATGCCGTTCACTAGTAATCCTGTTTAAAAGCACTTTGCTTGTCGGTTTCTTCCATAATCCAAACACCACACTCTTATTTTAGCGGAGCAGAAGAATTAAGCTGTTATTTTTTACCTTTCGTTCTGCACCGGATCATTTATTTCTTGATTGTTTTTTGGGGGATTTCGTAAGAAAAGCTTGAGTTGTTTGGAAGGTCTGTTCATGGTTGATACTGTCAGATGACGATAAGCAACGGGGTGAATATAAATGTGCTCTATTTAGAGAACATAAAGGTGTTAGTTCACATTGAAGTAAGAATAGCTGGCGCTGAGAAGAAATGTAGCGTGTTTGCACCTTGGCTGATATATGCAGAAATAGTCCTTCTCAAAAACACTGTGGCTTTTTTTTTGGGATACATCTTAGATATAACTTTTGATTATAGCTATCTCATTCTATTTGGCCACGACTTGCTGGTCTGGGGGTCAATGACTGTCCAAGATAAAGAAATATGTAGCCTAATTGAATTTGTTTTCAATGTCATGTGGTGTAACCATCAAGGTCAAAGTAAAATAAATAATATACTAACACCTAGTTTTTTGACATTTTACAACTAGAACTAACCTCGCCATGTTTATTTATTTAATCAAAACTATATATTCATCATATAAAAGATATATACATTACATTTTAATGTATTTATTGGCCAGAATGTGTGTTTTTACAAAGCATTGTTTGGTCTCAGCGTAACATCTGTCTCTCAGTATCTCTTCCTGAACTATGAGAAACCTATAGGCCTCCTGCTGCCTTTGGATCACTACAGCATGCTCATTCATAAGGCCATCTGTATGAATTCTGCACTCATCCTATGGGCCTTTGACCTGTTGTTCTTCACGTTCCTCGCTGTGTCTCTTCCTCCTCTATTTTATCCTGCTGTTTAATGTCAGGATTACCTATATAGATCATTTTACCAGCAGGAATATCAAAATCACTGTATGGGATCGCGGTTATGTCCGGTTGTGAATTGGCTCATGCTATAACTGGAACCTCGTTTTCCTCTTCCTCATTGTTCAGACTAGGTCATTAGCCAAGAGCAACGGTGCTCAGTGGGCTTTCTAGGCTAAAGCCCTGTGTGTCACAGGATAACCTGTTTTAGGTTTGCTCTAAAAACTCTTCAAATGGAGATTTGACTTGAGCTCGAGTGCCAGAGGGCGTTTGATTTCACCTTTTTGAAAACATGCAGTGTAACATTAGAGACATGGTGTGAATTAGTAGCTTGTAATGGAGCTCCTTATTAGTGAGAAATGAAATTAGCGTGCCCTATAAATTTAGGCGGCCTGAATGATATCATTGCTGGGCTTGGATCCAAGATGAGCTTCGTACACCATCCACTGCACAGTGAGTTTAATCTGGGTTTTTGCTATATTGCACATCAGGAAATTGGTATTCATACACTCTAAAAAAATGCTGGGTTGTTTCAACCCAAATTTGGGTCAAATATGGACAAACCCAAATGTTGGGTAAAAAATGTAACTTAAAATTTTTACCCAACTTCAACTTTCACTTACAACTGTAATTTTTTTTATTACATTTTTAACCCAACATTTGGGTTTGTCCATATTTGAAACAACCCAGCATTTTTTTTTAGAGTGTATTATTAAAACCCAGTCTGTTTTTGTGTAATAGCTAAGCTGGTTTAATCGTTAAAGTAGCTTCTTTTTAACACACACGCTTACTTCTTTGTTGCTTTGTAATTATTGTGTTATATGTTGGGACCCCCTCGAATACGAGATGATATGTCTCAAGGGGTATATCACAAACACACACTCACACTTCGATATTGGAAACTGAACGTGAATTGTATGCATAGGTAGGTTTTTGGGGTTTTATAATAGATACATTCTAAACAATGCTGGGTTGTTTTAACCCAAATTTGGGTCAAATATGGACAAACCCAAATGTTGTAACTGTAAAACCCCAAAACTGTAAATTTTTAAATGACATTTTTAACCCAACATTTGAGTTTTTCCATATTTGACCCAAATTTGGGTTGAAACATCCCTGCCTTTTTTAGAGTGTACATTTTTCCATTTTTCCAACCAACCCTTTAAAGTAAACCCTTTCTTTCCTATTGTGCCGTATATATGATTGAAACGCTCTGGGCTTGATTGTGTCCGTGAGGAATTGATTGGATGGTTGTGGTTTGCTATTGGCTGATCTCATGTGAGTGACAGGTTCCCCCGCCCACTTCATCAGAGAAGAGATGCTGTAGGAGGGAGGGGAAGTTATTTTGAATGAGGTCACATACATACAAATAAAATTAAAGCTGCAAGCAGCGATGAAAAGGGCTCTCGCACCCGTGCCGCCGCCACCTGGCGGTTTTAGGAAGACAGAGCACGGTGGGCAGTGTGGAATGATAATAAATATAGGAGGACTATGTCAAAGTATTTGTATTTGCCACACTTCCTGCTACCAGCAGGTGGCGCTATTGCTATAACCAAATATGAGCATGGTCATGTGTTCAGGACAGGACTCTTATCAAACATGTGAAGTTTGGGGCAGATCGAACATTGTATGCCTGAGTTACTGCAGGCTGTCTGTGGTTGCATAGCAACATCGGAACTGCAAGCAATATTGACCTATATGACATATTCATGCACAAATCACCAAAAGGCTGTAATTGTGTGCACATTTGTCAGGCCGCCATGGGCACACCCTTCAACGAAAACTCAAGATCTTCTCAATTTAACGTCGCAAAGGCCATAAGATTCAGGATCAGAGGATCAGATCAAAACTGTAGGAGGAGTTTTTTAAAGTACAACATAAGGAAATTACGAAAAATGCACAAAATCTAGGAGGAAGTTCAAAATAGCTGACTTCCTGTTGTGTTTAGGGCTATGCTCCAAGAGACTTTTTTGTAGCTATTGGCTCATTACGTGTATGTACCAAATGTCATACCTGTACGTGAAACGTAGAGCCCGGGGCAAAATGTGGGGGCAATAATTTAAAGAATTTGCCCCACCCAGTTTTGAAAACCATATCACACGTAAATTTCCCACGACTTCTGAAGCGTGTGCAAAGTTTCATGAGTTTTCGGGCATGTTTAAGCGATTCTTTTTAGAAGAAGAAGAAGAAACAGAGCAAAAACACTAGGGTCCTCTCACCATCGGTGCTCGGGCCCTAAAAATAACTAATAGTGTACTGTACACGGATCACTGATTTATAAAAATGAAAAATGTTGATTTCATTGTGAGTTTAACACCAGGTGTAAATGGCCTCTTTTATCACCGGCACTGTGTTTCCAGGCTAAGGATCTGGAAGCGTACCGCAGCCTGCCTCGGGATGGCGTCCCCTGGGCGTCTCAGTTTCACAGGGAAAACGCCCGCTCTTCCCTCAGTGCCAACCATCCCATGGTGGACCAGTGGCTGGAGCGCCAAGAACAGGTACTGTCAGGAACTCAAAAGTGCTCCATAAATATATTTATTTATTGTATTTTTGAGCTAAGTGTGGACTCTGGAGTCAAGGAGAGATTATTGAATACAGTATTTCTATGGAAAAAAGGGTTTTGAATGAGAGAATAAGGAGAGAACGACACCCACGTTGTTGGGCGAGGATTTCGCTAACCTTACAAAACGAGGGCTCCGGTCTCCGTGAGTGTCTTTGAAACGCAGCTCTTTTGTCTATGGATCGGTGGAACTGACTGACGGCATGTGGGAGGTGTTTCAAATCCCTCTCGCGGAGAGAAGAGAAAGAAAGGAAGGAGATTGAGATGTTTGAGGTGCCAGGCGTGCTGCAGGGAATTCACTTATTAATTTTCGCAATCGATTCTCTCGAACCGCCAGCATCCATTTCACTTTTCTCTCTCGGCCCATTGAAACGGCTGTGACAGAGGTTCGGCTGCTTGTTTGCAATTCAGGTGGTCTCGGTTTCTCATTCCCCGGCAGTTTGCAGAGACCCCCCCCCGCCCCCCAGCACCTCAAGGGCCCGTGACACCGGGAGTCGTGCATCATCATTAGGGAAGGCGTCTCGCGTGGAGGAGCCTCTGGGTTGGATGTCGGGTTGAAAGGAACAGTCAGTCAAGGCCAGAGCTCAGCCTGACAGACTCATTCATTTGAGCTTCAGTCTAGTACAGCTTATCCTGACCCAAACCCCCACACACACTCACACACACACCCGACCCGGGCCGGCTTTCTCAAGACACGCCATCCTAGCACCTCTGCCCTCTTTTCTTATTTCACCATGCCTGTTTTCCAGTCCTTTCCCCTCCTTTTCCCTCTTAGCAGGAAGTGGTTATTAGAAGTGACAGGCAGATTTCAAGACAGATGCAGAGGTCCTGTTGTTATTCAAGCACGTTAATAACCCCCCCCCCCCACACACACACACACACAGCAAATATAAACTACTGTAGCTAGTATTTCTCCTACCTTTCGTATTAGTGATATATATATATATATATATATATATATATATATATATATATATATATATATACCGTACACATGTTAGAGAAGTTTTTAATAAATGGCATTTTTCAGCTAATTTTTGTCATTTGGAATGATAAGAGGGAGATAAATTACACCATTTTTTATTTTTATTTTAACCCCCTCCAGATCATTAATATAATATAATATACTTTTTGTTAATATTTTGAATAAGATATTATTATTACTATTATTATTATTATTTTCACTTTAATTGTATTTAAACTTTTAGTATTTTTTGTCATTTTGTATGCCTATATTAGGGCTGCCAAATGATTAATCGCGATTAATCGCGTCCAAAATAAAAGTTTGTATTTACATAATATATGTGGGTGCACTGTGTATAATTATTTTGTGTATATATATATATATATATATATATATAAATTCACATACATGCATGTATATTTAAGAAAAAAAATAATATATATCTTAGGGCTGTGCAAAAGTTAATTGCGATTAATCGCATCCAAAATAAAAGTCTGTGTTTACATAGTATATTTGTGTGTGCTGTATATAATTATTTTCTATATATAAATACACACACATGCATGTATATGTTTAAGAAAATGTGTTATTCCTATATAAAATATTTATATTTATATAATATAGATTATGTATTTTTATATATATATACAGAATTTAAGCGCAAATAATTCTTAAATATATACATGCATGCATAGGTATTTATATATACAAAATAATTATATACAGCACACTCAAATATATTATGTAAAACAGACTTTTATTTTGGATGCGATTAATCGCAATTAACTTTTGCACAGCCCTAATATATATATATATATATATATATATATATAAATCTATGTACAGTATATGCATGAAAAAAATTCTTAGATATATACAAGCATGTGTGTGTATTTATAATAGTTATACAATGTTGCAACTAGTTGAAATAGTAATAATGAGTTTGATTTTTTTTTTTTCAATTCATAATTTTTTTTTTAATATGGTTTTAGATTTAGTTAATGATAATAACCCTGGTCTAGATTTGTGTTTGTGTTCTCAGTCGGCTGGTTAGAGTTTGTATATGTGATGTAAGATTCACAAATGAATTACTCTTTTGAATCAAATCTTTTCAATGAGTCAATGTGGTTTGAATCAATGACTGTGAGCGCAGTTTGTGAAGAACTCTTTACTATTTTATATATATATATATATATATATATATATATATAATGATATATAATTAAGTATATAATTATATATACAGTGTATTACAGTGAGTGAGTGTATTACAGGTTAGCTTGCAACATTTTTTGAGCAGTTTATTCAACACTTCACAGCGTAGTAAAACCACAAGGATATCTCAAGTCAAGCACGTCTTTGTGTTTTACATTCACTGTGTGATTATCGTCTCCACTGGCTTATCACGGAGTACTAAGCAATTAAGTCTTTATTGCCATCTTAAATATCCATTTAATCTTTCATTTCCCATTCACTTTTATTAGCTCTAATTGTTTAGTTGCCTTCGCTCTTCACAGCAGACTCAGTTCGATATAGCCTCCGTTCTATTTGCATAATGTTTGTGGCTTCTTTATAGACCTTGAGTAAGCGGCTTAATTAAGCTTGGCTATTTTCTCTTCATGCATTGAGTCATGTGTCTCTTGTGTTATTTTGAGGGGAGGAGCCTGACTCTGTGTGTTGCTACTGCCTATGATGATTACGTCAAGCCAATGAGATCGCTACCCATGGTCACCTGACACTTGTTCTGCATCAGCATGGTTCATCCGCCGGTGTTTTTAATTCACACTCCCGCCTGGCGCTCGTACAGTGAGGCCGCTGGGGATTGTTGGAGTGCCATTTCCTTTTCCATTTTTAAAAAGTTCCTCTCCCTAGTGATGAATTAGAGATGACCCATCTGGGCAGGAGGAGGCTTACGCTGCATAGGTTTGTGGGTAATCTCGAGGCCTCCTCCTTCTGGAACAAGTGAGGATCATTTTGTGAATTTCACCATCAAACGACTCTCATTATTATTCAAGAGAGCAGAAGTACAGCTTCCGTTTTATTCTTCCCGTGTGATGAGATATTGTGAATTAGGTTAACCCGGAGTACGTGACCACTGTTAAACTTTATCTTTTTAGACTTTAGACTTGGATTGTGGAGATAGAATGTCATTTTTTTTTGGTAATGAGTTAGAAATTGTCTGAGAATTACTCTTTCTTAGCTGTTCATTTCGTCTCAGAAGAAGGAGTCAGAATTCTGGACATTGTTTGATAAAGGAAAATAATTGCAAAAGACCGTCAAATCAGTGCTTTATTACAGAGGAGTGCAATTTTCTTGCCAATTCTGTCTAATGAAAGAGGAGTGTGCATTTTAAAGCTATAATTAAGGTGTGTGTGTGTATTGTAAAATGTCTTCAGAACTTCTTTTATGAGCTTTTTGTGGTTTGCTTTGGTCCCGCCTAGACAGAGACATTCCTCATGTAATGGACTTATCTAAGGTCAACATGTCAAACACAGGTGGAGTGCAGGGGCAAAACCAGCAGATGGCAAGACCAATTTACTTTACCAATTTAGTAACACTAGTTTAGTGTCCAATTCTCATTATTAACTAGTTGCTTATAAGCATGCATAGGTGTTTATTAGTACTTATAAAACGCATATTAATGCCTTATTGTACATGACCTTATTTTTCATCCCATAACTAATCTTAACAACCACCTTATTAACTATTAATAAACAGTAACTAAGAGTTTATTGAGGCAAAGGTCATAGTCAATATTGAGGATTGGACTCTAAACTTAAGTGTGACCACATATTTTAGATACGCTGTATTAGAAATAAATCGTCATCTCCGAATATATGCAAGTTTTCCCCATGGATCTGTCATTTCCGGAGTGTTTGAACATCAGCCTGTTCTCACATAAATTCTCTCTATAACACGCATTGTGTATTGTCGTACAATTTAAATGCGAAAATTAGTTATTGTCGTACGATTTATACGCGAAAATGAGAAAACGATAAACCTTCTGTTGAAAAAAAACGAATGTTTAACCATGCATGACTTGCTACCATGATACCAATATGGCTGACAAGGCTGTTTGTTAGCATGCATATGATACACAGTTTTCGCGTGCATTTGATATGCAGTTCATTTGCGTGTAATACACACCACTAATTCCAAACGTATAATACACACACACCCCACACCACTACTAAACCTATCCTAACCAACCCATGCACGTAAAAACTCACTTTAGCGTATAAATTGCACGATAAACACACTGCGTGCAATGGAGACGCTTTTAGTGTGATCGGCTCGCTGCAATGCATCACTAAAACATTCCTGTAAAAAATGAGATTAACAGATGCTTTTAAATTATTGATGGTAAATAAAGCATGCAAATGAACTCATTTTAAGATGTTTGTCTGATGAATGCAATATTTTCTAGAGCAATCTCAACATGCATATTTATGTTTACTCAAATGGTAAACCTTCTGTTGAAAAAATGATTGTTTATGTTTTGTAAAAAGAATGTGTGTTTTTTAACCATGCATGACTTGCTACCATGACACTAATAGGGCTGTACGTTTGTTAGTGTTATAGGTGGTTGTTAGGGTTGTATAACTGGTTGTTAGGTGGTTGCTTACTGTCCCAAGTCAACATAGCCCAACCACAAATCTGGGTCCCTAGATACAAGTCAAACATTGTGTACACTCTAAAAATGCTGGGTTGTTTTAACCCAACTTTGGGTCAAATATGGACAAACCCAAACGTTCGGTTAAAAATGTAATTGAAAAATCTAACCCAATGGCTGGGTTTGTCCATATTTGACCCAAAGTTGGGTTAAAACAACCCAGCATTTTTAGGGTGTACAGTTTAGAGTAAAATACCAATGTACCTGGTGCACATTGAATGCAGTATATCAGGAGCCCAGACCAGCTTTTTTTAAATATACTGTAAAATAAAAATAAAAACAATTTTTTTCTTAACCCACTCTCAGAAAAAGGTACAAAAGCTGTCACTGGGCCTGTACCTTTTCAAAAGCTAAACTTTTGTCCATTTCAGGTGCTAATATGTACATTTTAGGTCCTAATATGTACATTTCAGGTGCTAATATGTACATTTTAGGTGCTGATATGTCCATTTCATGAGATAATATGTACATTTTAGGTGCTAATATGTACATTTCATGAGATAATATGTACATTTTAGGTGCTAATATGTACATTTCATGAGGTAATATGTACATTTTAGGTGCTAATATGTACATTTTAGGTGCTAATATGTACATTTTAGGTGTTATTATGGACTTTTTAGGTGTTAGTATGCACATTTTATGTGTTAATATGTACATGTTAGGTGCTAATATCTACATTTTAAGTGTTAATATGTACATTTTAGGTGCTAATATGTACATTTCATGAGATAATATGTACATTTTAGGTGCTAATATGTACATTTTAGGTGTTATTATGGACTTTTTAGGTGTTAGTATGTACATTTTAGGTGTTAATATGTACATGTTAGGTGCTAATATCTACATTGTAAGTGTTAATATGTACATTTTAGGTCCTAATATGTACATTTTAAGTGTTAATATGTACATTTTAGCTGCTAATATGTCCATTTCATGAGGTAATATGTACATTTTAGGTATTTTAGGTATTTTAGGTGTTAATATGTACATTTCAGGTGCTAATATGGACATTTCAGGTCCTAATATGTATATTTTAGGTAAGAATATTTACCACTAAGGTACCAATATGCAGCTTTTGGGTACAAAAGTGTACCTTTTTAAAAGGTACAGCCCCAGTGACAGCTTTTGTACCTTTTTTTCTGAGAGTGTAAAGTAGTAAAACTACAGTACTTATGTCTTAATTTCTTCTGTTGTAAGTGCTAAACCTTCAAGATCTGTTAGCTGAAGAGAGACCTATGCTTCACATTACAAATTGAACTTCCATAAACTTTTCTCCACAAAAAAAAAAAATAATAATAATAATAAAACTATATACAGTATAAAATAAGAAAATAAAATGTAACTGGCAGTAATTCCCAAATGCAGATTAAACTTCATACAGATAAAGTTTGCGGTGTTCTCCATTCACCCTGAGACTCTGAAAACATTGGATTTCGTGTACAAGATAACAAAGTGCTTATATTTATTCACTTTAATATCAACCTTTTATGGTTTGATAAGTGCATTAAGCTTTATTGCATTTTTGTTTGACTCTTGGAAAACGTAAATCTATTTTGGGTTCATTATGAAACTCTGGTCGAGGTTATTATTGAGAAAACACAGGAATTATCCTTCATGTCCGTGGCACATATTGTACTTTAATCGTAATGTTGAGAGAATTCTCTATCCCGCTTCTACAGAAACTAATTAATTCCTGTAATTAATGTCCAAACAACAAACCACTCTCGAGTCCGAGGTATAGATTTACCTCACATCCTGAGCGTTTCATCTTCCTGACAGAGGAATAGTGGATTGGTTTTGTGTCTGGAGGATTCTGCGTTCTCACACTCTGTCTTGCTTTCTGCTCGTCCTCCACAGGTTTTGTTTCCACTCTTTTCGAAAAATGAATCCTCTCCCTCCTCATTCATCTCTTCCCTCTCTCCCAATTCTGTAGAAAAGACGAGGGATTCCTCCGCCCCCTCTGAAAGGGTTCAGATTCTTTGTTGTTACTTTCCCTCTCCTCTCATATGTACTGTGTGTGTATGTGTGTGTTCACAGTAACACACACGCATTCTCGCCGCAAGCGCATGGCAAACCTGGCCTGTAGGTGCTGCTCTGATCTCATTCTTTGAACCCTCATCCAAGAGGAAAGAAACAAAGAAAAAAAGGGCATATAGAAGAAACCCTCTCTCCCTTGGCTCTTTTGAAAGGCCTCTCCCATCATACCACACACACACACACACACTGATTATTCACAGTGCAAATGGCAGCCCACCAGAGAGCAGCTCCTACAAAGAAACCCAGACAATGCAACCTGAGACACTGCTAAGCTCAGCCTAGCGTAATTAACTATCTGCTTCGTTCTTGCCCGCTGGATTCATCCCTTGCTCTCATTTGGGCTCCTTTTGCCCATGTAAACAAATAAAACACATTTCTTTTGCACTTTCATGTGAAGCTACATTGCAAAGAGCTTCATAGATTTAGCGAACAAGGCCCACCGCCAACACATTAGCAAAAGCTGTATTCAGTATTGCTGAACCGAAGCGCCTGTTGATCTATCTTTCACCTCTTCTCTGGCTCACTGACCCCCTTAAACACACATTCAAATGCAACCTCACCCCGTCATCTCCTGGTTTTGAGTGTAAGAACTTCATGATCTCGTCGATATACTGTAAAGTCTGTCCATTAACCCCTAAATGTCTTGGGCTCCTCTACTGCTGACAGCATTCAACCTGTCTCAAAGGCTTTCTTCACTGCACATCCAGGCTTGTCCTATGGTTGAGCAAACACTGAAACAATTCTTCTCCATTAACCTGCCACCTCTGCCCAACACCTTGACCTTTTCTCCGCAGCAACTGGAAGCAAGCGAAAGGTCTTTCCTGGAAAATCAATCTTAAACTAGTTTAAGGTGGTGGGTGGGACTTTGGTCCACAAACTGGTTCACGTTTGTTTATAAGTGGGTCAAAGCTTTTTTTTTGTGGTTTACTAGCCAGTCTACCAGCTTGTGTGACCTGACTGAACTGGCTGACAATCTCAGCCAAGATCAGCGATCAGCGCGTTTTTCCATAAACTAGCTTACACGAGTGGTTCACTTTTGAAAAAAAAAAAATAAATAAATCTTTTGCTGGTAATTTACTCACCCCCATGTCATCCAAGATGTCCATGTCTTTCTTTCTTCAGTCGAAAAGAAATGAAGGTTTTTGATGAAAACGTTCCAGGATTTTTCTCCATATAATGGACTTCAATGGGAACCAAACGGTTCAAGGTTCCAGTGCAAACTGTTCAAAGGGCTTTAAACGATTCCAGACGATGAATAAGGGTCTTATCAAGTGAAATGATCGCGCATTTAATAAATAAATTACAAAGTTTAAGTTTAATAAGCTCAAGCCTTGCTCTGTTCTGTGATGCGTGTTTGTGACTCTCCTGTTCGAACTCGTTTATCAAAATGAACGAATCTTTTTCTGAGTAATTTGGTTCATTCAACGAACGAAATGAACGAATTTTCATGAACGAGTTCGAACAGGAGAGTCATGAACGTGCATCACAGAACAGAGCAAGGCGAGCATTTGAGCTTATAAAACTTAAACTTTGTTATTTATTCATTAAATGAGCGATCGTTTCGCTAGATAAGACCCTTATTCATCGTCTGGAATCGTTTAAAGCCCTTTGAACAGTTTGCAGTTTGTACTGAAAGTGTCTTTTGAACCATGAACCGTTTGGTTCCCATTGAAGTCCATTATATGTAGAAAAATGCTGGAATGTTTTCATCAAAAATGAAGAAAGAATGACATGGACATCTTGGATAACATGGGGGTGAGTAAATTATCAGCAAAATTTTCTTAAAAGTGAACTACGCCTTTAACAATTTTATGCAACGGGCGACTTTGATCAATATGACCTTGCAATATGAGCAACAACATATTGCGAAAACCACCAATGAGAGTGACGACTGTGGAGGTCACATGATCCACCTCCTGCGACTGTAGTCGATTAGGAGTTCCTACTTGTACAAACCCAAAAGTATAACGATCAGTGTGAGCGGCCCATCAACATTGACTTCTGCTATTGAAACTACGTCCTGATGTCACAGAGCCCTCTGATATGTCATAACTCTAGAACTAATATGGATTTCATGAACAATTTTTTTTAACTCAAGCTCACTTCACACTTTTTGACTTGTTGTTACTCTGAACTGTGTAAAAATATTGATGGTTTAACTTAAAAAAGTAAGTAACCTGGTTGCCTTAAAATTTTAAGTTGATTGAACTGGAAAAAGTGAGTTAATACAATGAAGAAGAATGATTTAACCATCAGAAACTCAAAATTATATGTTATCTGAACTAAATAAATTATTTAAGTTGATTTGACAAAAGAAAAAATGTTGTGATTACTACACTGTAAAAAAAAATTATTGTTGGTTTAACTTAAAAAAGTAAGTAACCTTGGTTGCCTTAAAATTTTAAGTTGATTGAACTGGAAAAAGTGAGTTAATACAATGAAGGAGATTAATTTAATCATCAGAAACTCAAAATAATAAGTTATCTCAACTAAATAAATTATTATAAAGTTGATTTGACAAAAGAAAATATGTTGTGATAACAAATCTTGAAAATATTTTTTACAGTGTAGCTGTACTTCTCTATTTATATACAAAGAGTCTAAGAGTCTAATAAGGCCATGTTTTTGTGGAAATATTCCTCTCCCTGTCAAAACAAATCAATAAAGGGTGCTTATCTATCCATCTTGAAACATGGCGTGATACTCTTTGCACCTGTCGTGCTGACAAAACACAAAACACATTTTACCTGTAATAAGGAGTCTATCCTCCAAAACACATCAAACCTGCCATTACTTCACTCCGTTATTTATGTTCTCTCTTTCTTTTCACCCACTCTTTTATTTCCACACGGGTGATTATGAGTGTGTTATGTCCTGATTAGAATTAGTGAGTGCACTTTGTGCTGTGCTCTACAGAGTGAGAAATCACTCCCTCAGTGAGAATAATTGAGCCCAGGCCCGGTTGCCAGCTCATTACCCACAAATCATAGTAGGCTGGGGCAACTTAGCAGGAGACAATAATGACTTTGGGGAATTTGGAAACTCACTGTGGTGAAAACTGCTGTTACGCTGAGGGCATATCAGTGGCGAGGAACTCCGAATACAGGGTGGAGATGTATGAAAGTACGGGGGAAGTCAAGATGAGGGTTACTTTACTCAAATGCAAACGTTAGATCTGTCAGAGACTACGGTGCAACAAACTGTGAATGAAAGTTGAACGAGGTTCTTGTCAGGCAATTTCTCAGATGGAGGGTCCTCACAAATAGACTGGACTTGATCCAAGCTCCGTTGTTGACGGACTGCGGGAATTAGCCATGCTTGAAAAGCGCTAACATCCATCACGGGTTTCGCATTTGTAACAGACAAATTCCTTTCAAAGCCCACTTTGGCATTAAGCGGCGTCTCCCTTTCTTGCTCTCTCTCCAGCTAAGTGGTCCACACCTGGACGCAATGAAATACCCAGAAAACGAGGGTAATTGACGGAAGACGCGTCACAGTTTGCGCAAATAGCGAGTGGTCCCAAAACATTTCGAACGCAAAGACGACTGTATTCCTCAACACCTATTCGACATCATTGTGTCATGGCTTTACTTGAGGGGGCACATCATAATCAAGTCATTATTAACGAACCATACACTAACATAAACAAATGGCTTGTTAATACATCATGTCATGACTTTACTTGAGGGGGCACATCATAATTAACTCACTGTTAACTACTTAGCAATTTCAGCTCATGATTTATCATAAACTTACAATCAAATAGCCATGTACTACAACTAGTATTCAGCCCAGTTAAGTGATGTCGTGTGGTCTGAGAACGGAGGTACAGTATCGTCATTTCCCATACCAGTCTTGCTGAATAATTCATTCCTGTTTATTAGATTTTTTTTAGTCTTTGTTCCAGTTTATAATGCGAGTGTCTCCTTTGCTCCAAGTCATTTGTCACAAATGAGTCCACTCCATGTGTCCATCGTACCAACAGGCCGCTTTCGCTCTTTTATTGCCTCCATTAGAGTGTAATGCTTTTAAGTTGCCATAGGAATATGGCCAACCGTAAACAGCTCTACTTCTGTGAATGGAGTCCAGGAGGAGTCCTTCTGCCCATTTAGAGAAAAGAGGAACGCATTTGATGTGCATGAGTGGCGAAGAAAAGGTCTGCGGTGGCCCTCTCTGAATTGACAGGAAGGAGTGAAATGCAGATACAGGCTGAGTGGATGGTCTATCTGCTTATTTCTTTCTGTGGGAAATGAAATCACTCGCAAATTGGTCTCGGCAGGATGGGGACCGCATGGTGGGCTTACTTGTCTCCGTCGTGTGGGGAGTCCCTTAGTTCCATAACCTGGCTGTCCACAGGTGAACCATAATGAATGCAGAGATGAATATGCATCGGGAGATGCTGTTCAAAAGTAAATTGTGCGTCACATGCTGTTATTTTCGATGAAGACTTCGTTTCCCACCAGTGTGAGGCCATTGCCAGTGTTCATTGCTGTGAAATGATTGAAAACCGAACTATAGCTGTCCCTCAAGTGCCAGCTTAAGATTCATGAATAAAAAATAAAAAGTCTGCCATGCAAATATGTTTCAAGAAAATCACCTCAACCTGTAATATTTGCATGTTGATCGCAAGAAAAAAAATGTTATTAAAAGAAATGAAAAATACGTATTGGAAAAAAAAATACTTTAAACTGTTATTAAATTATTAGTATACTTTGTTGGTATTAGTATGATGAGTATCATTAAAGTCACAGTTCAATACTGTGAAATGATTAACAGCCACACCATCTGTTAGCACCAGCTAAAAGCCATGAAAAATATTACGTTGTTATTACAAGATAAAAGTCTTCTCATATATATATAATAGGACTGGGCAACGATTAATCACGATTAATTGCATCCAAAATAAAAGTTTGTGTTTTATTTAATAGTATATATGTGTGTACTGTGTAATATTTTTTATGATTTTTTAATATATACACATATTGTGTATTATTTTGTCATACACGCATGTACATATTTAAGAAAAAATTGTTATTAATATATGAAATATTAATATTTATATTTAATATAAATTATGTATATATATATATATATATATATATATACACAGTATATACTGTACATGCACATATTTCTTAAATATATACACGCATGTGTTTGTATTTATATATACATATATATATATATATATATATATATACACTTATATATACAATATAATTATACACACCACACACACATATGTTATGTAAACACAAACTTTTATTTTGGATGCGATTGATCGCGATTAATCGCTGCCTGGCCCTATATATATATATATATATATATATATATATATATATGTTAGGAAGTCAAATATTGTTAGGAAGTGTTAGGAAGTCAAATATTACTGATCTGATTATAAGGAACAAATTTAAAAGTACATCAATCCTTGCATGACTTTGTTGAATGAAAAAAAAAAGAATGTTTAAAACATAAAACAGTTGTATTTTATAGTGTTATAATTTACTATAGCATACATTAGCAGTGATTTACTACACATTTTTTTCCTAGTTTGTGCAGATCTAATAGTCCTTCATGGAGTTTCACTTTAAGGCCAACTTGTTTTTGGACTGCTTTTAAACTGCTCCGGTACTTTGAGTTATTGCTTTCTGCTTCATATGAATTCCGGTGCGCTTCAAAGACTTTTCCTCATTCTTTCCTAGTGGAACAGACTCCGGAGTGGGAGGATGTCTTGGATGGTTGCACCTTTGAACCTGACTGATGCTTTTGTGATTGGTCTAAAAATACAGCAGGTAGCGCAGGCTCAGGCTGTCAATATATCAGGGATCTCTCTCACAACAGAGCAAGGGCGGAAAGGGAATCAGTCATGTTTATTCTATAAAACTAAAGTTTAGCGCATAAATGGTGACGTGCTTCTCCGCTCCCTGCTTTCCTGTGTTTGTTCTCGCCTTCATTCAAGTTTCTGCTCAAATGTTGCATGTGTTACTTTTGGCATATGGGCTTTTTCAGGTGGGAATAGCAAGTGTGGATTTGTATTGTCTTGAAATATAAAAGCTGCCCCATTTCAATTGTTGGCCCGTTATAAACCAGCTTCACAATGAAGCCAGTGAACTTGGTGCTTACAAGATTCTTCCTATAAAGTGTTGACACTTGAATGAGCAGACTTTCCTGTACAGACAAAGCGGCACAGGAAGGGCTGTAACCTGTCGTGAACCAAACGTGAAGATTAGCAGAATCATGTTTTTTGTATAGGCAGGTTTATTGAGGGAACACTGTCCGCTTGGCTTCCCACACACAGATTGAAACAATACCACAATAAAAATAGATATTCTTGCGGTGTTTTGCATTAAATATTTCACGAAACTGTTGGTTGTTCTAATGCTCATCGACCTTTTTGTCTTGTAGCCTAAACATAGAAATGGGCTAAATGCAATCTCATGAGATTAAGAATTGCATTGAGCTTAGATATGTTTTGGCTTTTTACACAAATAAATTGATATCCATATTCCCTTTCTGCCATTCATTGCATTCAAAGGCTGACAGCTATGGAAGCGTATTGCATTCACTTGAAGAAACAAAATCTACTATGTTTTTTCTGAATTAATAAGTTAATTTTCTCTGAATTACAAGATAATTTTTTATGGGATTTGTTTTGCTCTGTTTTTCTGAATTAATGACTTGATTATCTCAAAAACTCAGAAAAACAGAGCAAAAACTTTTTCCCTTGAAAAAAAATATCTCATAATTATGGGGAAAATTAACTCATTAATTCATAAAAACAGAGCAAAACTCTTTTTCATGAAAAAATGATCTCGTAATTATGAGATAATTAACTCACTAATTCAGAAAAACATAGCAAAAACTTTTCCCTTGAAAAAAATATCTCATAATTATGATATAATTAAGTTGTTAATCCAGAAAAAGAGAGCAAAAACTTTTTTCCATAAAAATGATCTAGTAATTATGAGATAACTCGTTAATTCAGAAAAACAGAGCAAAAACTTTTTCCCTTGAAAAAAATATCTCATAATTATGATATAATTAAGTTGTTAATCCAGAAAAAGAGAGCAAAATTTTTTCCATGAAAATGATCTAGTAATTATGAGATAACTCGTTAATTCATAAAAACAGAGCAAAAAACTTTTTTTCATGAAAAATTATCTAATTATGAGATAATTAACTCGTTAATTCAGTAAAACAGAGCAAAAACGTTTTTCATGAAAAATGATCTCGTAATTATAAGATAATTAACTCGTTAATTCAGACAAACAGAGCAAAAACTTTTTTCCATGAAAAATTATATAGTAATTATGAGATAATTAACTCATTAATTCAGAAAAACTAAGCAAAAACTTTTTTCCATTAAAAATTATTTAATATTTAAGAGTAGATTTCTCAGAGTAGATTTTGTTTCCTCAAGTGAATGCAATACGTTTCCTTAGACAGCTGTGCATTCCCATCAAATATTTTGTGCTCCACACACACACACACAGCTGCTTTTCTAATCCCAATTCCGATATAAGTGTTAAGTGGACTTTATATTTATAATATATATATATTGTGTGTTAAATTTCACATTGCCTTTCTGGACAGGCACCTGTGAAGTGTTTAGGACTGTGTGTGTTATTGTGGTGCCGTCAGCCAATCACAGTGGTGTGTCATGATGTCATTTCCCTGCAGCTTCAGAGTGATCAGTCATATGGCAATTACAGTTTAAAGGATCCTGGCTGCAGAATGGAGCACCCATGGGTACAGATGGCTGATTTTAAATCGCCATTGAGACGAATGCGAATACTAATGGACAGCTCTCTCCAGGTGTTATATACCTCTTTAAAAATAACTGATGTGTTTCAGCATATCCAGAAATGATCCTCTGGAGTTCTCATGAAATTGCCGTTCTGTTTCCACTTTATCCACCGATCTCTGCTAATGTCTTTATGATCTCAGGTTTTTGTTGCTTTTTGTAATCACACATATGCTCAGTGACCTTCATGGCTTAGAGCCAGATTAATAGCTCCATACAGAGTTAGAGGGACGATCCTCCCTCTTAATCACCTCTAAATTATGATTAATCATGAAAAAACAGTCATAAGTGTGCTGCTCAAGGCGGTTCAGAGTTAGCCGGCTCTTTCTATATCAGGAAAATGTGCTTCAGTCTTGCTTTTCCAGTCACATGGGTTCAGTTTTGCTGTACCATCACTCTAAAAATGCTGGGTTGTTTTAACCCAACTTTGGGTCAAATATGGACAAACCCAATGGCTGGTTTTGTCTGTTACGATAGTCACTGTGTCAGATTACGCGATTTTGACTTCTAAAATCTTGTTGTGTTATGGACAAGACACATGTCAGACTACACGTTGCTTCCTGACCAGTCATCGTGATGTCATCGAGAAAGCAAACAATAGATGAAGCTGAAGTGTTGTATTGGCTGTCCTGAGTTAAATATTGTTTTCTTATATATTTTTGCTTTTAGTTTTAACGTTAGCACCATCGTCTCTCTTTCGTTTCGCCATTTTTGAAAGTCGTGTACGGAAAAGCTTCTGTGCTCCTATTGGTCAACCTCATACATGTGACGGAACCGTCGTGGACGACCGTTAAAAAAATGCTAGTCTTTGACGCGACGTAGGTTTGTCGCCCACTACGACACACTATCCGAGATGATACGATCGAATCGAACGATTGTTGTTTACGAATCCCCACGACACCCTACGTCAAACGGATCGTGTCAAAATCGGGCTAAAATCGCGTAATCTGAACCAGGCATTACATTTTTTTAATTACATTTTTAACCCAACGTTTGGGTTAGTCCATATTTGACCCAAAATTGGGTTAAAACGACCCAGCATTTTTAGATTGATGGTATTCTTTTTTGTTTGACAAGTAATAAAATGTTCTGGATGGGGAAACGATTCTTAAGAAACAATACTGTTGCAGGGAGACATGAATGGCAACGTATGTGAGCATATGTTATATTTGGTTGGCCATTGAGAAACTGCACATGGACAAACCAATATCAATCAACCACTCAGCTGAATATTGGGGTTTTGCTTATGGTCTTGTGATATTGTTGGCACTATGTCGTCGGGACATTGTTACAAAGAGAAAAACTCCGGCTGAAGCAGCAAATCACTTCAAAAGTGGCCCCAGACAAAAGCAGGCAGTGATAACTCGATTTTCGATAATTCATGCGCCCTTAAAGCTCTGTGTGGGATATGAGAAAGTATTCCTGCCTCTGGTTATTGATGAAGGCATGCCAGTTAAAGGCACTGCCTGCTTTAGGTTTTATTATTGACTAAATGATTGATTTAAACCCTCATAATTAGCTGACCTAATTTAATAAAAGTGCAATTTAACTATACTTCAGCCCCACCGAAGCGTGCTGTGGCATTGATAGATATGCCTGTGCGTGTATGAAATCACAACTGACAGATGATGTATTTGGTACAGATGCATTTCGTTGACTGAACGAGAGAAAGAGAGAGAGGGACATTGACATTTTGTCCCGTGTCTCACTGCAGGTCACTCTCGCTAACTTCTCTCCTCGATCTAGACAAATGTGAATTAGCGCACGTATCTGATTTCATTTACTTAATAGCATTAAGAACCTGTTTGGCTTTAATAATCCATGGCCGAGCCAAACTTTTATACACCATTAGTGGTGTCTTAAAAAAACAAAGGGGAGACAGGTTTAAAGGGGCTGATGTCTTTGTTGATTTAAACGAGGGGAAATAAGAGTTGAAATACACTGGCAGAAATAAAACCTTGCTCATTGGATTACAGGAAGCCATGTTTCAACTGCCGCCTCCCTATTTTTATGTGCTTTACTTATGAGCATTATTTTCTAAATCAAGCAGCACTATTTCTATTGCTCATGTTTTTGGTTTGGTTTGGTTTGATTTAGTTTGGTTGGTTTTAGTTTGGTTTGATGTGGTTGGGTTGGGTTAGGCTTGCTTGGGCTGGGCTGGCTTGGGTTTGGTTTGGTTTGGTTTGGTTTGGTTTGGTTGGGTCGGGTTGGGTTGAATTGGGTTTGGTTTGGCTGAACAAGCTTGACTTTGACTTTGATTTGATTTGTTTGGCAAACTTTGACAAACTGACTTTGGTTTGATTTGTTTGGGTTTGGTTATGTTCGGTTGTTGTTTGGGCCTGCTTTGGTTTAGTTGGGTTTGGTTTGGGGTTGGGCTGGGCTGGGCTGGACTGGGCTGGGCTGGGCTGGTTTTGGTTTGGTTAGGTTAGGTTAGGTTAGTTTGGTTTGATGTGGTTGGGTTTGGTTAGGCTTGCTTGGGCTGGTCTGGCTTGGGTTTGGTGTTTTGGTTTAATTTGGTTTGGTTTGGTTTGATTTGGTTGGCTTAGGATTGGGTTGGGTTAGGTTAGGTTAGGTTGGGTTAGGTTAGGTCGGGTCAGGTTAGGTTAGGTTAGGTTAGGTTAGGTTTGGTTTGGGTTTGGTTTGGCTAGGCTGACTTTGGTTTGATTTGTTTGGGTTTGGTTATGTTGGGTTGTGGTTTGGGCTGGCTTTGGTTTGGTTGGGTTGGGTTGGGTTAGGTTAGGTTAGGTTTGGTCCGGTTAGGTTGGGTTAGGTTTGGTTTGGCTAGGCTGGCTTTTGTTTGATTCGTTTGGGTTTGGTAATGTTGGGTTGTGGTTTGGGCTGACTTTGATTGGGTTGGTTTAGGTTTGGTTGGTTTTATTTTGGGGGCTGGGCTGGTTTTGGTTTGGTTTGGTTGGTTTTTATTTTGGGGGCTGGTTTTGGTTTGGTTTGGTTGGGTTAGGTTCGTATTTATTTTTGGGGCTGGGCTGGTTTGGGTTTGGATTGGTTTGGTTAGGTTGGGTTGTGGTTCGGTATAGCTTGGCTCGGCTCGGCTTGGGTTTGGTTTTGGTTATGTTTTGCTTTGCTTCACTTCATTTTATTTTCTTCTTAACACACTGAACACAACACAAGCTCTGTAGGGGCCCTCAGTACCATTCAAAACCGCTGAAAAGTCAATAAATTAAAACAAATAATTGGGGAACACATCATGTTTCAAGTTTTGTCTGAAATAAAAACTGCTAGATAAGCTGACTCACTCCTTACTGCCCCAGAACTAGAACAGCTCTCTTTGAAGTCTCATTTTCTCCCACAGGTACAATTACAGGAGAATATGAAAGTGTCTGAGCATGAGTTTAAAACTTGGAAATATTACCACCCCACTTATCCACGGCACACTCATGAGCCCAACAAACTGACAACACACCAACACAGCTCTCAGTTCTCGCCAAACAGCTGACCAGAATTTCCACAGGACACACACACACACACACACACACACACACACACACATATATATATATATATATGACACTGTTGTCACTTAAAAAAAAGACCATGGTATTTACTTATTTGGCCATGGTAACACCATGTTTTTTTTGTTTTTTTCATCATATTATTTGAAGGTCATTGGAGTACCATGTGAGTACTACAATATATGAATAATATTTTCACTGTACCATGTTACAGTGCTTAGGGGTGAAAATCAATTAAATTCTTTTTTCTTGAAAACAATACGAAATTAAGATTTTTTTTTTCAATTATATCATCTCTTTGTGGCTTTGTTGATGTTTGTTTGTAGTAATGGGTCGATTCTTTTATCCATGACAAGAGAAATACTCTGATGAAAAATAAGTTAATCTAAGATTTAATCAATGCACAAGATGACAGACATATCACGAGGCCTGATTATGGGCATGCATTAATGGATTTTACAGTCGCCTGTTAATATCCCCTGTGACATGATAAGTGTATGAAATGTCTATACCAAATGGGCTATATTTTTTCATTTGACACTCCAAATAAACAGTGGCACAAACCAACCACAGTGGGATAGTGTTCGTATAAGTAGATTACAGTAGTGGGTCAGCTTTATGTCCGGTAATGACTTTAAGTCATCATTTAGGTCCTTTTAGCATTAATTCCCCCAACACAAATACGAATAAGCATCTTGGAAATGATGAGTAGTGTGATCCATTGACTGTTGTAATGGAGATTTTGTTTAGCGGTGGGATGAAATGACCCTGTGTTTGAGAGAAGGATGTGAAAAACCCAAGTCACGTTCAATTAAATCAGTCTAATTGAGGTAATAGGAGTTGCCTCTGAGGACAGACATACTATAATGGCACATTGTGGCGCCCACAGAAGGCCTTTCATCTCCGCTTGACTACGGCATCTATTTCTTTATCGTCTTGAATGTTCAGTGGGATCCGGTTGTGTATCACCTACCGACCTAACTATCAGCGTCATATAAGGGTCACCAGCTCCACCAACCATTCTCATACTACCCTAATTTGTTATGGTTGGCTTTTTCTGTGTTGTTTTTGGGGTGTGTTTTACTGGAGGTAATTACCAACTTTTGTACTGTACGTAGTCAGGAACTGGACTGAGGTCAATATTATTGGAGGTTGTAAATATTTGGACAATTATTGTTCGAACAAATTGCCCACTTCCTTATATTTTCTTTACGGCACTTTTCCCGGACTTTACATTGGACAGGAATACAGTAAATGCAGAGCTGTATGTTTGTATATTGATTTTAAGATATCGCCCACAATTAGTGAGGAGAATGGAAAATCTTTGTGAATAACGTAAGATACCTACGTATTAACAATGCGACCAGGCTGACACTACACTAAATAAACATGATAATATACCAGTTTCAATGAATGCAGTGTTTATAGCTGAAACAGCTAGAAAAGTTAAAAATAAGGTGAATAGTTCAAGTTTGGAAAAAAGTACTCCTTTCGGCTCCTCACAAGCTAGCAGTTTCTCAATGTGACGACCTCCTGCATCTGCCAGGAACAATAATATAATGCACTGTCTGTCTAATGGCCAGCTTTGTAACCTCTGGCTTCCTGTAACTGCTGCACTGAGTGGCTTCTGGCCTTCACCCAAGCTCACGAACACACACAAACACACTTATTTTTAGTCGCCACATATCAGCAGATGCCTTAAGCACCCGAATGACAGCAGTGGATTCATCCCTTAAAGCTGATGGGGATCTTCGCCTTTGGGACGCCCATGAAATGACCTTCTCCCCCTGTGATGGGCTGATGCGGGAGCTTTTACATCTGGCAGGTGTACAGAACCGGACAATGAGCTTCTGGCACCCAGCCTCGGTTCCTGTGTCTGTCATTACTGCCGCTACCAGGCAAAGCGACACTTTGAGTTCTGTGCGAGCGACTTTGTGACAGGAACCATTCTCTCCTGTCCACAAACGCCTGGACCGGCTCTCGTGGTCCAATGTGACGCAAATTTATCTCTTATTGCTAATAAGCTCATTCTCAGGCGGCAGAAAGCAGAAGCTCAGCTGCATTCATGTCACATGACACCTTCTCTACTCCAACGACTCAATGCAGTTCTTTATTACTTTTCCTTTTTTGTTCTGCTAATGTGCGCAGCTTGTGTTATGAGAGTTAACAAGGACGTCAAGACAAAAAATCAGGCAATTGTTTAACCCCCTGGGGACCGAGGTGTATTTGGGGTCATTGAGATGTTCTGACCTGCCTTGAAATTTGTGCTTTTTTCAGTTGCTTATAAACATATTAATGGATCAGGTGAAATTACACTCTATTTAGCACAAACAGGGCTACCATAATATGTGAGAAACATGTATGCTGCACTACAAAGCAAAAAGGCAGTAACTACGCAGAGTGCAGAACTGAGAAAAATGACTTTTGCTAGGGCTTTTTGCAGTTACTGTACAAACGACTACCATTTTTCTCTAAAACGACATCCATTTAAGATAAGATGTTTTGTCACATAACAAAGGATGCCTTGAATGTCATGAAAATTGTAATAATTAATGCTTTACCAAAACTGCAGTTACTGCCTTTTTGCTTTGTAGGGCAGTATGCATGTTTGTATTTTTGAGAGAATATTGTTTATGTGTGGCTATTGAAACTAAAAATGAATGTTTCTGAAATAAGGCCACAAAACACATACAAAATATTCGTCCACAAGACTTTTGACTAATTGATGTTGCGAATGTTTTTTTATGTGAATGGGCGTGAACAGGCCAGCCCTCATCATGTATAATTAGGTGATTCTCACCTGAGAGAGACAAAGACACACGCTTATTATAATTATTTTGTTTATATAGAAATACACACACATGCATGTATATTTAAGAAAAAAAAATATTATTTGATATTTATATATATATATATATATATATAATAAATTATATATAAATCTATATACAGTATATACATGAAAATATTTCTTAAATATAAACAAGCATGTGTGTGGATTTATATATATATATATATATATATATAAAATAATAATACACAGTGCACTCACATATATTATGTAAACACAAACTTTTATTTTGGATGCGATTAATCGCGATTAATCATTTGACAGCCCTAAAACAGATATTTTTAGCATGTAGTTTTTATTTCGGGGTGAAATTTTATATTGAAGATTAGCTCATTGTGCTTTTGTCATATCCCTATGTATTTTCCTTTTTGAGGAAATACTGTAAATATTGTATTGTTACATACCGTCATGTAAATATTGCCTCATTTCAGTCCAGACTTTTCTTCATCGTGCTTCAAATATCAAAATTGAAAATCAGTGAGACGTTTATACCTGTAAATTTGGAAATATGACCCAAATTGATGCGATAATTCTTAATTTAGTGTCGTGGGTGACAGGCTTTGATTGAATACTCTGGATCAGTGTGATTAGGATTTCTTTCAACCCGGCACAGAGATACGAAGGCAAAAGTCCTGCCGTTTCTGTCATCGGGCTGCAAATTGCTAAACCGCAGACAATCGACTTGTTTGGAGAGGCAATTGACTCATTTTCACCAGAATAAGGTAACAGACCTGGCGCTGCTTTTTTAGAGGTTTGCTAATAACATTTTCATGACCTCTACTCATTCTTTAACCTCTACAACAATAAAAAAAGATACAGGACTCCAGTCATCCTCTTCAGACTGGCGGATGCGTGTGGTGGAGGGTGACTGTCTGAATGCATTTCCATATAAAGACGGAGAAGGGCTTATTTAGATGTGCTTGACATTTTGGTGAGAGGGGAAGGTTAAGGGTGGGACCACTGGAATATTAATATCCGTGGCTAACAAACCATTGCAGAATCTCGCCCCGTGTCTAGACACTCACTTGGCTTTGGAAATGATCCACAGTCAAGGGTTCGAGTGGAATTAACGTGTGGAATATTTTTCACTTGCATTGGCATGCATTCTCAGACAGAAAGGACACGATAGCGGGAATGAGAGTAAATGTTGTCTTGTTCATTTTCTTTTTTGTTTTACACTTTTTTTTTTCATGAACTTGTAAATATCTCATGGATTATTCCAATGGCTTACACTTTCTTCCAAAACCTCACACTGTATAAAAAGAAGTTGCTGGCTTGCATTTTTATGTACAATCAACTTGGTTTAAAGGAGTAACTTTTGCTGATAATTTACTCACCCCCATGTCATCCAAGATGTCCATGTCTTTCTTTCTTCAGTCGAAAAGAAATTAAGGTTTTTGATGAAAACATTCCAGGATTTTCTCCATATAATGGACTTCAATGGGAACCAAACGGTTCAAGGTCCAAAAGACACTTTCAGTACAAACTGTTCAAAGGGCTTTAAATGATTCCAGATGATGAATAAGGGTCTTATCAAGTGAAACGATCGCTCATTTAATAAATAAATAACAAAGTTTAAGTTTTATAGGCATAAATGCTCGCCTCGCTCTGTTCTGTGATGCGCGTTCATGACTCTCCTGTTCGAACTCGTTCATTAAAATGAGTCAATTCTTTCATTTTGTTCATTGAATGAACCAAATGACACGAAAAAAGATCAAAGTTCGAACAGGAGAGTCACGAACGCGCATCACAGAACAGAGCAAGGTGAGCATTTGAGCTTATAAAACTTAAACTGTGTTATTTATTTATTAAATGAGCGATCGTTTCGCTTGATAAGACCCTTATTGATCGTCTGGAATCATTTAAAGCCCTTTGAAGCTGCACTGAAACTGTCTTTTGGACCTTGAACCGTTTGGTTCCCATTGAAGTCCATTATATGGAGAAAAATCCTGGAATGTTTTCATCAAAAACCTTAATTTCTTTTCGACTGAAGAAAGAAAGACATGGACATCTTGGATGACATGGGGGTGAGTAAATTATCAGCAAAAGTTTTTTTTTTAAAAGTGAACTACTCCTAAATGACATTAAACTGGCTCAAAAAATGTATCTTGTCTAAGTTGAAAATTGAGTTAAAGCTATGTAAACATGTGTTGTCATATTGACTTTTTACACGTTCATTTTCTCACCTTTTTCACATAGTTTTGGTTTTATTCACTTTTTATTTTTATTAGGATTATTATCGATGTGTGCTGATCGTAGTTGCTGATCGGAGTGTGTAAAATCATTAGACCATGCAACTTGTTTTTTTAGTATTATTTTATCTGACCAATCATTAAACCGTTCATCCGTTCATTCATTTATTTCAAATGACATCCATTTTGGTCCATCTCCTGATTTAATGTGCCACTGTAAAATGATTTGTTATCACAACGTTTTTTCTTCTGTCAAATCAACTTAGAAAATGTATGTGGTTCAGATAACATAATATTTTGAGTTGCTGATTATTAAATCATTGTATTAACTCAATTTTTGAATTCTTAAAGTTCAACCAGGTTACTTCATTTTTTTAAGTTAAACCAACAATATTTTTTTACAGTGGAAGTGTTGAATGGATCTGACTTTAGACTTTAAACTCAGCTAAAGAATATTGGGGTTTGAAATGCCGAATGTAATGAAAGCCTTTGTTTCCCATTAGGCTTGACTAAACATTTCAATGATTGCAGCTGAAATGCTTTTTGTGGTCATCCTGTCAATATGTTTGATGGGATATCCTGACCTCCATTATCTGACAAGACATTTTTTGAAGAATTGTGAATGACATCTGCACATTTCAGATGTGTCAAGAGGTTGAGAAATAGAAAGACAGAGAGATGTAAATTAGATAAGGATAGTGAAAGAAACAAATGAGCATCCACTCAACTCTTCCCTTATCCGATTAGCAGCAGACCTGAGCGGCCGAGCCCAGACTGATTGATTGAATATGAATAATCGATTACAGGCATCTTTTCAAAGGCACGACTGCGCCAGGGCCGTTCTCCGTCACCCTGATTTAAAACAGCAGCCATTATGGTCACTCTATTAGATTAGAGCAAGAGAGGGAGACAGAGACTGGGAGGTTTATGTGAGATCAACCATTGACACAGTGTTTTTACTCTGGTACCCCACAGGAAGAAGAAGAAGAAGACGAGGAGAGAGCGGACAACGGGAAGAACGGAAGGATAGAACCGGTGGGACGGGCAGATTCCTGTGTTGAATCCGCTTCACTCGAGTAAGTCGTCACAGGAGTTTGTGAATTGAATCTCCAAAAAAATAAACACAAAAAAAAAAACAATATCTTTAAGAAATACTTCACCCAATTTTGTTTTTAAATAAATACTATTGAACAAAAATGAGATATCTAGAAAAATATCCAGACTGTGCTTTTCTATGCAATGAAAATCTATTTACCAAAAAAAGTCCACACAATGCAATGCATATATTCAAAGTGTATTTTATATATTTCATATACAGCTTAATATTATACAGCTAATTAGCTAATTAAAGTGTAAAAGTGAAAAGTCTTTTGAGAATTCAGCCTGCCCCACGTAGCAACGGCTCAACCAATGGCATGAGCTTGGGGGCGGGGCTTTCTTTTTGACTGACCAGTGGCAGATGGAGGGTGTGTTTAGGGTAAACTTGCTCAGAAACAATCGATATTTGTCCACTTTTGTTTCTTATTTCAACTCTTAAAACTACAGAAGTTGTCCAGTCAAGCGCAGTGAGTGATTGATTAACATTAAAAACACAGATAGCAGGGGGAATATTAGGCTACTGTCACTTTAAGAGTGAATGCATGGATCCAATATACTGATACACATGCTGTTTACATTTACACGAGACATAACTGATTATGTTTACAAGGAAACTCGTCAACATGGGCATTTTGACTTTTCAAGCGCAAGAAGCATTTCCGTAAAACCTTATTTTAAGTATCAAATAGCTTTTAGTTTTAATTCATTGTAATAACCCTGACTTGTGTTCCAAAATATCTAATTTTTGGGTGAATTAGCCTTAAACTGTCTCGTCATTCTTGTTGTTGTCCTCTCCTTGTCCCTGTTTTTTTTTCTCTCACAGGTGTAGTGTTCTCCCTGACTTTTAAAAAAGCCAGAACTAGCCTCAATCTGATCCTAATCACTTAATTGAAGTGTCTGTTTGGTTCCTCCATCGACCCGTGGGTCGTAATGGCCCCTGGAGTTATAGATGGACTGGATCTAGACTAGCGTTAGCTCGTCGCTACTCATAGCCGCTCTGTCATCTTCTAAACTTTTTATGTATTGCCTTTTCTTTGTTTACTACTTTTCTTGGGTTTTGTTTCTCCTCACATTCCCCTCATTTCTCATTGTCTCTAGTGAAATGGTAAAGCCGGTTGAGGTGTCCAATGGCGGCGGGCCCCTAGGAATCCACGTGGTGCCTTTCAGTGGCAGAGACAGAAGGTAAAGCTCAACAAAAATACATTGTCTACCATAAATTTGTTTTATTCTTGGTTTTGTTCTGAATAATCCAGTTGTGTCCTCTGCATCCTTCAACTTTCTTTCATACCTAACTTCCCCAGCATGTACCATGCATTCAAGATAGTTTTTCCTCATTCCTCAAGGACGTATTGACAGTATGGCGCTCTCTCGAGTGGGACTGTCTATAACTAGTGTATGTTCTCCAGTTAAATAATGAAAGCAAAGCAGCGACATGGAATGGGACACTGCTGAACAAGGACAAAGGGGACACGGGGCATGGCGCTGAATAAATTAGGGAACTTTATTGCTATAGGAAAACCTCAATCCGGCCAACTCAATTCATCTAATCTGCTTCACCCAATCTGACTAAAAGCTCATCCATATCATGGGTCATTCACAACATCCAAGGTCAGCTGGTGTAAGAATCACAAAATGAAAAAAGGAAGGTGCAAATAAATGAGAAAAGTGTTCAAATCCTGCAGATGACGACTATAAAGGGATTTTCGGAGAGCTTTTTATCAGCTATAAAAACGCACAACCTTTTCAGACCTAATTTGATGCTGGTATATATGAATGTCAAGCCAAAAAAAGGGAAAAAAAAAAGAATACTATGATGAGTTTCAGTATTGGATTCATGATAAAGGAATAGATTTAATAATAATAATAACAAATACCACAATTATCATCCTAAAAAAAATATTGTACATGCCCAATTACTAATTTTCAGATCTTAGTTTAATTATTGATATTATTGACCTAATAATACACACAATGTACATATTTAATAATTTAATTTAATTTAATTTAATTTAATTTAATTTAATTTAATTTAATTTAATTTAATTTAATTTAATTTAATTTAATTTAATTTAATTTCATTTCATTATTTCAATTTCATTTCATTTATTTTTTTTATTAAACTTGATTGTTTTTTATGATTTTATTGATACATATATATACGTAAAAATATTGTACATGCCCAATCACTAATACTTAGAACTTAGTTTAATTATTGATATTATTGACATAATAATACATGCAATGGACATTTAATTTAATTTAATTTAATTTAATTTAATTTAATTTAATTTAATTTAATTTAATTTAATTTAATTTAATTTAATTTAATTTAATTTATTTTCATTTAATTTAATTTAATTTAATTTAATTTAATTTAATTTAATTTAATTTAATTTAATTTAATTTAATTTAATTTAATTAATTTCATGGCATTATTTCATTTAATTTTTAGTTAAATTTTATTGTTTATAATACATTTATTACATTTTTTATTTATTGATTTATATTAATTATTACTATTATTATTATTAGGCTGTGAAATATTGCTTGAAATCTATTGTGACTGCACCTTAATAATTTAAACATTCTTATATTACAGTGACAATGCACTTGTAAGTTTAATTCACATTTATTAGTATGCATCTTTTCATACATTACCATATCTTTCCCCGCTCACATTCAGTAGCAATCCGTCCTTGTCACCATGTCCTTGTATAAATATCAGAGTTGTAAATGGCCACCGACGTGATATTTTAGTTAATAACTAACCAGAACTGTCAATTATACCCACTTCCACAGCCACATGTCTGTAATGACTTCATCAGCCTCTCGCGCTGTGATTGGTGCGCGCCGTTGAATGTTCGCTCATTAGCATCTTGATAGAGGGCACTGAGGGGACAGCGAGATCTCAGAGTTTGAACTTCTACAATGACCAGTGTCTTCTCTCAGCCGACAGCATGAGGCGTACGACATCTCCAGAAATTACACAGACACGGAGTCTTGCGGAAACATGACTCCAGTAACGAGATCTCATCACATGACCAGTGTTCACCGCAAACAAGTCAGGGTCTAATTGCTCGCCATAAATGGATCCTGATTGCATTGTTATTCAATTAAAGGCAGTGGAAAAGAACAGGTGGTCTCCTTCTCGCTTAGTCTTCTGGGCCATCACTCAACACACAAGCGTCTCTGGTTATGCTAAAGCCAGAACTAAATCCATCTTTTAGATGTATGGCAAACTGTATATGCTATTTCTTTGATACCACATTGTCAAGTGCTCCAAACAGGACACTAAAGGAGATTATATTACATACAAAAGGTCCTTACTTTAATGGGAAAACGCCTACCGTCGTCATACGTTAGCGAGAGTCTGATACGGCTCCATTGGACTGTGATTATGGGCCCTGTTTCAACCGAACCAGGAAAGAAAATGCCTCTGAACTCAATTGGATAGACCGAATCCCGTACGAAGGACGGCAAAAACATCTTTCCGATCGAGAAATGCCTTGATCGCGGTTCTCTGTTCCTCTGTTAAGATGAATATGCTGTCTAGATCTTCTATAACAGACGCGATGGCTGAATCTCCAGCGGCGGCCATCTTTGTTGTAAACGAATTCAACCCAAGCGCTCTTTTTTTACGTTACTGTTAATCATCTGTCCATCATCGTATAAAGCCCGCCCTGACGATTTGATTGGTTCGTGCATAGTTGCTTCACAACGGACCGAACTTCCCATCCTCGAATGTTGTGGGCGGGGCTAAGCTCGGCTAGCATCCAGGCTGGGGAAAATGCATACTTTTGGGTAAATAGTCTGTCAGTATCGAGATATAATAGTCTTGCATAATTTTAGGACTTTTATTTAGGATGGATAGAATGCAAATTCGACTCAGTCTTATGGTGCGTTCACACCGGATGCAAATAGTGCGTCAGGCGTGAGTGATTTCAATGTTAAGTCAATGCAAAGACGCGATATGTGCAAAAAAACGTCCTGCGGCGCGAATGAGGCGATAAGTGAGGCGAATGGCGTGAATTGAGTATCTGGATTGTTAAGTGCGAATGATTTAGTTAGTGCTATTTGTACGTTCACGCGTTTCTTGCGAATTCACAACTTTGGCGTCAATTCGCACCTCGTTAACCAATCAGGAGCCTGGATCTGGATGCTTCAATAAATTTTGTAATATGACTAAATGCCTGGTGTGGTTCTAATGCACAACAAAGCAAATATTTTATCACTTAAAACTTTATTTCAATATACGAGACATGTTCATTTTGTATTGAATGTTATTTATTCCAAATCTAGATTGTATGAAATATTATGATGTAAAGACAACCAACATTCATGTGCATAAGTTTAAGTCTAGTTATCATCAAAACAAAAACAAATGACAGATTAGGTGGATGAGGGCGAGGGTGGTCCTCGCTCCGATGCAGGACATCAGGTCATCAAACTGGGCGCGAGATAGACGTAAGTAATGCTGACAGCGGCCGTCGTCCAGCGAACAAATGGTGAAAGTCGCCAAACGGTTCGCCTCAGAGGGGTCCGGTGGACACAAATACGGCGACGATGATCCCCAGAGCAAATACAGAGTGGTGACTCTCTCGATGAATGCTCGAATAACATAAAAAAGATGGCCGCCAACGGGTTTCGATTCTGGCACACGTGACACACGTAAATTTCGCTTCAAACTTTTGTTTTTACACGCGTCAATTTCGCTCTTCACGTGCAAATGGATTCAAAGTGTTCAAGCGTATAACTAGACGCGGTAGTTATTCCGAATAATTCGCGTCTGGTGTGAACGCACAGTTAAGGTTGCGACACACTAACTTCTCCATTGGCTTCCGTTTATACATGTACAAATGGCAAATGTCACAGATAACATATCAGATATACTGTATATTAATATGTTTTAACTGGGAATGAGTCTCTATATATTTTTTTTATGACTGATAACTGATAAATGACTGTTAAAATTTCCATTTTGTCTACAAACACTAAAATCAAAAACTCTTCCTTTTAAGTGCTACAAGTGAGTTTACGCATTGTAACATTATATTGTATAAAGTATGTAAGAATGTATATTCATTTGGAGATTTGTTATAAAACCATAATTGGCTGAAATTAAAACACTCTTTTGTCAAATAAATAAATAAATAAAACAAATGCTACACTTAAAAGTCAATGTATGTTTAAAATGCTACAAGTACAGTATAAAATACATATCCATTTTAAGATTTGCTAAAATGACATTTGTGCTATTATATTATTAATGTTTTGAAAGTTTAACTTTATGTGAGTGCTGGATGACAAATGCAATCTATAAAATAAGGGCAATAATGCAGTTAAATATCCACTTACAGATAAATGAAGTTCTAGTTATAGGATAATGAATGCATGAGTGTTGTTCATATTTGTTGCGTGTTTGGAAGTCATTTTCCATGCTTGAAGTTTAGCGTGACCGCACCTTAACTCTCCTCTTGTAAGCTAATGAATAATGAGGCCGTACAGATCGTACATCGGTCCAGTGGGAGTCGGGTTGATCCGCTTCCCCACAGCTGCTTTACATCCACATTATGGAGACACAGAGTGCAAGCTGTGTGATTACTCCACAAGACCACACCACAGCCACTCAAACTAATCACATCTTTCTTTCCTTTAAAGGAGGGTTTGATCTATCCATCCATCCGTTTCTCCAGCTCATGCAGGGCTTTTTGATGCCATAATTTTTCCTTCATTCATCAATCAATCATTCAACTCAGGTTCTGCTGTCTGTGCATCCATAGGATCAATCCCTGCCTTCTGCGATCGGCACACACACATCATGCTTCCTAAACGTATTAATATATATTTTTTTAGTTTTATTAAAAGTAAATGTTTCAACAGACTCGGGCCTCTGGAAGGAGGAAAGAGTTCGAATGCTCTGTTTATATCAAAATCTGGTGCATTTCACATGATTATATCTCAGGGTTTGTAGATCAGGGAGTCTGAAACCACTGCAGGTCTGAGAACAGTGCCAAAAAATCCATATGGCCAAAGCGGGCTTAAGTTCAGAAAGTCCTTTTTTGATGTATTGAGTTGAAAGAGCCGCTAGGAACAGTAAACTTTCCAAAAGTTCAAGATCAATGGGATGTGTATTCCTTTTTAATGTTTTTATTTTATTTTATTTTTTCCTTTTTTTCCTTTGATAAATGTGACGGCTCCATCTACTTTTTTTAAATCTTTTTTGAATATGACATAACTATGTTGTCATGAAAGGATGCAGTGGACACACAGTTTTCTTTTAAACATTGATTTGTGGTTTTGTATGATTTATGATTACATAGTTTCCACCCAAAAAAAATACCAATACAGTTTGAAATTATTAATATTAATTATAATTTATTGCGATACTATGCTGTATTAACAAACATTTTAATAATAATAGTTACTAATTAATAATCATTTGTTTAAATATTGTGTAATTTAATAATACTAATAATAAGTTAACACTTTATTTTACAGTGTCCTTGTTACACATTACATGCAGTTTATATAGTAATACTATACATTATGCAAAATTACATGCAACTAACCCTCCACCAAACCTACACTCTAAAAAATGCTGGGTTGTTTTAACCCAACTTTGGGTCAAATATGGACTAACCCAGCCGTTGGGTTAAATTTTTACATTTCATTTTTAACCCAACATTTTGGGTTTGTCCATATTTGACCCAACATTGAGTTAAAACAACCCAGCATTTTTTAGAGCGTATGCTCAACCCTATAGATTATTAATATTACTCAGTACTTAAATGTATTATGACACTGTAACAAAGACACATTATAGTAAAGTGTAACTAATAAAAATAATAACAACACAAAGACACTGTTCATTTGTTATAATGTAAAGTTACCTCAGAAATAACTGAGTTATATAATCTAGGTTAAGCTTGGGTTCGAGGTTAGTACCTATAGCTATTGTAAAAACTGTAATACACTGTAAAAAATGAGTTATGACAACATATTTTGATGAGTTAAAGCAATTTATAAACATAAGTTAAGCTGTTTCGACCTTTTTCATAAGTTATACAAGATTGCCCGACAAATGTACACCCAATTACAGCCTTTTGGGGATTTGTGCATGAATATGTCATATAGGTCAATATTGCTTGCAGTTCCGATGTTGCTAGGCAACCACAGACAGTCTGCAGTAACTCAGGCATACAATGTCCGATCGGCCCCAAACTTCACATGTTTGATAAGAGTCCTGTCCTGAACACATGACCATGCTCATATTTGGTTATAGAAATAGCGCCACCTGCTGGTAGCAGGAAGTGTGGCAAATACAAATACTTTGACATAGTCCTCCTATATTTATTATCATTACACACTGCCCACCGTCTTCCTAAAACCACCGGGTGGCGGCGGCACGGGTGTGAGGGCCTGCTTGCAGCTTTAATTTAAGTTGACATTACTTAAACATCCAAGTTGATTGTACTTAATTTAATTAAGGCAGCAACTTTTTTTTACAGTGTACATATACATGGGGAACATGACTGTCTACCCGAGTAACAATGATTTAAGTAACTGGTATTTTTGCAAAGCTCTGGTTACCGAAGTAAATATTTGTAGCACTCTGAGCTACAGGGGTCTCTTGATTTCTGGAAATATCTTTACAACAGCATGTATAACGGACTGAATGATTGTAATTATCACTGAGTTCTCTGACAGTAATGTGTGGTGTGTCTGATCTGAGACCAGCGCTTGTGTCTCTGATGTGTGCTGTGACTGTTCCAGGACTCTGGGTTTGTTAGTGAAGAGGTTGGAGAGAGGCGGAAAGGCGGAGCGGGAATCTCTCTTCCAGGAGAACGACTGTATCGTCAGGATTAATAACGGAGACCTGCGCAACATCCGATTTGAACAGTAAGCCTTGAACAGAAACAGAACGTCTTAACCTCTCGTTCCTCTCACGGCTGCCGCTCTGCTTTATCCCTTCAACCTCTCTGTCCTTTTCACACTTTCATGAGCTTTCAGTCTTCCTCTGAGCTTTGAGAGTCTCTTCAGTCTGGCCATCGACCTTCACAATGTTCTTTCATCTCATCTCTCGCTAACTAAACAAAGAGAAACATCTCTGTTCAAAGCTGGCAGAAGTTGTCAATGCAATCAGTTGGAACAATGGAGGTCATTGAAAGGATTATTATATAATTTTTTGATTTCCCTTATGTTTGATGCACTGTTATACTGTATGATACTGTAATTTAAAAGTGAATCCCTCCTCAGTGCAAATGGTCAGTTTATTGAAATTAACCTGCAAAACCTTTCTGAAATTATTGAATATATGATGTAATGAACACGACTACCCACATTCGGACAACAGAAGCATTGGAAAATATAATAAAATAAAAACATTCAAACAATAAATCAAAAATAAATTAAATTTAAATATTTATTTTTTTGTTTTGATTTATTTATGTATCGATCTAGGACCCATTGACAATGTTAATTAGCTACTTTTGCACCGAAAGAAGAACTGTTGGTGATCATATGCAACATTTTTGATTTGTTTTTGTACCGGCGAGAATGTTTTTACAGCTGAATTTAATAGTGGGCTTAATCACTTCACTGATAATTGCACAAAATAGTTTCAGCCGAATTCACAACAGCTGCATGCACACTTTTTTTTTTTTTTTTTTTGTTTTACTTGGGACATCAAACAAACACCCTAGAGACTTGACTGCGGACTCTTTTCACTTGCAATACCCCAGTAACAACCTAACAACCATCTTTCTACACCCTAGCAACCAACTAGAGTATACCAGTAACACCCTAACAACCAGCTTGCTACACCCTAGCAACCAACTAGAATACCCCAGTTACACCCTAACAACTATCTTTCTACACCCTAGCAACCAACTAGAATACCCAGTAACACCCTAACAACCGTCTTGCTGCACACTAGCAACCAACTAGAATACCCCAGTAACACCATAACAGTAACACCATAACAACCATCTTGTTAACCCTAGCAAACAACTAAAATACCCCAGTAACACCATAACAACCAGCTTGCTACACCCTAGCAACCAACTAGAATACCCCAGTAACACCCTAACAACCGTCTTGCTGCACACCAGCAACCAACTAGAATACCCCAGTAACACCATAACAGAAACACCCTAACAGCCATCTTGCTACACCCAAGCAACCAACTAAAATACTCCAGTAACACCATAACAACCAGCTTTCTAAACCCTAGCAACCAACTAGAATACCCCAGTAAAACCCTAACAACCGTCTTGCTACACCCTAGCAACCAACTATAATACCCCAGTAAAACCATAACAGTAACACCCTAACAACCAGCTTGCTGCACCCTAGCAACCAACTAGAATACCCCAGTAACACCATAACAACCAGCTTGCTACACCCTAGCAACCAACTAGAATACCCCAGTAACACCCAACAACCATCTTTCTACACTCTAGTAACCAACTAGAATATCCCAGTAACACCCTAACAACCATCTTGCTACACCCTAGCAACCAACTAGAATACCCTAGTAACACCATAACAGTAACACCCTAACAACCATCTTGCTACTCTCTAGCAACCAACTAGAATACCCCAGTAACACCATAACAGTAACACCCTAACAACCATCTTGCTACACCCTAGCAACCAACTAGAATACCCCAGTAACACCATAACAGTAACACCCTAACAACCATCTTGCTACACCCTAGCAACCAACTAGAATACCCCAGTACACTATAACAACCAGCTTGCTACACCCTAGCAACCAACTAGAATACCCCAGTAACACCCTAACAACCATCTTTCTACACTCTAGCAACCAACTAGAATATCCCAGTAACACCCTAACGACCATCTTGCTACACCCTACCAACCAACTAGAATACCCCACTAACACCATAACAGTAACACCCTAACAACCATCTTGCTACACCCTAGCAACCAACTAGAATATCCCTGTAACACCATAACAACCACCTTGCTACACTCTAGCAACCAACTAGAATACCCAAGTAACATCCTAACAACCATCTTGATACACCCTTGCAACCAACTAGAATACCCCAGTAACACCATAACAACCATCTTGCTACACCCTAGCAACCAACTATAATACCCCACTAACACTCTAACAACCATCTTGATAAACCCTAGCAACCAACTATAATACCCCACTAACACCCTAACAACCATCTTGCCTCACCCTAGCAACTAGAAAGTAAAGTGCAAGAAAAATTGCAAAAAAAAAAGCTCTACTCACAGCAGAAAAAAAAGACTTTATTTTAAGGTGTCCCTGTTACAGTATAATTACAGTATACATTTACTGTAGTATTGTAGGACAAGTACTGAGATGGTGATTGTTCTCCATCATCTCAGTAGCGTAAAGTTTGCTGTAAGGACGATTATGATGATTCGATACGAATATTGCTTGTAGAAAAGAGGTCTTGCTTCCATATCTCTCATCACGAGCTTCCTCCGGCCCGGTCTCGGGCGACTCGGTCCAGATGATCACGTGATGTGCTTACACAAACTCAACACAACCAGTTAATTTCCCCAGTGTCCCAAAGCATTATAATGTTTTAATTGCTTGGCTATATTTTTGCATGAGACCCAGTCAGGACCTCATATAGGCTATCGCTAACGCAAACCCAGTTCTCAGGTCGATAATGTGTGTGTTGTACATGTTAGGATACTGCAGGCTTTTGTTCTTCATATATTGCCATTCCCCAGGGCGTTGGACTCGTCGATTCGATACGGTAGTCATCCGTAAACAAACTTGCGGTTTATGCGTTTCGAGTCGTTCCGCAAGAGACGGACGTTTTAATCTGCGCTGTCGCTGTCGCCGCCAGATGCTGTGATCACACACACACGAGCACAGAACAGTGTTTTCTTCATCTGGCTTTCTCTCTTGATTATGCTCCATGTGGAGTTGTAATTCATAACGATATTCTAATCTTATTGGATTGTTTGCATGGGTAAATATTTATCAGCGGTTGATCTAACTCAATGTAATGATGCGTTGATGGAGTCATTTATTATTCAATCAGACAGAGTGAGTTTGGTGATTATCCACGTGTCACCGCTCTGCACACACACACTGCTCGCGTTGGAGGCGGGTCGGGACACATTTGCATAAAAATAGATGGGCGTCCCTAAAGTGAGACGCTATCGCTCTCTAGACTAGATTGATCTGATGAAGAGTTTATTGAGCGGGAGATAACTTGCTGCAATGTTTCTCATGTTAGACGAGTAAACAGAAACACACACGACTGTTGAGCTCGGCTGTATCTTGTGCGTCTCGTTGGGTTTGAGTTTCCAGTGTCAAACAATCTATATGCAAAATAGTGAAATTAACCTGTGATCTCGATGTGCTTGTCTTATATTTGTTTGGTATTAGTACAATGTAAATGCATAAAGTAACAATAACAACATCTTGACTGGAGCTTCAAATTTCCAAAATCTGACAAAAAAGCAAGATAAAAGTGCTGACACTGTATTTCAAGTCACCTTAAAGGAGTAGTTCACTTTTCAAAAAACTTTTGCTGATAATTTACTCGCCCCCATGTCATCCAAGATGTCCACGTCTTTCTTTCTTCAGTCGAAAAGAAATTAAGGTTTTTGATGAAAACATTCCAGGATTTTTCTCCATATAATGGACTTCAATGGGAACCAAACGGTTCAAGGTCCAAATGCTCGCCTTGCTCTGTTCTGTGATGCGCGTTCGCGAATCTCCTGTTTGAACTCGTTCATCAAAATGAACAAATCTTCTTCCGAGTCAATTCGTTCGTTTCGTTCGTTGAATGAACCAAATGACTCGGAAAAAGATTCAATCATTTTGAGTTCGAACGGGAGAGTCACGAACGCGCATCACAGAACAGAGCTAGGCGAGCATTTGAGCTTATAAACTTAAACTTTGTTATTTATTTATTAAATGAGCGTTCGTTTTGCTTGAAAAGACCCTTATTCATCGTCTGGAATCGTTTAAAGCCCTTTGAACAGTTTGCAGTTTGGACTGAAAGTGTCTTTTGGACCTTGAACCGTTTGGTTCCCATTGAAGTCCATTATATGGAGAAAATCCTGGAATGTTTTCATCAAAAACCTTCATTTCTTTTTGACTGAAGAAAGAAAGACATGGACATCTTGGATGACATGGGGGCGAGTAAATTATCAGCAAACGTTTTTTCAAAAGTGAACTACTCCTTTAAGTCATATGATTGCTTTTTGTGAAGAACAGGCTGACATTTGAAGTATTATTCACTGAAAATTTTACAATATTTTCTTGTAAAATATCAGATTTTCTATGCCAAGATTCAGAAACGTTCAAATGTTCGGGGTCAGGTCTCTTTTTTTTTCATACGGCAAAGACGATCGAAAGTGACATAGTTGCAGAAGATTATATTTAAATAAATGCATCCCATTATAAAACAGCACAAGTGTTTTCAACACTGATAATAATCAGATCCTCATATTAGAGTGATTTCTGAAGGATCAAAACCGGAGTAATGATCACAGGAATAAATTACACTTTACTGTATTCGCATAGAAAACAGCTATTTTAAATTGTAATAATACTTCACAATTTTACAGTTTTACTGTATTTATAATAAATTCAATGCATCCTTGGCGAGCATATAAATTTCCTTAATTTCAAGTCTCTTACGTTGCTGTCTTGAGTAAAAATTTTGTTTTGTTTTTATTACGGAGAGCTACTCTACTAAAATAACCTCATTGTGTGACTCATTGCAATTGAATATATTGTATAAAAAAGTTACTTCTAAACCACTCCATCATTACATGATCTGCTATTTCTCTCTTTGTTTGACTCATGCAGGTTATAGAGTCCCTATCTGTCGTGCGTCTGATCAGTTATTGTCCTCCATGTGCCACACTTATGAAAACAGATCCTGCTTTCCTGCCTCTAATACGTTTCCCTGCTTCCTCCCCAAGGCTTTGCGATTATGGAAATGGCAGATAATGTGAATTAACCTTGTTTCCAACTGTACTAGTACAATTAGCCAGCGATTAAGCAAGGCAGCCTTTCGACCTCTCCATGTGCTCTGCTTTTAACAATCCCAGTACTTAGGATGAGCCTGAAAGAGATACATCCGTACTGAGATGTGTGTGTGTGTGTGTTGTTCTCTTCCTCAGGGCCCAGAATTTGTTCAGACAGGCGATGCGTTCTCCATTCATCCTGTTCCATGTAGTTCCAGCGGCGAAGAAAGCCCAGTACGAGCTGCTGTCTCAGAATGAACTGGGCCTTCAGACTGGTTCTGGTTCTGTTTCTGGAGACAGAGGTAGTCTGTTGGGAGGAGGCGTGGACTACAGCCCGCGGAGACTGTCCAAAGCGGATTCGACCCGGAGCTATCCCACGCTACCACACACAGCCAACTCTTCCAACATGAGCCCGCCGGGCCCGGCCCGAACCTCCAGGCCCACCAGCGCCACTTCCTCCGTGGGATACTCCAAAAAGATCGGCCGCAAGTTCAACGTCCAGCTGAGGAAAGGTACGGTCATCATAAGTCTCCTCATACACATCACTCACGGCGTTTCAAGGTGAACAGCCTTCCTTACTGGTTAAAGGAGAGATCCTGCTTTCAGATGCAGGTCCAGGTGGAACTTGTAGACTTTCAAATCCGAATGAATCTAAACGTGGGAAAACGTTTTTTATTGCTAGTAGAAAGCAACATCACATTTAACCAGACTATCTACTGTTTGAACAAGCACTGAGTGAACATAGAGCGTAGAATAGTAAAGAATAGAATTGCATGTGTTCCAGTTTTTCTGTGGTTGAAGGTTCTGTTCCTTCCATTTTGATCTTTTCCTGTTTGTTTTATGTTGGAAAATCTGCAAATTTCCCAAAACAAGATCAGTTTACTTGACAGGAGGCACTGCATGACATACTAAGACTTGTTTTAATCAATTGTTTCGATAATACACGGGTGTCTTCTCTTACTGCTATCCATCCATCCACTTCCATACATCCATCCATCCACCCATATATCCATCCACCAATTCATCCATTCACTCATCCATTCATTTATCCATCCATTCACCAATTCATCCATCAATTCATCCATCCATCCATTCATTCCTTTCATTTATTCACCAATTCATCCATTCATTCATTCTTTCATCCATTCATTTTTTCATCCATCCATCCACTTCCATCTGTCCATCCATCAATCCATCCTTCCATCCATCCACTTCCTTCCATTCGTCCATCCATCCATACACTTCCATACACTTCCATCCATCTATCCATCCACTTCCATCCATCCATCCATCCATACACTTCCATCCATCCATCCATCCATCCACCCATCTATCCATCCACCAATTCATCCATTCACTCATCCATTCATTTATCCATCCATCCATCCATCCATTCATTCATTCACCAATTCATCCATTCATTCATTCTTTCATCCATTCATTTTTTCATCCATCCGTCCATCCATCCACTTCCATCTGTCCATCCATCAATCCATCCTTCCATCCACTTCCATCCGTCCATCTATCCATCCATCCATCCATTCTTCCATCCACTTCCATCCATCCATTCTTCCATCCACTTCCATCCGTCCATCCATCCACTTCCATCCATCCATCCATCCATCCACCCATCCATCCATCCATCCATCCATCCATCCATCCATCCATCCATCCATCCATCCACTTCCATCCATCCATCTATCCATCCATCCATCCATCCATCCATCCATCTATCCATCCATTTCCATCTACTTCCATCCATCCATCCATCCATCCATCCATCCACTTCCATCCATCATCCATCCACTTCCATCCATCATCCATCCACTTCCATCCACTTCCATCCATCCATCCACTTCCATCCATCCATCCATCCATCCATCCATCCATCCATCTATCCATCCATTTCCATCTACTTCCATCCATCCATCCACTTCCATACACTTCCATCCATCCATCCATCCATCCATCCATCCATCCATCCATCCATCCATCCACTTCCATCCATCATCCATCCACTTCCATCCATCATCCATCCACTTCCATCCACTTCCATCCATCCATCCACTTCCATCCATCCATCCATCTATCCATCCATTTCCATCTACTTCCATCCATCCACTTCCATACACTTCTATCCATCCATCCATCCACTTCCATCCATCATCCATCCATCCACTTCCATCCATCCATCCATCCTTCCATCCTAGTTCAAAATACACTAGTAATATACTAATATTAAATATACAATACTATATTACAAATATTTATATGATTCTTCAACTTATATGAAGATTTTTGATTGGTAATTTCAAATGTAGTAAAAACAAGTAAAAAAAAAGAGATAAACAAAATCTAAGTACTCTATATCTTTATTTTAGCATTATTTATATACTGGTGTTTAATACTTCTTTGATATAGTTGTTTATTTTTGTATTTTTATTTATTAAATTTTTTTGTCATGCTTTTTAGTTTTTTTACATTTCTATTTTGCTTTCAATAACAACACTTATACAGCCAATAGAATGAGATCCCACATTTAAACATGCATGGGCCATTGCATTTAACAGGGATTTGATCCTCCATTCCAGAAGACCTCATGCGCCATCAAGTTCATCCTAAACTTGTTTTTTGGGGTTCAAGTTCTTCCACACCTAACGTGGACAACCATTTCTATATCGACCTTGATTTGCGCACAGGCATATTGTTTAAACAAGCTATTGGAACGCAGTTATAAACGGCATTGTATGGTGTTGCATTACGTTGTTATTATTAACTTGAATAATAATAAGTCATTAATTGGATGCAAGTATCCATATGCATATGCAAACAATACACTCCCCCGAGAAGTCTTTTCATCTTATTTATCGAAACGCCCTTGAACTATAAAAATAGCATGCGATATGTGTTTTTAATTTATCTATTTGCTTGTTTTGCTCTGAAGTTGCCTGTGTTTTCTGCTGTTTTAATAGCTGATGATATCTGTGTGAACGGTGGTGTATCTGTTCTGCTGTAGTGGCTAGCATTGTGTAACTAATGCAGTTAGTACTTCAAAGCACTCTATCTGCCATTGTCAGGAAGAGTGTGTATAGACTCACACACGGGTCCAAATCCCATTTGTTCTGCACGGCAGCTGCATCTCAGCGTTTCACACCGCAGGAGAACTAGAAATGTCTATCAGAGATACGACAAACACACACAAACACTCGCGTATTCATGCATAAACCAGGACGCGCTCACACACACACACCGACGTCTGAGGAATATCTATTCCTGCTTAGGCAGCAGCTCTTGATCTCTACTAGCGGCGGCTTTTGAAAAGAAAATTCTCCAACGTCAAGCCAGAAAACTTTCTCTCCGTCTGATGTTGTTTTCTCTCCTCTCTTTGTCACCATGTCCTGATTTTAGCGATGTCGTAATCACACGCTCCAGCTTGTTTAAATGAAAGAGCAAAAAGTGCTTTCTTTGTCAGCGGGCTTGTCGTATTCACATCTATTAGGTTGGCGCAGCAGGAGGAGAGAGCGGTAAAGACACAATTAAATCGTGACAGCAAATGGGCCGGGCTTCAGCGCAGTGTGAAATACACAGTGTGTGTGTGTGTCGGGAGCACTACGCCACGCTAGCCTTTAATTGAAGAGACAATCACGTGTGAAAAGGGAGTTTTTAGCTGGAAATGTGAGGCTGTTGAATGTCTGTTGTGTGTGTGTGTGTGTGTGTGTGTGTGTGTGTGTGTGTGTGGCGGCTTTTTGGATTGTAATATTCAGGTTTAAAAGTTATCTGACTGTCCTCGCAGTATCTCGATGCATCCTAGTTAGCTTAGCCCTTGTGAAAAATAAGTACACTTTAACACATTTTATTGCAGAAATAATGTATTGTAAACTGAATTTAATGTTTTTAGACACTTAATTGCAGTAAAATGTCAAATTTTATTTAATACAGTTTATTAAGAGCGTTTCTTGACCCAATTGAGTAGTGCATCTCTATATGGAATATCATAATTACTTCTATTGTTTATTAAAAATATAATGTTAAATTGTGCTGTATGTATCCTAAACTAAGACACACTTTAATGGGACCTTGTATTTGTAATAACGAAGTTGCAATTTGCTACATTTTAAATATTTTTCTATGTAAAACTTAATTATAATCAAGCACTTTAGTGTGTTAGTCAATACATCAAAATGTGTACTAAGGCACAATAAAAGATAATATTAAACACAATGGTTTAATAAGTTTTACATTATTACAACATGCACTTTTTAATAGTGTATTTATGTGTGTTAATAAACAGTCACTCGTTTTGACATTTAAAAATGACTGTGATGGCTTTGGCCTAAAAACAAAAAAATGAATGGTCACAATCTCTTCTGTAGTGCAAGGGATTGTGGGTAATATCAGTTGGATAAACATGGACAAATGTGAAAATACGTCTGATACTCCACCACGCCACAAGGGCATCTTTGACACTGCTTTAACAGAAGCTTTATACACTGTCTGGCTCAAAACAATTGGCAATATTTAAACATGGCTGTAAATGGGGACTGGACGACATGGTTGTCTAAGAAATGAAAAGCTACACCCAATTAGGATTAGAAGATATGATATAACATAACAGAGACCTAATAATCACGGCAATAATGATCAATCATTATTACAGTCTTAAAGGAGTAGTTCAAAAAAAAAAAAAACTTTTGCTGATAATTTACCCCCATGTCATCCAAGATATCAATTTCTTTTTTTCTTCAGTCGAAAAGAAATGAAGGTTTTTGATGAAAAGGATTCCAGGATTTTCTCCATATAATGGACTTCAATGGGAACCAAACGGTTCAAGGTCCAAAAGAGAGTTTCAGTGCAAACTGTTCAAAGGGCTTAAAACGATTCCAGACGATGAATAACAGTCTTATCAAGCGAAACGATCGCTCATTTGAAAAACAAAATCAAAAAACAAAGTTTAAGTTTTATAAGCTCAAATGCTCGCCTTGCTCTGTTCTGTGATGCGCGTTCGTGACTCTCTATTTCGAACTCGTTCATTAAAATGAACGAATCTTTTTTCGAGTCATTTGGTTGATTCAACAAACAAAATGAACGAATTGAATTGAACGAACAGGAGAGTCATGAACGCAGAACAGAGCAAGGCGAGCATTTGAGCTTATAAAACTTAAACTTTGGGGTTTTTTTTAAATGAGCGATCGTTTCACTTGATAAGACCCTTATTCATCGTCTGGAATCGTTTAAAGCCCTTTGAACAGTTTGTAGTTTGCACTGAAACTCTCTTTTGGACCTCGAATCGTTTGGTTCCCATTGAAGTCCATTATATGGAGAAAAATCCTGGAATGTTTTCATCAAAAACCTTAATTTTTATCAGAAAAAGTTTTTTGAAAAGTGAACTACTCCTTTAAGCGTTTGCATATTGAAATCCAAACAGTTGCTGCGTCCCAATTCACATAATATCCGTCCTAAATAGTATTCAAAATTAGAATTAGTGTGTCCCAAAACGTAGTATGTTGAAATGAGTATTTCAAAGGGACCCGGATGGAATCCGAAGTGCAGATACGTGCTCAAAACCCATTGAGCTGTGGACGAGGATAAGAACTACAAACACAAGTAAAAAAACTACAAACATGGCGGATGTGCGAGACCAACTGTTAAGATAAAGGGTTTTGAGTGATTATTAATCAGTAGCCTATCTAACCTGACCAAAATATATGGATTAATTGTTCTCCACATTATATTTAATCTAAAACAGCACTGTGAACTCATTCACTTTTAAATACAGCAGTATGGAAACATGAGACGAGTTCTCTGAATGACTGGCAGATCAACTTGCGACTCCAAAATGGTGGGAGATTAATTTTAATTGAATGTGGAGGATTTAAACTGTGGTAAGATGATTGACAGGGCAGTTTAAACAGTGACAGATTGCCCGCATAGCGCCAGTTAAAGATGTCCCAAAGCTTGCATACTCTTCTGCTTTACACTCATAAGTATGTACTTTTTCTTCTCAAAAACACTACATAGTTTTAGAGCATACACTCTTAGAAGAAAAGGTTCTATCAGTGCTACGTATTTGGAACCCCTGAAAGGTTCTATACACTCTTTAAAAAAGGGCTCCTCTGGGTTCTATATAGAACCCTGGGGTTCCATACTTGGCCAATAGAACCTTTCACCAAAAAAAAATGGTTCTATATAGAACCATTTTGGAGTTCCATATATGAAGCGGGGGATGGAACCATTTCTGGTTCTAAATAGAACCATTTCTTCTAAGAGTGTAGTATAAGTAGGCGAATTGGGACGCAACAAGTGACTTTATTTGTAGAGAAAACTTCTAATTTTGTGTACTATGTAGTGTGGATAGTACGAATGGAACACAGCCGTCTGGAAAACACTTGCCTAAGAGCCCTGAATCCAAACATGAACAACACTCTACTATCTTCATCTTTCCCCCCTGCGATTGGCGGATAGAGCGCGCGAGAGAGGGAAATGAACAAACGCAGGGCATGGTGCCCGCTGGCTCGTCTGGCTCTGGTGTAGCAGATGTTGAACGCTGGCGCACTGGCACGAGAGTTGGTCTGAGCTCGGGGACTGGCTTGTTATAGGCTAAATACAGCACGCTCTGTGGGAGCTTTCAGCTCTTACCAGCACATGCTCTGACAAACACCAAAGGCTTGCTCTCGGCCCGGGACGTCACCTGGACGCTGATGTGTGTACAAAAACGGGAAATATTGGCCCTTGTAGAAGCTGTTTAATCTGTCAGAGCTTCAGCACTTCTGCGCCAGCCGAGAGATTTATTTGCTCTGGGCACTTTACCACCACCAAATAAAAAACACTAAGAGATTTATGAAACACAATGTTGTCTTTATATCACATTCGAGTTTTATTCAGTGACAGGTGTACTACGGAATAAAATAATACATCTAATGTTGATTAAACTCAAAGTTCATTCTGCTAAAGGGACTGTAGTGGTGAATGGCTCACTCAAAATATGTATTTTTTATACGCATCAGTAAAAATAAAATGTAAAAAATAGAATTTTCTGCCCAAATCTCTCTCTTTTTTTCCATTAAGATGCTGTTTTGAGGTTTTTCCCCAGCATTTTCCAACTTTTTATCTCTAGGTTATCGCAAATCAATATATTCAATGTCCTTTAATAATATGTTTAAGAATATTAATAATTTGTATTATTATTTTTTAAGTTTCTTTAAAGGGGATGATCTTAAACAGTTACTTTTAAGATACATTTTCAGAACCAAGTTTACATTGTTTTAACAATAGTCATATATTTTAATGGAAAATATGCCAAATATGATGTTTCCCGCCATGTGGATATGGGGTTTTGCTTTTCTCTCAATCAACTGCACTCATTTAAAGAGTCTTGCTCCTTCTTCCATTAGTACATTTGTCTTTTTTGTGATGATAATCTTAAAATAGTATTTAAATAGGTCTAAGACCACACCGTCCTCTCTCATTTGTCTTTCTCTCTCAACCCCTGTTAAATTAATGGATTGCAGAGAACGTTTTCCTAATTTTTTCCTCAAGCTGTAATTTTCTGTCCTGCCTTACATTGGCCATTTTTCAACCCTCCTTTTTTATTGAAGATGCGAGACTTTGGCACAGTAAAATAGACAGCATTCTTTATTATCTTTATCTCACATAATAATAATTAAAAAAAAAAAAAACCTGAATGGAGACCTAACCACATCCATGATTAATTAGTGTTAGGCTATTAGTGTTCCATCTCTGTAATTACTTAATTGTAAGCCGTTAACTACTGAATGTCCTAATGGCTGTGAGTTTGATTCTAGTAATTATCCTAAAGGAGGCATCAGGTGGCGTTTGATAGCCTCGCTGGCCTGTTATTGACTGGCTCCGTTCTCCCGGCTGTGGCCGTATGTCTTGGAACATTTAGCCGGCACTATAACAAACATAAAACCATTTAGAGACCAGAACAGCCACTGACCCCAGACCAGTGACACTTGGACAGGCTTGTTGTTCCTTTGGAACATGGGAATTTCAATACTCACACTCAGACTCTCTCTCACACTAACTCTCTCACTCACACACTCTCTCTCTCTCTCACTCAATTCAATTCAGTTCACACCCACTCACACTCAGGGATCGTCACACTCAGACGACGTCTTAAACCCAAACTTTTTGAAAAGCTGGTGGTGCTAAAGGGAATCGAATAGATAGATGTCTGAAACACATAGGTACACCACCTGGAGGAGTACACCATCAGTTATTTAAAATATAATTGACTTTGTGTTATTGAGTTCTTGTTCCTGAGTGCGAGGTAATGATGGTGATAAAACATAATAAAAGATGTTAGAAGTTTTGTATTTCCTACAGGGCTGGGGAAGGGAAGAGGTATATAAAATGAAAACGAAAGTTTCTAAGTAGTTGCACACATCTAAATAATTGTTGGCATTCAGAATAGGCCCAGATAGATTTCAGCCTAATAGGGATGCCTGCACTGAATTGCCAATTTCACGTGTATTTTCTGTATTTTCAAAATACAAAATACTGTATTTGTATTTAAATACATTTTTCCACACAGTATTTTGTATTTGTATTTAAATACATTTCCATGTATTTATGCCCATCCCTGCTCACACTCTCACTCTCTCACACTCTCGCTCACACACACTCACACATTCACACACTCCCACTCTCTCACATGCACTCTTAAACACACTCTCTCAACAAACATACACAATAAAATAAAAATTCTCTTTAAAAACAACCAAAATGGCTTGTACATTGTATGTGAATTGGGACATTTTTATAGTAATTTAAAGAAATGTGCTTATTTTCTAAAATCATTTACATGAATTAAAAAGCTGTCTTTATTTGAGCTTTAGAGTTATCATTTTATGGTTTATGGCATAGCAACCAAGTTGTAAAATTGCTCAAATCTGCTAAGAAAAATCGCTCGCCGCCATGCAAAATTCCCGATCATGCGGATTACTATTAAAATAGTTTGATTTTTCCCACAAAAACAACAGCGGCTTTCCACTGTCAGGACAAACAGGTCCAGTAAGAGTTAAATGTGACCCCACCTGAAGTGCCTCACTCCAACCCACTCTTTTCAATAAATAGAGGTCAAAATACATGTGTGGTAATTAATATCATGCTACGAGTGTTTCTGATTGAGCTTAACCCGCATTGATCCTGGAATATTCCATTTAACCTTTTTTTTGAGCCAACCATGAACATGACACATCCCAGTTATTACACAAGCGAGCGAGACAGTCCTGAGGGCTACGAATGTGTCTCCAGATAAGAATACGTGTGCCCTCCTCCGGCCTATCAGTCGCTCTATCTCCCCCGCTGCCTTTTCTTTTACCATTACAGCCGTTGTTCAAATGATAAGGTCAACCTTACTGATCCCTCTGTGTCCTGACCATTACTCTTTTCTCTCCGCGTCTCCAACATCTGCCTATTCGTATTCATTTGGCACTCCTAAAAAGGTCATTTTGTGGACAGGGAGCAAATTGCTGTGCATACCCTGCGTCTGAGCCCCTAACTACATTTTCCAGGATTTAGTAACGTCTGTGGCAAGCTGTAAAGCTCAATTTGCCTGATGCATGTGCACATCAAGACCCTTCAAAGCCTGCGTTTGGAGGGAGTTGGCCCTCTTTTCAATAAGGAAAGGCGAATGCATGCATTCAGGAGGACCTGGCGTGACGACCCGAGCATGTGATGTTACTGTCCCGCTACATTTGTAAAGCGCGTGCCGCTGAAACACACGTGTCTAAATTTGAAATCACACTGCGGTTACGCCGTGCACCCAGATGGGTTTGAAACGTTTAATTATGGTGGCTGTGTTGCCATATGCTTGGCTTTTGCCTGTGTAATTTGTATTTGTGCGCACAGGCGGTCATGGAACGCACTTTTTTTTTTATCTGTGCTGTTAACGGACTTAAAAATATCCCGTCGGATGGATTCAGATTAGTTATTAGATACAGTAGACTTGAACAGGACTGTAATTTTACTGCGGCCGATGTGCAAGTGACAGTGCCAAATATAGAGTTCGCTAAACTTTTGCAACACTTTAGCTCAACGCAAGTTCCAGTGATTTATATAATGATATATATATATATATATATATATATATATATATATGAAGAGTTCAGATGCAAAAGCCTCTAAATGCCATTTGAAATGTTCTTCTTTAATGATGATTTTTATCAAACTTGTATATTTAAATTCAGTAATTTCACTTAAATAACAATTAATAGGTAATTATCATTGCCATTTAAGTGAAATCACTGAACTTAAATATACAAGCTTGATAAAAATGGTCATTCTAGAAGAAAATTTCAAATGGCACTTAGAGGCTTTTGCATCTGAACTCTTCATATATATATAGAAGAAGACTCACCAAAGCTTCATTAATTTTGATCAAAAATACAGTAATATTCTGAAATATTATTAGCATGTAAAATAGCTGTTTTCTATGGGAATATATTGTAAAATATAATTTATTCCTGTGATCAAAGCCGAATTTTCAGCATCATTACTCCGATGATCCTTCAGAAATCACTCTAATATGATGATTTGATGCTCAAGAAACATTTATGATTATTATATATGTTTAAAACAGTTTTTGCTGCCTAATGTTTTTTTGTGGAAACCATGATTTAGTGCTGCTCAAAAATGTGGGGTATTTTTATTTTATTTGATTTAATTCAGAATTTAAAAAAAAAATGCTTTTATTCATCAAGGATGCATTACAAGTGACATTAAAGACATTTATAATGTTCCGAAATATTTATATTTCAAATAAATGCTGTTCTTTTGCACTTTCTATCCATCATAAAATCCTGAAAAAAAAAATAATGATGGTTTTCACCAAAATGTGCAAGTTTTCAACAACCTGGAAACTGTTATTTTATGGTTTAATTCTTATCTAAAGGGAAGGACCCAATGTGTTCAGGCGGAAGGTTTTCAGTCAGATCCATTGGAGGTCGTTAAGGGAGTCCCTCAAGGATCTGTTCTAGGTCCGTTATTATTTAGCATATATATATAAATTGTTTGGATTTTAATATTGAAAATACAAGGTTTCACTTTTATGAAGACGATACAATTATATATTGTTCAGATCCACCTAAGCAACAATCTGAGGCTTTCTTACAGTCTGCTTTCGATATTATACAAAATAGGTTTTGTGCATTGAAGCTGGTCCTAAATGAGAAAAAACCCAAATGTATGCTATTCTCAAACTCTAAAATCTCTACTGAGAATTCAATCTCTCTTTTGACTTTTCAGGGTAATCTGATTACACCAGTATCCGAGTACAAATACCTTGGCATCATTATCGATAACACATTACGTTTTGGGTCGCATATTAATTATCTGAGGCAAAAACTTTAGGATTTTATTTTAGAAACAAATCATGTTTTTCATTTAATGTGAGAAAGAAACCTTTTTATCAGTTCTTGACTATGGGGATGTAGTATATCAGCACGCCCCCTCTTACCTCCTTGTCTCCCTGGATGCTCTGTACCATGGTGCTTTGAGATTTATAACTGGATGCAGATTTTCGACACACCATTGTGACCTATATAAAATGGTTGGTTGGTCGTCGTTGAGCATTAGAAGGAAAAAGCACTGGTATTAATTGATATACAAAGCTATATTGGGTTATTTACCCCCTTATCTTTGTTGTCTTAGTTATTCATTACGTTCTAAATCGATCTACAATTTGCGTGTGCCTTTTGTCATAACCGAGATGCGTAAAACCTCTTTTAAATATGCCGCAGCATCGGATTGGAATCTTGTCCAGACTGAGATGAAGTTAAAAGAAATAGTACCTTGTGGTCAATTTAAATATTTAAAAACTTTGATGTTAAATGTCCATGTAAACTAAGCTGCTTATCTTGGCCAGGACACTCCCGAAAAAGAGATTTTAATCTCAGTGAGTCTTTTTCCTGGTAAAATAAAGGTAAATAAATAAAACCCTTTCAAATGACTCACATCAGCGTCCACTTTTAAAACTTTTTTTCACAGATCAAGCTTTGCTCACATTATATTCTTTATTTAATAAGATAAGTTTAAATGACTCTAATATATATTAGAGTCATTTATAGACATTTCATAGAGAATATGTGGTGTAATAAAAAAGGAATCAACTGATAAATAAAAGCAACCAGGACATATACAGTTTCAGTAAGGGAGCACAATAAAAAAAAAAATTTATTATTATTTTTTTATTTTTATTTTTTTAGTTTTTTTTAAAATTGATTTTCTATTTTAATTCTACATTAATAATTATTCATTCTGTTGTTTCTGCTGATATTATCATTCATTGAGTTGTATACATCTAAATGTATTTTGTTTTCTTTTGCTTTTTTGTAAAATTTAAAATCCTAATAAAAATACTTATTAAAAAAAAAAAAAGAATATGTGGTGTATAAAAAGCAACCTTTTACAACTCAAACTACGCTAAACATAGAACAAATTCACAAATCCTCTTCTCACTGTGTGGTCACTGTAACAGCATGTTTGGTCTACAAACAGACTCGAATGTTTTGTTTGTTATTCCTGCGCTGTAGGTCCGGAGGGCTTGGGTTTTAGCATCACCTCCAGAGACGTGCCCATCGGCAGTTCGGCCCCCATATATGTGAAGAATATCCTCCCCCGTGGAGCCGCCATCCAGGACGGGCGTCTGAAAGCTGGAGACCGGCTGCTCGAGGTGAGAAACACTGAAGCTCTTGAGCATCACATGACCTCTGTGACTTCCTCTCACAGCTTCCTCAACTTCCTCTACAAACATTTCAGCAGCAAATATGGCTTTTCTTTGATTAAAAAAAAAACTTCTTCCGTTCCCTGTTTCATACCAAGTACCGTCGAATTGTTTTCCAGAGGATTTCCGTTCTTAGTTCATTCTGCTGGTCCATCGGAGACGACATGTCTCATTGTTTTCCTCTCTCCCTTGTGAGAAGCACTTTCCTTTTTAGTTTCGGAAAGTAAATAATGTTCATAAAAGAGAATGGACAAAAAGAACTGATTTACAATGACAGCCAATCAACAATGGCCATTTCATTTAGAAATGGAGCAGGACACCTGCAGGCTCTCATGCCAGAACGTCATCCATTTGGCTTAACAAACCCTGATTCATCGCTTTAATGGAGTCAAGGCCTTTCAGAGTGCTGTCGGTTCACCATGGGCCTTTATGTTGCCATAGAAATATGAGGACTATCTCCTGTTGTCATGGTCACAATAATGCGACTGCCATTAATTGAAATGTTTGATCAGATATAATTGCACAGAACGCAATTCGTGCTTTATTAAACACCCTTTCAAATGACTCGCATCAGTAAAAAGTGCCACTTTTTCACAGGTCAAACTTAAATACTGTATATCATGATCTGATAAACTGATATTGAGAACATTATGTATTAAAATAAAATGATATGTGGCTACTGTCAACAAAAACACCTCCAGGAATTGACCGGTGTGCTTTCTGAAACTACATCCCAGGCATGATACACTGTTCCCAATGCACTGATATTATACACACATATCCTTTATATATATCGTTATAGTATCATTTAGGATTTATTGTGTTTGTTTAAAGGGATACTTCACCTCTGGAAAGATGAATGTGTATTTAAAATGGGTCATTTGTGTAAAAGAAATTAGACATTATTTTTGAATTTGGAGCTTTATAGACTGAGAAAAGACAGAAAATGTATTTTTGGCTTATATGGATGAAAAACAACAACTCCCAGAATGCACTTGCTACACAGTAGCTACACAGTAGTTAAAGAGTAACTAAACACTTAACCGACTTTTTTTAGTTAATGATCTGTAAGAATGGATCTTTATTAATACCAGTCATTGATCCGAGTAACTTTTTTGACATTTGTTTATAAAGTGTTTTATTTCTACAATATATGGTGTAAAAGCGTCTTAGTGCTGCCCTCTTCAGGTTGAACGGTGGCTACTGCAGTTGAATTTTCCTATTGGATGTTCCGCACTTCGTGACGTACGCAGGTTTCAGCATAAAAACCATCTTGTGTCGTCAAAACCACTGTAGGGAGTCAGGAATTGGAATTGCGATTGTATTGAAAACGATCAGGATAGAGTGTTTTAGCATCGATTTCGTCCCCTCTATCTCCGCTGGGGTCTGCCCACTTTTTCAGCATTTCAAATATTGCCAGTGGGTGGAGTCAGGCTCTGACCAGGGGTTTAGTTACCCTTTAAACAACAAGTCTAGGCTAATAGTGATGAGTCTGCCCGAAAATGTGTTTCGAGATCGCCCACAATTTTTTGCGTTCTACAGTCGCCATTCATTATGTTTATTGTTTACTGTGGCGAGCAGGACGAGTGAGGGCCGCGGGAGAACGGTGTGAGGATGGTAACCCCTACTACTCCGCTTTCTCCACAGAACAAGAGCCTGCTAGCTTAGCTTCCAAAAAAAAGATGGCCGACACTATGTGTTCATTCTGTGAGTGAGATCGCCCTCTATGGGCGGGTTGAGGACATGCGGGACAGACCCGACTACTGAGTGTAGTCTTTAGCCTCAGGACAAACAATCCTCCGATGACACCAAATGACGTTTTTTACATTGTTTGTCAAGACAAAAAACACATAAATCTCTCGTCTAAGGGGGATATGAGGGTGGAAAGCACGGTAATTTAAAAATACTAAAGGTTTCCTTCTAATACAGTCTTAATGTTAAATCCTGAAGTATCCCTTTAATGCAAATGGCTTACAAAATGTATTTAATAAATAATTTATTGTTGAGACAAATATTTAGCTCTTTTGTGTGTGTGTGTAGGTGAATGGAGTGGATCTGAATGGTAAGACTCAGGAGGAGGTCGTGGCTCTGTTGCGCTCGACTCCCATGGGAGGCACTGTAGGTCTTCTCATCGTCAGACAAGAGGACGCTTTCCTGCCCCGCGAAGTGGTGAGTCACTCAAACACACACACACCTAAATGTGCAACCTTCTTAAAATGGTTTAACAATGGCCCCAGTAAAACGGTCTCTCGATATCACACAGAGTTCATATAGCTCCATGAAATGGCCTCTTCAACTCCTTCCCTGCCTCGGGCCTATTTAGGTCACATGTGTGCCACGGAGGCAGCTGCCACCCGCCTTAACTCATTTTGAAGTCATTATTATTTCCATAATAGATAATTCAGGAGTGCAAATGAACTCCAGGCTGCCTTGACATTTGTATGCAGATTTATTTCTTGGTCGACATTCCATAAAGATGCTTCTTTATTGAGTCAGTGTGGAGGGTTCCCATTGGCTGTCTCAATGAACTGCTGTTTGCAGCATCAGTGCAGTTCCTCCTTTCCTATATGCGGTATGATCAAGTCATGTCCAGGTCCAGCCCCATTCTGTTTTCTAAAATGATATGTATCATAAAAGTCTAGAGCAGACAGCCAGTGCCGTTTAGTGATTGTTTAACATGACATATTTTGTGTTTCCTATAAGTGAGTCTCTTCACTAAAGGGAGTTGGCAGTCATTTAAATCAAATTGTACTTTGCTGGTTAGTGTTCGTGCAACATCGAACTGCAATTACACTATCAAATGTCTCAGAGGTGAATATATGCAGGCATGTAAGAGTCTCTATTCATTTGGAGAAAACCAACATTATGTAAAATTAAGCTGTATGGGTGAGGACTTGGAATAGAGTGATAATGGATCATACCCTGCCATTACTTTGACAATAATATTTTAAAACTTCTAATATGAATTTACAGTTTTTTACACACGTTTTCAAAACAAAGTCTCCTTTTTTCAAAACTCTACACACAATTCAGAAACTGCGCACAAGAAATGCAAAATTACGGACCCCGCCTAGTCCCACTCTGGCAAAAAAATAATAATTATAACTATCTTGTTGCCTCAAGATAGTAACTCGTGGCCTCAAGATAGTAATTCGTGGCATCAATATAGTAACTTGTGGCCTCAAGATAGTAATTCGTGGCATCAATATAGTAACTCGTGGCCTCAAGATAGTAATTCGTGGCATCAATATAGTAACTTGTGGCCTCAAGATAGTAACTCGTGGCCTCAAGATACTATTTCTTGGCCTCAATATACTATTTTGTGGCCTCAAGATACTAACTCGTGGCCTCAAGATAGTAATTCGTGGCATCAATATACTAACTTGTGGCCTCAAGATACTATTTCTTGGCCTCAAGATACTATTTTGTGGCCTCAAGATAGTAACTTGTGGCCTCAAGATACTATTTCTTGGCCTCAAGATACTTTTTCGTGGCCTCAAGAAAGTAACTCGTGGCCTCAAGATAGAGTTAGTATCTTGAGGCCACGAGATAATATCTTGAGGCCACGTGTTAGTATCTTGAGGCCACGAATTACTATCTTGAGGCCACAAGTTACTATCTTGAGGCCACGAGTTACTATCTTGAGGCCACGAGTTACTATCTTGAGGCCACGAGTTACTATCTTGAGGCCACGAGTGTAGTGTTTTGAAAAAAGTGTTTTATGCAATTGAAAACTGAGTCAAAGGCTGAGAAATAGCTTATGGTTTTGAAGATTTGGCATGTAGTTTTGCACTTTGAGTGAGAGGTTTCAAAAATCGTGTGACATGAAAAGATTGTGTTTGTAAGCAGTTGAAATACTCCAAATGTATGCAGTGAGTGAAAGTTTAATTCTATATTAACTTCATCTGGGTTTGATGTGTTAGAAGGTAACATGCATGTCAACAATTGCATTCAAACTCTTTTATCTAATGTTAAATATGGTCTAAAATGTGTAGAATAGTGACAGTTTGTAGGAATCCTGCACTTGATTATTGGCAGATTTTCTTGAAAATTAAACCCAAGTAAATGAGCGCTTTAAAGAAGTAGTTCACTTTTTAAAAAAAACAAAAAAAACTTTTGCTGATAAGTTTTTCAGTCGAAAAGAAATTATTTTTTTTGATGAAAACATTCCAGTATTTTTCTCCATATAATGGACTTCAATGGGAACCAAACGGTTTAAGGTCTAAAAGACAGTTTCAGTGATGAACGAGTTCAAACAGGAGAGTCACAAACGTGCGTCACAGAACAGAGCAAGGTGAGCATTTGTGCTTATAAAACTTAAACTTCGTTATTTATTTATTAAATGAGCGATCGTTTCGCTTGATAAGACCCTTATTCATCGTCTGGAATCGTTTAAAGCCCTTTGAACAGTTTGCACTGAAACTCTCTTTTGGATCTTGAACTGTTTGGTTCCCATTGAAGTCCATTATATGGAGAAAATCCTGGAATGTTTTCATCAAAAACCTTGATTTCTTTTCGACTGAAAAAAAAAAGACATGGACATCTTGGATGACATGGGGGTGAGTAAATTATCAACAAAAGTTTTTTGAAAAGTGAACTACTTTAACTTGATTTGATTCGTTCTGAAATGCAGTTCAAAAGACAGTTAATAATGCATCAATTTAGTGGTGTGTCATTTGATTTACAGAACCAATTCTATATAAACTGGATACAGTTCTGGATAAAACTGACTGGGACTTTTAAAGTCGGAGCATAATAATATATTTTCAGAAACACCGCCACATGAATATCTTTGACAACCAATGGCAGATTCCCAACAAAGAGGGAACATTCTGGCAAGGTTATGAACCAACATTCTTCCAGAAACGCTAATATAACGTCCGTTCAAAAATGTGTGGTGTTTAATAATTTTCTCAAATCATTAGCACAGCAATATTTATACATCGTTCATGGAACTTTTGTCTAAAATATCCGAGAACGTTCCCATAATTTTTGCAAAATGGTCAAATGGGATGTTCCCATAAGGGATTGATTTTTGGGGTGATTGAGAGTGGTTGAAGACGAGCTTTGACTTTCTCTCCTTGGCTCAGGCAAGATTTGATTAAAGACGCCATCATGAAGACACACTTTCACAAACTCTCCCACTCCGCCTCGTTTCTCATCAACTCCCCCTTAAAATTTGGAGTTTAAGACATCCGAACGACAGGGGTGGGAAGAGATAAACTGTTGGATGCTTCATTACTCTTATTGTCACATTAACATTCAGGAGGCTTTAGCTTTGCAACGCGCCCCGTTCAGGCATTAAAGGATCTCAATAATCCATACAAGTATGTTCATAAAAATCAGATTACAAAAGCATCGCTCCACCGCTGACAGTTATTGCAAATAAAGTGGAGAGAGAGAGAGAGGACAGGGGACGGTTATTGATGCTATTTTGTAGATGTGCGAGAGAGAGAGAGAGAGAGTGAGTGGTGGTTTTATATGAAGATATGGGAAGGCTGTCATGAGCCAATCACAGTGCCGGACCATTAACGCATCAAAGACCGAGTGACATGCTCTGCCACCGTGACAGGTTACAGTCTAATAAATCAACACTGCCAAGTACTTATGCTTTTCGATATTTAAAGACATGACACAATTAACCTCAAATTAGCATAACGACAATGTGAGAGAAAGTAATAGAGCGAAATTGGACATAGTTGGCTCTAACCCCTAACACACGCCGAGGGATCTTATTTATTTATTTTCATTTATCTGCATGCATGCGATTAGCCTCCAGACGTCTAGGGAATTGCAGACATTTTACGAAAGCGTGAGTGTCAAATGTGGGCCGGCAGAGGCAGTGACTTATTGATAGGGGCGTCAGCTTTAACCTTTGCTCACAGCCGAAGTCCAGTCCTGAGGGAACCGCAGAGAAAAATGAGCTTTGATGCCCCCGGCCAGCCCTCGCCCTTTAGAGAAAAAGAGAAAGAGAAGCGAGAGAAGGAGGAGGCATGCTCAGTGAACTCCAAAGAGGAATCGATGAAGTGTTGTCCTTGGAGTCTTCTGCACTCTGGGCTGGTGTTAGTTGAGTGCAATTATAGGTCATGTGCCACTCAATGTGTCATATACTCAGGAGATTACTGATCTTTAAACAACTGAGTTGTTGCTTTGTTTGCTGCTCCTGACAGGTGGATTGAGGCTCGCGGACACATTGGGGTCAATCTTAAGGGCTGTTCACAACAAGAACCATAACTATAAAGATAACTTGAAAAATATTAGAAACTCAACACTTTTGTTTTCGCCCCCATTTTTCAGACTTTTTCTATGGACACAAATGGCCAGTGTGGCCAAATTGAGGCCAGTGAAAATGCTGAGGAAAACCACTAGCCACAGAGCAAACAAGTTAAGTCTACTGTCTACTGAGCAAACAAGTTAATGTGAAGCCCTGTTTACACAGTTACAGCACCCTGTCGCCCAAGACTGGTTCCCAATGAAACTAAGCAGGGCTGAGCCGGGTCAGTACCTGCCAGGTGTTAGTGAGGCCAACAGGGGGCACCTCACCCTGTGCTCTGTGTGGCTCCTAACGCCCCAGTAAAGTGATGGGGACGCTATACCTTAAAGGGATAGTTCACTTTGAAATTAATTTTTGGTATGTTTTATCTTACCTCAAGGGCATCCAAGATGTAGGTGTCTTTGTTTCCGCAGTATTTTCAATTTTGACATTTTTCAGTCAAACCGTTGTTGTCAATCAGTCATACACTGGAGGCTAAGGGGGTCCACCAAAAAGCATGCAGAGAAGTCCAAATTAAACATGATTTAATGACTCGTAAATGTAAGTACACATTGATGGCCTAAGACGCGAAACGAGCGGTTTGTGTGAGAAAACGAACAGTATTTATATCGTTTTTACCTCGTGTAATCACAGTGATCTGAATCAGTTGTTCAATGTCCAACTGAACCGAACTGAATCAGTTCAATGTTACGCCGGAAGTGATCGCTTGCGTGTGACGTCACTCAATATTTACACAGAGATTTCGGACGTTTTACCTTTTACTAAACATATTTAGAGATACCGATATCGTCTTCCATTGCGGTTTCCCGTATATCTAAATATGTTTAGTGAAAGGTAAAACTTCCCAAATCTCTGTATAAACAAAGAGTGACGTCACACGCAAGCGATCACTTCCAGACCGAAGCGCCCGTGCCGTCAGATCATTTTGTCATGGCTATGATTACAAGAGGTAAAACGATATAAATACTGTTGGTTTTCTCACACAAACTGCTCGTTTCGTGTCTTAGGCCATCAATGTGTACTTACATTTACGAGTCATTAAATCATGTTTAATTTGGACTTCTTTGTGCGTGTTTTTTGGTGGACCCCTTAGCCTCCAGTGTATGACTGATTGACAACAACGGTTTGACCTAAAAATGTCAAAATTGAAAATACTGTGGAAACAAAGACACCTACATCTTGGATGCCCTTGAGGTAAGCTAAAACATATCAAAAATTAATTTCAAAGTGAACTATCCCTTTAAACCGAGGCCCTGACTCTCTGTGGTCAATCAAAAAATGCTAAATGCCAGGATGTCTTTCGGAGAGAGTAGGGGTGTTTCCCCGGCATCATGGCCAAACTTGCCCAGTGGTCTCATATATATATATATATATATATATATATAACAATTGGATTCATCACTATGTCTTCTCTCCACCAGTAAGCTGGTGTGTCGTGGGCGTTCTGGCACAATATGGCTGCCGTCGCATCATCCAGGTGGATGCTGCACATTGGTGGTGGTTGAGGAGATCCCCTCTTCTATGTAAAGCGCTTTGAGTGCCAAGAAAAGTGCTATATAAATGTAATGAATTATTATTACTATTATTATTATTTTTATTAGCTGCCTATGAAGGCAGTCAGGCAGATGACTAGGCTTTGGGACATAATAAGACTTTAGCCAGCATACACTCTTGTCTACATTGCAGCGTATTCCAATTCAATCACTTAAGGCCCCTGATGAAGTAGAGAAAGTATATCGGGGCCTTTAGATTTGCCCAGTTAGTTGATGGGTTTTTTTTTTGTTTCATTTGAAATGGGACACAACACTGTCATGTACGTCACAAACAAAGTTGTTCCCTGGACGTGGGCCATCGAAGAAGTCTGTAAACATGGGCTTTGTTTTCCGCGGTTCAATAAGAAACATGTATTCTCAAACTCCCGGAAATTGTGCAAAGCTAATCAGATTGGATTTTATGCAACATGCATAAAGCGGGCAGTTGGCAGTCCACCGCAGTGACGTCTGACATCTCGTCATCTTAACATTTGCATCAGGTTCATTTATTCCGGAATTGGAGGAGAGCCTTGAATATAAAACAACCATTCGTGTTTCAGAAAGGCTGTCGGTGGATAGTCTGTGCGGTTGATGCTGATGGAGCGAGAGGGTGAAGGAAAAGGATAAATGATGAAAGTGGGAGGATCTGGGAGGAGAGGGAGGGAGAGCGAAACAGCAGGAGACGGATAGGCCAGAAGATGGAGAGAGAGGGAAAGAATGAGAGATGTGATAGGCATCTCAGGGAGCCATCACAAACTCCACTGTGGAGAAAAAGAGAGAAAAAGAGAACTGACAACAGCGGCGAGGGAGCAAACGTGTTTTGACAGACGTTCTGCACTTGATGAAATCTTACCTTGCCACTTCGCTGAGACACGCGAATACACTCCGAGACCCGACAAACACCCTGCTGCTGAATTATTCATGTCAGAAAACGCAATTATCCGGCACACTAATGTGGCCAGCGGCGTGAGAGCATTAAAACAACACACACACACACACACACACACACACACACAAACAATTCCATCGTGTAAACATAAAGCCCAGCGCCTTCTTCTCGAAATCTCGAAATGAGAGAAAAAGAAAAAAAAACTATACCGAGGGCGGATTCGAACCCGTAACCTCTGACAGTCTTGGCAAAAGACTGCCACTGGACCATTGAAGAACTCAAACTCGAAGAAAATGCACTTCCGAACGCGTCTCTGTCCGCAGCACATTTCAAACCACACTGACGCTCGTGGTTTTGTGGTCTGGTTTGGGACACAAACACTGCAGTGTGGGGGAATAAAAGCCTCTGTCCATCAGTCAAGCTCTGAAGTAGATAAAGCACTTCTTTGTCAGTTCCTAACCTTCACAATACCCAGTCAAGTTCTCCTTTCTGTGGTGCATCATTTATTATTATTATTATGATTGAGTGTTCCACCATCAGCATTGTGTTATTAAAGTGTTGTATTAATGACATAATAGTCCAACTTTTTTCCTGGAGACTCCTGTGTTCAGTTTGAGAATGCACCTCACTAAGAAATACATTCAACTTCCTTAATGGGGTGGTTTACTCCTTTTTTTCTTTGCATGATTGTGTTTATGGGGTGCAATACAATATATATTGGTGGTTTTTCTTTTCATTTTTTTAGATTTTTCATAAATTTCACCTTTATTGTAAGCCGCTTTCTCCTCTGTCATTTGAAAGACCGGTTGACTTCCTGAGTCTATGAAACCACTCCCTCAGAAACAGGCAGTGGGCTCAGATTGGTTAGTTTGGGGCGGTGTGTTGTGATTGGCTAAACTGTAGTCCATTACCTTTACGGGCGAAGTTGCATGTGTTGTTCATGTCAAATGTACATAATGGTGTCGATAGAAACCATTACAAACTGATACAAACCCAGAAAGCGGCGATGAAGAGAGGCAAGCAGAACCTCACCACACACGGCTCTTACTAAACGCTTCTGAATGGTAATTTGCCATTTTTTTAACTTTATACACGTTTGTTTTACACAATAGCATCGAACCGACTGGCCTATATATACAGTATACACAAACAACGTTGGCATTGGTTTACATTCTTGATCAAATCGAAATATAACTTCATATACTTGAAAAATACATTTACAAAATGAGTACATATACAAATTCAGGTCCAAAATGTTTGTGCGCGTTTGTCGTAGACACGAAATAGCATAACTAAACAGCGCTGCAACTTTGCAGATACTTTTCATGCACCAACGGCAACATTACACACTATTTGAATTTAAAAAAGTGAAATCGCAATCAACCTCCCCTTTAAATGGGTTCGATTATGGTTTCAACGTTCTTTAGTGTGTATTGCTGCTGTTTGAGAATGAGCTCAAAGCTCTACAAAGTCGCTCCAGTGGGAGTTATTTCCGAACACTCATTGTAGTCTTGAGTTTTCTTTCAGGAACGGACATGACACAATATTTCACAATATACACCCTCAAATAGGGCATCTTTTCAAGGGGACATCCATTTGTAGTAGTGTCGAAACCATAGTGGACGTTATTGAGTGCACTCATTATATCCCACATTTCACCGCCATATCTAGTGTACAGCCTCAAAGAACGTCATTCAGTCCTTTAAGTGATCATTATTAGTGGACTCATGTAGGGATTAGGGATTGAGGGTTTAAGGGGTGATTTCTGATTCAGGCCTAGACTGAGCCAAATTACAAAATAAAAGACATGAAACGTTGAAAGTGAAAACAAAACAATTGTGACACCACACAGGATTGAGCCTGCTGAACTTGATTGATCAGAAGGAAATCTCTGAGCACTTTTGAGTTTGTGTGTTTGGAAAACTCGCTGTCAAAGCTTGAAACATTTATTTTTGGACTCAACTTCCCAGAATGAATGCCGATGAGCTTTGTTTTCATGCTCTAATAAATGCACCCATCTGTAGTCATTGCAACTCTCTCCAAGTTGAAGTAGATGCACACGACTTTTGGCTTGTTCAGTAACCGTGACTCGTCAATCCAATGCAAAATCTGGCAGAACGGTTCAGATGACAGGGTGTACGGGAACGTCGTTTCAGCTCGGCATAGAATAGTAATTAAACACTACATTAAATTCCTCTTCATGACCAGTTCAGACTTTTCACGGATCCATTAGAGGCTGAATCTGCCAAGCTAAGAGAATCTTAATTGCGCAATTAATTTGAACGCTGATGTCTACTGACAGTTGGATTTATGCTGTCTATTGAGGCCAGATCCA
>NW_024121388.1:675877-717078 GCF_016745375.1 Pimephales promelas | reverse complement strand
TGTACTTTGCTGGTTAGTGTTCGTGCAACAGTCGAACTGCAATTACACTATCAAATGTCTCAGAGGTGAATATATGCAGGCATGTAAGAGTCTCTATTCATTTGGAGAAAACCAACATTATGTAAAATAAAGCTATATGGGTGAGACTTGGAATAGAGTGATAATGGATCATACCCTGCCATTACTTTGACAATAATATTTAAAAACTTCTAATATGATTTACAGTTTTTTACACACGTTTTCAAAACAAAGTCTCCTTTTTTCAAAACTCTACACACAATTCAGAAACTGCGCACAAGAAATGCAAAATTACGGACCCCGCCTAGTCCCACTCTGGCAAAAAAATAATAATTATAACTATCTTGTTGCCTCAAGATAGTAACTCGTGGCCTCAAGATAGTAATTCGTGGCATCAATATAGTAACTTGTGGTCTCAAGATAGTAACTCGTGGCCTCAAGATAGTAACTCGTGGCCTCAAGATACTATTTCTTGGCCTCAAGATACTATTTTGTGGCCTCAAGATAGTAACTCGTGGCCTCAAGATAGTAACTCGTGGCCTCAAGATAGTAATTCGTGGCATCAATATAGTAACTTGTGGCCTCAAGATAGTAACTCGTGGCCTCAAGATAGTAATTCGTGGCATCAATATAGTAACTTGTGGCCTCAAGATAGTAACTCGTGGCCTCAAGATACTATTTCTTGGCCTCAATATACTATTTTGTGGCCTCAGATACTAACTCGTGGCCTCAAGATAGTAATTCGTGGCATCAATATAGTAACTTGTGGCCTCAAGATAGTAACTCGTGGCCTCAAGATACTATTTCTTGGCCTCAAGATACTATTTTGTGGCCTCAAGATACTAACTCGTGGCCTCAAGATAGTAATTCGTGGCATCAATATAGTAACTTGTGGCCTCAAGATAGTAACTCGTGGCCTCAAGATAGTAATTCGTGGCATCAATATAGTAACTTGTGGCCTCAAGATAGTAACTCGTGGCCTCAAGATAGTAACTCGTGGCCTCAAGATACTATTTCTTGGCCTCAAGATACTATTTTGTGGCCTCAAGATACTAACTCGTGGCCTCAAGATAGTAATTCGTGGCATCAATATAGTAACTTGTGGCCTCAAGATAGTAATTCGTGGCATCAATATAGTAACTTGTGGCCTCAAGATAGTAACTCGTGGCCTCAAGATACTATTTCTTGGCCTCAATATACTATTTTGTGGCCTCAAGATACTAACTCGTGGCCTCAAGATAGTAATTCGTGGCATCAATATACTAACTTGTGGCCTCAAGATACTATTTCTTGGCCTCAAGATACTATTTTGTGGCCTCAAGATAGTAACTTGTGGCCTCAAGATACTATTTCTTGGCCTCAAGATACTTTTTCGTGGCCTCAAGAAAGTAACTCGTGGCCTCAAGATAGTAATTCGTGGCATCAATATACTAACTTGTGGCCTCAAGATACTATTTCTTGGCCTCAAGATACTATTTTGTGGCCTCAAGATAGTAACTTGTGGCCTCAAGATACTATTTCTTGGCCTCAAGATACTTTTTCGTGGCCTCAAGAAAGTAACTCGTGGCCTCAAGATAGAGTTAGTATCTTGAGGCCACGAGATAATATCTTGAGGCCACGTGTTAGTATCTTGAGGCCACGAATTACTATCTTGAGGCCACAAGTTACTATCTTGAGGCCACGAGTTACTATCTTGAGGCCACGAGTTACTATCTTGAGGCCACGAGTTACTATCTTGAGGCCACGAGTTACTATCTTGAGGCCACGAGTTGCTATCTTGAGGCCACGAGTTATTATCTTGAGGCCACGAGTTAGTATCTTGAGGCCACGAGTGTAGTGTTTTGAAAAAAGTGTTTTATGCAATTGAAAACTGAGTCAAAGGCTGAGAAATAGCTTATGGTTTTGAAGATTTGGCATGTAGTTTTGCACTTTGAGTGAGAGGTTTCAAAAATCGTGTGACATGAAAAGATTGTGTTTGTAAGCAGTTGAAATACTCCAAATGTATGCAGTGAGTGAAAGTTTAATTCTATATTAACTTCATCTGGGTTTGATGTGTTAGAAGGTAACATGCATGTCAACAATTGCATTCAAACTCTTTATCTAATGTTAAATATGGTCTAAAATGTGTAGAATAGTGACAGTTTGTAGGAATCCTGCACTTGATTACTGGCAGATTTTCTTGAAAATTAAACCCAAGTAAATGAGCGCTTTAAAGAAGTAGTTCACTTTTTAAAAAAAACAAAAAAAACTTTTGCTGATAAGTTTTTCAGTCGAAAAGAAATTATTTTTTTTGATGAAAACATTCCAGTATTTTTCTCCATATAATGGACTTCAATGGGAACCAAACGGTTTAAGGTCTAAAAGACAGTTTCAGTGATGAACGAGTTCGAACAGGAGAGTCACAAACGTGCGTCACAGAACAGAGCAAGGTGAGCATTTGTGCTTATAAAACTTAAACTTTGTTATTTATTCATTAAATGAGCGATCGTTTCGCTTGATAAGACCCTTATTGATCGTCTGGAATCGTTTAAAGCCCTTTGAACAGTTTGCAATGAAACTCTCTTTTGGACCTTGAACCGTTTGGTTCCCATTGAAGTCCATTATATGGAGAAAATCCTGGAATGTTTTCATCAAAAACCTTAATTTCTTTCCGACTGAAGAAAGAAAGACATGGACATCTTGGATGACATGGGGGTGAGTAAATTATCAGCAAAAGTTTTTTGAAAAGTGAACTACTTTAAGTTGATTTGATTCGTTCTGAAATGCAGTTCAAAAGACAGTTAATAATGCATCAAATTAGTGGTGTGTCATTTGATTTACAGAACCAATTCTGTATAAACTGGATACAGTTCTGGATAAAACTGACTGGGACTTTGAAAGTAGGAGCATAATAATATATTTTCAGAAACACCGCCACATGAATATCTTTGACAACCAATGGCAGATTCCCAACAAAGAGGGAACATTCTGGCAAGATTATGAACCAACATTCTTCCAGAAACGCTAATATAACGTCCGTTCAAAAATGTGTGGTGTTTAATAATGTTCTCAAATCATTAGCACAGCAATATTTATACATCGTTCATGGAACTTTTGTCTAAAATGTCCGAGAACGTTCCCATAATGTTTGCAAAATGGTCAAATGGGATGTTCCCATAAGGGATTGATTTTTGGGGTGATTGAGAGTGGTTGAAGACGAGCTTTGACTTTCTCTCCTTGGCTCAGGCAAGATTTGATTAAAGACGCCATCATGAAGACACACTTTCACAAACTCTCCCACTCCGCCTCGTTTCTCATCAACTCCCCCTTAAAATTTGGAGTTTAAGACATCCGAACGACAGGGGTGGGAAGAGATAAACTGTTGGATGCTTCATTACTCTTATTGTCACATTAACATTCAGGAGGCTTTAGCTTTGCAACGCGCCCCGTTCAGGCATTAAAGGATCTCAATAATCCATACAAGTATGTTCATAAAAATCAGATTACAAAAGCATCGCTCCACCGCTGACAGTTATTGCAAATAAAGTGGAGAGAGAGAGAGAGGACAGGGGACGGTTATTGATGCTATTTTGTAGATGTGCGAGAGAGAGAGAGAGAGAGTGAGTGGTGGTTTTATATGAAGATATGGGAAGGCTGTCATGAGCCAATCACAGTGCCGGACCATTAACGCATCAAAGACCGAGTGACATGCTCTGCCACCGTGACAGGTTACAGTCTAATAAATCAACACTGCCAAGTACTTATGCTTTTCGATATTTAAAGACACAACACAATTAACCTCAAATTAGCATAATGACAATGTGAGAGAAAGTAATAGAGCGAAATTGGACATAGTTGGCTCTAACCCCCAACACACGCGGAGGGATATTATTTATTTATTTTCATTTATCTGCATGCATGCGATTAGCCTCCAGACGTCTAGGGAATTGCAGACATTTTACGAAAGCGTGAGTGTCAAATGTGGGCCGGCAGAGGCAGTGACTTATTGATAGGGGCGTCAGCTTTAACCTTTGCTCACAGCCGAAGTCCAGTCCTGAGGGAACCGCAGAAAAATGAGCTTTGATGCCCCCGGCCAGCCCTCGCCCTTTAGAGAAAAAGAGAAAGAGAAGCGAGAGAAGGAGGAGGCATGTTCAGTGAACTCCAAAGAGGAATCGATGAAGTGTTGTCCTTGGAGTCTTCTGCACTCTGGGCTGGTGTTAGTTGAGTGCAATTATAGGTCATGTGCCACTCAATGTGTCATATACTCAGGAGATTACTGATCTTTAAACAACTGAGTTGTTGCTTTGTTTGCTGCTCCTGACAGGTGGATTGAGGCTCGCGGACACATTGGGGTCAATCTTAAGGGCTGTTCACAACAAGAACCATAACTATAAAGATAACTTGAAAAATATTAGAAACTCAACACTTTTGTTTTCGCCCCCATTTTTTCTATGGACACAAATGGCCAGTGTGGCCAAATTGAGGCCAGTGAAAATGCTGAGGAAAACCACTAGCCACAGAGCAAACAAGTTAATGTGAAGCCCTGTTTACACAGTTACATCACCCTGTCGCCCAAGACTGGTTCCCAATGAAACTAAGCAGGGCTGAGCCGGGTCAGTACCTGGATGTTTGAGTACCTGGTTCTTGCTGGAAGAGGTGTTAGTGAGGCCAGCAGGGGGCACCTCACCCTGTGGCTCCTAACGCCCCAGTAAAGTGATGGGGACGCTATACTGTAACACGCGGACGAGACCTTAAAGGGATAGTTCACTTTGAAATTAATTTTTGATATGTTTTAGCTTACCTCAAGGGCATCCAAGTTGTAGGGGTCTTTGTTTCCACAGTATTTTCAATTTTGATATTTTTCAGTCAAACCGTTGTTGTCTATCAGTCATACACTGGAGGCTAAGGGGGTCCACCAAAAAGCATGCAGAGAAGTCCAAATTAAACATGATTTAATGACTCGTAAATGTAAGTACACATTGATGGCCTAAGACACGAAACGAGCGGTTTGTGTGAGAAAACGAACGATATTTATATCGTTTTTACCCCGTGTAATCCAAATGATCTGAATCAGTTGTTCAATGTCCAACTGAACCGAACTGAATCAGTTCAATGTTACGCCGGAAGTGATCGCTTGCGTGTGATGTCACTCGATATTTACACAGAGATTTTGGAAGTTTTACCGTTTAACATATTTAGATATACCGAAATCGTCTTCCATTGCGGTTTCCCGTATATCTAAATATGTTTAGTGAAAGGTAAAACTTCCGAAATCTCTGTATAAAAAAAGAGTGACGTCACACGCAAGCGATCACTTCCAGACCGAAGCGCCCGTGCCGTCAGAGATCATTTTGTCATGGCTATGATTACAAGAGGTAAAACGATATAAATACTGTTCGTTTTCTCACACAAACCGCTCGTTTCGTGTCTTAGGCCATCAATGTGCACTTACATTTACGAGTCATTAAATCATGTTTAATTTTGACTTCTCTGCATGCTTTTTGGTGAACCCCCTTAGCCTCCAGTGTATGACTGATTGACAACAACGGTTTGACCTAAAAATGTCAAAATTGAAAATACTGTGGAAACAAAGACACCTACATCTTGGATGCCCTTGAGGTAAGATAAAACACATCAAAAATTAATTTCAAAGTGAACTATCCCTTTAAACCGAGGCCCTGACTCTCTGTGGTCAATCAAAAAATGCTAAATGCCAGGATGTCTTTCGGAGAGAGTAGGGGTGTTTCCCTGGCATCCTGGCCAAACTTGCCCAGTGGTCTCATATATATATATATATATATATATATATATATAACAATTGGATTCATCACTATGTCTTCTCTCCACCAGTAAGCTGGTGTGTGGTGGGCGTTCTGGCACAATATGGCTGCCGTCGCATCATCCAGGTGGATGCTGCACATTGGTGGTGGTTGAGGAGCTCCCCTCTTTTATGTAAAGCGCTTTGAGTGCCAAGAAAAGTGCTATATAAATGTAATGAATTATTAGTACTATTATTTTTATTTTTATTAGCTGCCTATGAAGGCCGTCAGGCAGATGACTAGGCTTTGGGACATAATAAGACTTTAGCCAGCATACACTCTTGTCTACATTGCAGCTTATTCCAATTCAATCACTTAAGGCCCCTGATGAAGTAGAGAAAGTATATCGGGGCCTTTAGATTTGCCCAGTTAGTTGATGGGTTTTTTTTTTATGTCAATTTGTTTCATTTGAAATGGGACACAACACTGTCATGTACGTCACAAACAAAGTTGTTCCCTGGACGTGGGCCATCGAAGAAGTCTGTAAACATGGGCTTTGTTTTCCGCGGTTCAATAAGAAACATGCATACTCAAACTCCCGGAAATTGTGCAAAGCTAATCAGATTGGATTTTATGCAACATGCATAAAGCGGGCAGTTGGCAGTCCACCGCAGTGACGTCTGACATCTCGTCATCTTAACATTTGCATCAGGTTCATTTATTTCGGAATTGGAAGAGAGCCTTGAATATAAAACAACCATTCGTGTTTCAGAAAGGCTGTCGGTGGATAGTCTGTGCGGTTGATGCTGATGGAGCGAGAGGGTGAAGGAAAAGGATAAATGATGAAAGTGGGAGGATCTGGGAGGAGAGGGAGGGAGAGCGAAACAGCAGGAGACGGATAGGCCAGAAGATGGAGAGAGAGGGAAAGAATGAGAGATGTGATAGGCATCTCAGGGAGCCATCACAAACTCCACTGTGGAGAAAAGGAGAGAAAAAGAGAACTGACAACAGCGGCGAGGGAGCAAACGTGTTTTGACAGACGTTCTGCACTTGATGAAATCTTACCTTGCCACTTCGCTGAGACACGCGAATACACTCCGAGACCCGACAAACACCCTGCTGCTGAATTATTCATGTCAAAAAAACGCAATTATCCGGCACACTAATGTGGCCAGCGGCGTGAGAGCATTAAAACAACACACACACACACACACACACACACAAACAATTCCATCGTGTAAACATAAAGCCCAGCGCCTTCTTCTCGAAATCTCGAAATGAGAGAAAAAAAATATATATATACCGAGGGCGGATTCGAACCCGTAACCTCTGACAGTCTTGGGAAAAGATCTGCCACTGGACCATTGAAGAACTCAAACTCGAAGAAAATGCACTTCCGAACGCGTCTCTGTCCGCAGCACATTTCAAACCACACTGACGCTCGTGGTTTTGTGGTCTGGTTTGGGACACAAACACTGCAGTGTGGGGGAATAAAAGCCTCTGTCCATCAGTCAAGCTCTGACGTAGATAAAGCACTTCTTTTGTCAGTTCCTAACCTTCACAATACCCAGTCAAGTTCTCCTTTCTGTTGTGCATTATTATTATGATTGAGTGTTCCACCATCAGCATTGTGTTATTAAAGGACAACTCCGGTGCAAAATGAACCTTTGGTCTAATTACACATTGTTACCTAGTCAACCGTTATCTGAGATTTGTTTTCATGATTGCCGGATGTAAATAGTTGTATCTATAAAAACAGTTTAGCCTATAACGCTAGTGTATAGGGCATAGAGTAATGACAAATAAAAATCGCTTGTTATTACCACTAACAAGGCTCAAAATAGCCCCACACTAACACGGTAGCATAATAAGGGTCCCTACATTCAAACCGAAGCATTCAGAACTTTGTCAGTGTCCATACAGTTTAATAAGAAGATATTTTATACATACAGTCAACTTCACGAATACAGGAAGAAGCCATCTTTGAAATATAGTCTCTACCAGTCGATCTATGAACGCCGATCCAAGTGCGCTGAACTGTGCAGAATCTCATATGGTCGTTTGTTTCCGGAAGAAACACAAACATGAACCATTTTCTTCTCTTCAATATGTACACGTAGCCTACTGTTCGCGCTCACCGTATCACCTTATCACATCTCACCAGCGCACTTGGATCGGCGTTCGTAGATCGACTGGTAGAGACTATTTTTCAAAGATGGCTTCTTCCTGTTTTTGTGAAGTTGACTGTGTGTATAAAATATCTTCTTATTAAACTGTATGGACACTGACAAAGTTCTGAATGCTTCGGTTTGAATGTAGGGACCCTTATTATGCTACCGTGTTACTGTGGGGCTATTTTGAGTCTTGTTAGTGGTAATAACAAGCGATTTTTAGTTGTCATTACTCTATGCCCCATATACTAGCATTATAGGCTAAACTGTTTTTATAGATGAAACTATTTACATTCGGCAATCATGAAAACAAATCTCAGATAACGGTTGACTAGGTAACAATGTAGAATTAGACCAAAGGTTCATTTTGCACCGGAGTTGTCCTTTAAAGTGTTGTATTAATGACATAATAGTCCAACTTCACGCCCATTACCTTTACGGGCGAAGTTGCATGTGTTGTTCATGTCAAATGTACATAATGGTGTCGATAGAAACCATTACAAACTGATACAAATCCAGAAAGCGGCGATGAAGAGAGGCAAGCAGAACCTCACCACACACGGCTCTTACTAAACGCTTCTGAATGGTAATTTGCCATTTTTTGTTTTGTTTTACACAATAGCATCGAACCGACTGGCCTATATATACAGTATACACAAACAACGTTGGCTTTGGTTTACATTCTTGATCAAATCGAAAAATAACTTCATATACATGAAAAATACATTTACAAAATGAGTACATATACAAATTCAGGTCCAAAATGTTTGTGCGCGTTTGTCGTAGACACGAAATAGCTTAACTAAACAGCGCTGCAACTTTGCAGATACTTTTCATGCGCCAACGGCAACATTACACACTATTTGGAATGAAAAAAAGTGAAATCGCAATCAACCTCCCCTTTAAATGGGTTCGATTATGGTTTCAACTTTCTTTAGTGTGTATTGTTGCTGTTTGAGAATGAGCTCTACAAAGTCGCTCCAGCGGGAGTTATTTCCGAACACTCATTGTAGTCTTGAGTTTTCTTTCAGGAATGGACATGACACAATATTTCCCAATATACACCCTCAAATAGGGCATTTTTCAAGGGGACATCCATTTGTAGTAGTGTCGGAACCATAGTGGACGTTATTGAGTGCACTCATTATATCCCACATTTCACCGCCATATCTAGTGTACAGCATATGTATACTTAAAGGGTTAGTTCACCCAAAAATGAAAATTCTTTCAGTATTTACGCTCCTTCATGTTTTTCCAACCCTGTAAGACCTTCGTTCATCTTCGGAACACAAATTAAGATATTTAAGATATTAAGATCGCTCCTGCATACTAGTCCATAACCTTCTTCAGGGAATGACTCTTGCTGGCATCGAAAAGTCATCAAAGACATCGTTAAAATAGTCCAAGTGACTACAGGGGCTCAATCTTAAGTTTATCAAACGACGAGAACACTTTTTGTGCACAAAAACAAACAAAATAATGACTTTATTTCAACTATTCACTTCCTTCTCCATGGGCCTGTAGTCAGTTAACGTAGTGTGATTGCGTAGAGCTACGTCACACGTAGGCTCACTATTGGCCGACGCTGGTCATGTGTGTGATGCGTGTGACGTACAATAACAGAAGCTTACGCTATTAAACTAGTAACCTGACTCGCGCAGAGGGAGAAATAAACGGATAGTTGAAATAAAGTCGTTATTTTTGTTGTTTTTTTGCGCACAAAAGTGTTCTCGTAGTTTGATAAACTTAAGATTGAGCCACTGTAGTCACTTGGACTATTTTAACGATGTCTTTGATGACTTTTCGAGGCCAGCAAGTCATTCCCTCAAGAAGCCTATGGACTAGTATGCAGGAGCGATCTTAATATCTTAAATATCCTTATTTGTGTTGCGAAGATGAACGAAGGTCTTACGGGGTTGGAACAACATGAGGGGGAGTAAATACTGACAGAATTTTCCTTTAAGTGATCATTATTAGTGGACTCATGTAGGGATTAGGGATTGAGGGTTTAAGGGGTGATTTCTGATTCAGGCCTAGACTGAGCCAAATTACAAAATAAAAGACATGAAACGTTGAAAGTGAAAACAAAACCCAAATCCAATTGTGACACACACAGGATTGAGCCTGCTGAACTTGATTGATCAGAAGGAAATCTCTGAGCACTTTTGAGTTTGTGTGTTTGGAAAACTCGCTGTCAAAGCTTGAAACATTTATTTTTGGACTCAACTTCCCAGAATGAATGCCGATGAGCTTTTTTGTTTTCATGCTCTAATAATGCACCCATCTGTAGTCAATTGCAACTCTCTCCAAGTTGAAGTAGATGCACACGACTTTTGGCTTGTTCAGTAACCGTGACTCGTCAATCCAATGCAAAATCTGGCAGAACGGTTCAGATGACAGGGTGTACGGGAACGTCGTTTCAGCTCGGCATAGAATAGTAATTAAACACTACATTAAATTCCTCTTCATGACCAGTTCAGACTTTTCACGGATCCATTAGAGGCTGAATCTGCCAAGCTAAGAGAATCTTAATTGCGCAATTAATTTGAACGCTGATGTCTACTGACAGTTGGATTTATGCTGTCTATTGAGGCCAGATCCAGATAAATGTGTGACAGGTTCTATTTTAATACGGCTGATGAGTCAGCTTGATATCCCACGAGTGACGCCCATTTTCTTCTGAAAATCTGCTGTTTTTTTCAGAACTTGCTTCCGAAAAATGCAAAGTTATTGTTATCGAGTTTCTGTTGTTCATTTCCTGTTTTGTTCCAATTTCTCCCACTTCACTGGGGGACGTTTCTATTTTTAAATGTGGTTTGGAAGGTTTTTGTGAATGTTAAATTGTTAGGAATCGACAACAACAATGGGACTTTTGTTTTCTCAAATGGTCACAATTATTCTCAGCAGATAATATCTTTGTTTTTCAGAATCGCTTTGTACACTCGCGCTCTGGGTACTTGGTCTTTTCCAGTGCCAACAGAAAGGTCACTTATTTCCCCATGCGGCCATATTTGTTTTGAACCTGTTCACTGGATGTGGGAAACTTTAGTGACTCAAAGGGGGAAGAAATCAAATCAGCATGTTACCTGGACACTAGAGATGTTGTTAAATGAGAGATTGCTGGGTGTGTTGATGGGAATTGTTGAGGGAGCTCTTTTGTAAGCTCTGGAAAGTTGGAAGTATGTTTGTTCCTGCTCAACATCAAGTGCCTCTGATTGCCCAAGAGCTGCAGCAATCATCCACACACAGCCTTAAAACACTGACAGCGTGAGTGTGTTCACCATGGCTGTTTTTAAGGAAGTAGTATGCAGTATGGCATGTCATGCACATCTTCCTTTTCTATGATATGTCTAAGTGAAATGCACATTTTATGTGTTCAGAATCAGCATGTGAAGTGTAAGGGTTCACTCACTCACACTGGACACCGTCAACACTATTTTGTTTTTCAAGTAAAAATGTGTAAAATTGACATATTTGGCTGTTGCATTGCATCTCTCTGTTGAGCTTCACACCATGATTGTCAACTTTTAAAACATGCACTTATAAAGTTAAATGTATGCAATGAAGTAACATGACAATCACAATTCTGTATGCAAATAGGTTTAAGCATATCATACTTATAATACTTGGAAATGTAAGATTTTTTCATTTAATCTTGGAAGTCTGAAATTTACAAAAACAAATTTGCCTTTCATAACGTTTATTTAATAAAATGCACTGCATTGTAATGTATTTATTATAATTTAATATTTCAAAATGATTTTTTTTATTATCATTAATAATTATGGCCAGCCAGTGCAGACCAAATTTAATTATTATTATTAAATCAATACCTTTATTTATTTTGTTATACTTAAAATGCTATGTATAAAATGTATGTACACTGTATGTATCTATGTAAAATATTTAAAATTTGCATCACATACACTCTAAAAAATGCTGGGTTGTTTTAACCCAAATTTGAGTCAAATATGGACAAACCCGAATGTTGGGTTAAAAATGTAATTAACATACAGTTGAAAGTGAAAGTTGAAGTTGGGTTAAAATTTTAAATTACATTTTTAACCCAACATTTGACCCAAATTTGGGTTAAACCCAACCCATCATTGTTTAGAGTGTAAGAAAAAAGATCCACTTCGTTCTTTGTTTGTTTGATTGTTCATAAATGTATTGCTAGATCATTTATTTGTTATTTGTTAGTTTCTGGTGTTCTTTCTTTCTTTCGTTCTTTCTTTCATTCTTTCGTTCTTTATAACATACACTCTAAAAATGCTGGGTTGTTTTAACCCAATTTTGGGTCAAATATGGACAAACCCAGCCATTGTGTTAAATTTTTTAGAATACATTTTCAACCCAATGTTTGGGTTTTTACATATTTGACCCAAAATTGGGTTAAAACAACCCAGCATTTTTTAGAGTGTATTAGTGTGGACAAGGCCTCAAATTAAAGTTTTGCAGGATATGTTGTATCCACCGTTGTGTGCAGGTTTGCTGTGATTTGAAGACTGGTGTGTGTGTGTGTGTGTGTGTGTGTTGATTGCAGACGGGTGTTTTTCAGCTCTGATTGCTGACGAGCCACACCAGAAACAGAAATGACACTCTAATGTGAGTTTCACCGGCAAAAGACTCAAAGCAGCGTGTGTCCAGATCTGTTGTGTTTCCATCCCATTTGACTGTCTCCATAGCAACGGCCAGTAGAGGAAGTGAGCCTGGGCAGGAGGGCACAGGTTGATTAAGATAATTATCCCCTTTCTTATTCAATGGGTGTGTCTCTGTGGTTTTGTCCCAAATTACAGCCGGTTTGTTTCATCTGTCAGAACCCTGACCGCATCCCGTCTCTCTCCACCCCCCAAAAACCCTCAGAGGGAATTAATAAGACGGAGACCAAGCTGTCAGTGGAAGTCACAGTCTGATGGCCTCGTCTCTTTATCCAGGGCGGCGTGTTCTGTCTCTAAAAGAGCTTCTGATATAATTATCTGTCTGTCAAAGTTCTGCTATGGCTGTAAGCCTTGGTCTTAGTCACAGTGAGGTAATTCACCACAACTTCTGCTTACAAGGTGTAAAAGCGAGACCCGCGGCCCCGTCTCTGTCCTGGCAGCCGTTAGCATGAGTGTTTCATCGGAGATGTCGTGACGGTGAAATGAGAACGGAGCCAAGATCGCTATCAGGATCTATTTGTGGCTTGGCAGTCTTTCGGGGAGGTTTTTAACAGCGAGTGAATTATCACGTCGACTGGGACCTTGGCTCTCTCACACCTGTCTGGACAAATGCAGTACTGTGAGACCCTTAAATCACTGACTTATTATTCACTGAGCAAAAAGAAAAGTCTTTGAAAGTTCTGAACAAGGTCTCTATGGTGTCTGGACTTATTAAGAATGATTTGGTTAATCATTTTGGAAGACGGAAGAAAACATACATATGCAAACCATTTGCTCCTTGTGCCAATGGTAAATCAAGCCCTGTCTAAATCGGTCCAATGGCGGCATCCGACAGAACGGGTGAAGGTCTCTGCGTGTTACTGTCTTTCCGCATTGCGAAGCAATTTAAATCCATTTATCTGACTCCATTTTATAAAGACCTCGAATTGGATATTGGTCAATTACACTCACCTAAAGGATTATTAGGAACACCACACTAATACTGTGTTTCGCCTCCAGAACTGCCTTAATTCTACGTGGCATTGATTCAACAAGCATTCTTTAGAAATGTTGGCCCATATTGATAGGATAGCATCTTGCAGTTGATGGAGATTTGTGGGATGAAGCTCCCGTTCCACCACATCCCAAAGATGCTCTATTGGGTTGAGATCTGGTGACTGTGGCGGCCATTTTAGTACAGTCAACTCATTGACATGTTCAAGAAACCAATTTGAAATGATTCCAGCTTTGTGACATGGTGCATTATCCTGCTGGAAGTAGCCATCAGAGGATGGGGACATGGTGGCCATAAAGGGATGGACATGGTCAGAGACAATGCTCAGGTAGGCCTTGGCATTTAAACGATGCCCAATTGGCACTAAAGTGTGCCAAGAAAACATCCCCCACACCATTACACCACCACCACCAGCCTGCACAGTGGGAACAAGGCATGATGGATCCATGTTCTCATTCTGTTTACGCCAAATTCTGACTCTACCATCTGAATGTCTCAACAGAAATTGAGACTCATCAGACCAGGCAACATTTTTCCGGTCTTCAAATGTCCAATTTTAGTGAGCTCTTGCAAATTGTCGCCTCTTTTTCCTATTTGTAGTGGAGATGAGTGGTACCCGGTGGGGTCTTCTGCTGTTGTAGCCCATCCGCCTCAAGGTTGTGTGTGTTGTGTCTTCTTCACAAATGCTTTGCTGCATACCTCGGTTGTAACGAGTGGTTATTTCAGTCAAAGTTGCTCTTCTATCAGCTTGAATCAGTCGGCCCATTCTCCTCTGACCTCTAGCATCAACAAGGCATTTTGGCCCAAAGGACTGCCGCATACTGGATGTTCATTCTTTGTAAACCCTAGAAATGGTTGTGTGTGAAAATCCCAGTAACTGAGCAGATTGTGAAAAACTCAGACAGCAACAACCATGCCACGCTCAAAATTGCTTAAATCCCCTTTCTTTCCCATTCTAAATGGAATGATTTCCATTCCATCATAAAAACTTTTACCATTTGGTTTACATCTTTGGGAATGAAACCTTTGTACCAGTCGCATACCCATACCCAAACATGTATAATACTGGGTGATAATTATTCACATTGAACCATATAGATTTTTAGGTGAATTTTGGTGATCTCCGCATGAGGGAGAGAAGGAATGGGGGAAGAGGGAAAGAGATGTAGATTAGGATGATTCCTGCGTCTCAAATGGTGATGCTAACTTCACGAGAGAGAGTTCAAATGTTAATTTTCTATCTCCAGTTTGTCCAGTCTTACAGTTATAATACTGTATATTAGCAGCATGCAACTCTGGGTGAACTCTGGATTACGTGGTGTGACTCCTATGTTGGAACTAACAACAGGGTGAAAGATGGCAAAAATAAAGTTTGCATTGCTGCAATAATTGAACAGAAATTCAAGCATGTTTCAAAGTCAGAAACTACAATCAGTTGAATCATATGTCTTAAAGGTATCCGCATAAAAGCTGGTTTTGACACAGCAGGTCAGAAAACCTCCAAAGCGGCAAATGTGACATCCATTAACCGCTCATCCCGTCTCTTCTCCACCCAGAGACACAGCATTGAGAGCCACTCTCTCTTTTAAAGCACAAACCCTGGCATCCCTACTGCGACAATTACCCCAACCGTCTCCATTAGCCAGACTGGCACGCTTAAAGTTCAATTGCTTCTTCGAACCCCTTTTACTCCCCTGAAAATGTTCCCGATCCCCCCGTCACCATTGCTTTTGTGGGTTACATTTACAAACGTGGCAGTTTGCGGTGCTGAACCCCAAGCCAAGTACTCCCATAATTAAACCTAATATTGCAAAGTGCATTGGAAGACAATAGCATTCTTGTCTCACACAACAGTTTTGAGCTGCCACCTGTTTTTGCTTAGCACTTTTTTCTCTCAGCTGTGACAGCAATTAGCCTAGCTGTTCGTATGGAGCGTGCGCTGCTATACAGGCCTGCTAAACAAGCCCGTTTAGAGCAGGTTTGGGACACGAGAGCATGTGGTGAAGTCAAGCACAGTTAGGTCTCAAACACGCTGTTCTCCGTGTAGTAGAACGTGTTTATATGTACACGGGATCAAAAAGAGGCTGGTTATGTGGCTGGTGTATTGTCAGCTCATTACGTATAATCAAAGTGGTGTTGCATTCATTTTCTTCATTTGACCTTCTTGATTGGGACTTGATTCCTTGTGAAAATGTATAAATGAGGTGTTTGGCTTCACCTCTCCAACTATTCGCGTCACCTTCGCTTTAGGTGCTGACAGTTCTTCCGCTCCTCGCTTTGAGAGTCTCATCTAATCTCGTTTTCTCTCTCTTTCTCGGGTCTTTGGGTCTAATTGTACCTGAAAGTCTTGAATGTGCATTAGTCAGTGTTTAATATGCAGGCTTTATCAGAAGGTGGCGAAATTCCATGCTACTATACTTATCATGCACAGGCCTTCTTTGCAATTACATACTTGACTGATTTCTTTTAGCCTCTTAAATTCATTTCCAATGACCTTTATGTCGTTGCCCCGTTTGGGCGAGAAAGTTTCAGCCTTGCTAATTGTTTCAAACCTTTGCAGCAGTTTGAAGCCAGAGAGCAACATTTATATTTCCATTTCCTTCTTTTATTAATTCCTTCCTTCTGTAATGCTGTTCATTCTTTCTTTGTTATTTTTTTTTAATCGAGTCTCTATATGAAAAAATATACACGCACCTAAAGGATTATTAGGATACTGTGTTTCACCGTCAGAACTGCCTTAATTCTACGTGGCATTGATTCAACAAGCATTCTTTAGAAATGTTGGCCCATATTGATAGGATAGCATCTTGCAGTTGATGGAGATTTGTGGGATGCACATCCAGGACACGAAGCTCCCGTTCCACCACATCCCAAAGATGCTCTATTGGGTTGAGATCTGGTGACTGTGGCGGCCATTTTACTACAGTCAACTCATTGACATGTTCAAGAAACCAATTTGAAGTGATTCCAGCTTTGTGACATGGTGCATTATCCTGCTGGAAGTAGCCATCAGAGGATGGGGACATGGTGGCCATAAAGGGATGGACATGGTCAGAAACAATGCTCAGGTAGGCCGTGGCGTTTAAACGATGCCCAATTGGGACTAAAGTGTGCCAAGAAAACACCCCCCACACCATTACACCACCACCACCAGCCTGCACAGTGGGAACAAGGCATGATGGATCCATGTTCTTGTTCTGTTTACGCCAAATTCGGACTCTACCATCTGAATGACTCAACAGAAATCCAGACTCATCAGACCAGGCAACATTTTTCCAGTCTTCCAGTCTTTTGTAGGTGTTCCTAATAATCCTTTAGATGAGTGTCAATGCTTTTGAAAACGTATGTGCCAATGCTTTGCGTTAGCTCATTCTAACTTTGCTAAGAGAAACTTTGCTTTTTTTCCCAGTGAAAAGACTCTTAGGGGAACGCATTTTTTTTTTATCTTATTTGTTCTGATTTTTTTAAAAAAAATTCTGTTAATTGTTTTGAAAGTGTTCTATCTTTTTTTTTTGGGGGGGGGGGTGGTTAGCTCATTAGATTTTTTTTTGTTCTATATTTCTTGCTTTTATTCATTTCTTCATAATTATTTTAGTTTTTAGTTTGTTTTTCCTCATGATATTTCTTTCTTTCTTTCTTACATTTTTTTATTTTGTTACTGTGTTCGATTTTTGTTTTGTCTTCCTTCCTTTCGTTTGTTTGTTTATTTTTTGTCTTGACTTAATTGTTTGTTCATTCTTTTTGGTTAGTTGTTAATTTTGAATGTCTTTCTTTCTTTTTATTCTTTCCTTCTCTCTCATCAGTCCCAATGGAGTGAGAATGAACGGCAGATGTCTGCTCTTCTCTCCCTCTCTCTCTCTCTCTCTCTCTCTCTCTCTCTCTCTCTCTCTCTCTCTGTTTGTACCGTGTTCAGACGGTGTGTTATCTCGCATGGGCTCTTCTCTTCATTGTCTGTGCACTGACAGTATAATTCAAACTCACTCTGGAAACAAAAGCACGTAATGAATGCACACCATCCAGTCGGCTTATGAATGAATTAATTACTCGCGAGCACAATGGGCCAGGTCGAGCTGCATGCTCCTCTTAGAACGTGTGGCATTTCCCTCTGCCAGTGTCTGAAAGAAATGTACAGTGTTGTGAAGGCTCGTGACAATGAACCAGCGGTTTGCAACACAATTTCAGACCTCCAAGCAAACCGTTGCATGTTATAAAACTTTGAGGTCAGAGATTGGTAACCTGTAGCACTGGCTTAAAGAGTGAGTGCATATTGAAGCTGAGCTTTCAAAGGTGGTGTGTTTTACTGGTTAAAGGAGCTCAAGACCACTCACTCCAGGAGGATTATACACGTTATATTCAGTGCTGCTCGCTAACAAACGAACATGCTCGGAATAGTCATTTGAATGAGAATATGCACCATTTTGCCCATGCATATTTGGTTCAAGTTCGTCACATGGATTCGCTTGCGATATTTCACCGTAATGTGACCACACCTTAACGGGATACTCCACTTTTTTGGAAATAGGCTCATTTTACCTCTCCCCCAGAGTTAAACAGTTGAGTTTTACCATTTTCTAATCTATTCAGATGATTTTCTGATATTTAGAAGAATGTCAGTAACCAGACCGTTTCTGGTCTCATTGACTTCTATAGTAGAAAAAAAATATACTATGGAAGTCAATGAGACCAGAAACTGTCTGTTTACTGACATTCTTCTAAATATCAGAAAATCGGCGGAATACATCTGAAAACGGTAAAACCCAACTGTTTAACTCTGGGGGAGTGGTAAAATGAGCGTATTTCCCAAAAAAAAAAAAAAAGTGGAGTATCCCTTTAAGTTTAAAGGTAATTATAATCATAGATATGTATATAAAGGCTAGATGTGTCGCCAGCGCTGCTGGCCAATGGAGGTCGTCGTCTGCACCTGGCGGCCATCTTGTCACAGGCAGCTCGCTCACTCGTAACATTGTGTTAATTATTTAAATGACCATAACTTGCTCAATTTTCTACCGATTTTCAAACGGTTTGTTTTATTATAAACATCAGAGATGTCGTTATGACACTGCATACTTATGAATAAAAAGTCTAAAAATAAATAATCATCCAGATAATTATAGCCACGTTAATAACGTTTGTAAGAAACCAAATTGTTTGTGAATCCGTCAAGATTTCAACGAGATAAGAGTATTTGTGTTCGTGCTGACCACCCATCTTACATCAGCTTGTCTGTGACAAGATGGCCGCCAGTGATGACGATTGAAACTCATCTAGCCTTTATATACATATCTATGATTATAATAGTTAAGTTGCCCCACACTTTCATTTTTGTTTGGGGGGTGTGTTTTCAATTGCAATTAATGACAGAAAAGTGTGTGATTAATCGATGCAATATCCTTGGTTAGTCATGGGTCATGTAAGGCATCAAAAATAAAATAAAAAAAGGCATTAAAAAGCATTCGATTTAATTTGGAGATGCCTGCAGAAACCCTGGTATCCAATTCCACAATTGAAATCAATGTTTCACTGACACCTCTGGAAACTCTTCGAGTGCTTAGAATGTTTCTCGGTTGCCATGGAGATGCTGACAAAAACAATATTATCTGTCAGAGGCGAGACGTGGCCGAAAACTCACAAAGACGCTTCTTCATTCAAAAAGCGCAATGTTTCTATCCATAATGCATATCAGTGCTGGAGTGAGCCGGTGAGAGGCACTTCATTGTGTCAGTCTAAAAGACTGTTGTCCTCTCCGCGTACTTGTGCGTGATGGGAACGAGACGAGTGGCTGAAAATCACACGCGTGAAAACCGTGTTAGCACTGCATGTGTTCTTCCTGGCGCCTTCACCTGGCTGTTGGTTCTTAACCTGAGAGCTGCTATTGTCTGCTGAGAGCCACCTGGGTTGCCATGGCAACTGCTCGGGCACGGGCTGATGGTGTGTGTGTGTGTGTGTGAGGTGTATTATGAAAGGAAGGAGAGATAGGGGCCTCACCTGAATGCTTGGCTGAATCTCTATAACTCATCTCCAGCTTCTTTGCTCTCGGCAGCTGGACTAAAGCCAAGCACCTGGCATTCTTCAACTGTGTGTGTGTGTGTGTGCTGAACCTTTCTTTAAACACATTACTTTAGCTTTTAATGTATACAAGTGCTACTGAGAGTGGATTTCCCCCCAATGAATCACTCTTTTAATGACTTCCCTGATGGAAAATTCTGGTTTTCGATCCACAGTGGTGTGTTAGCTGTGATTAAGATGATCTACTAGGTTTAAACTAGGTCCACTTGTTCATACACCGGTCAGAAACGATTTCATCGTCCAAATGCACACTATACTGCATAAAGATGGCTTTCTTTTGGTTTTTTCTAACAATGTAATTCTCAAAGCAGTTTGTTCACTGATATGGAAGTGTATTTATATCATGGGTTTGAATCTGCACTGCGACAGGAGATCGTCCACTTAATGGGTGCCAAGACAATTCTCCATAGAAACCACTGTAAACATCTCGTTTAATGAGCCATGTGATCCAGCTCTGTTCATCTCCACACCTCTCAATCCAGCACTCTTTGCTTTTTGTGTTCATATTATATTCATTGTGTTGGTCTTTAAAAGCATGCTATTCATGTATCGGCTATGATGTTATATAGTGTAAAACGTGTGTTATTTCTACACCACTTAAGTCGCAAAAATAGTTGGTATTCTTCAATTGTAAACACTTTCCCCATCTGTCATTGGTCGAAACTAGAGCCAGACCGATATATCGGCAGGCCGATATTATCGTCAGATATTAGGCATTTTCCAAACTATCGGTATCGGCAGTTATGATGGCCGATAAATGAATATTTCAAAAATAAAATAAAAACGGACGAAACACGCTTGAACCATGTCATGAGTGTTGGAGTTGTATAGTTTGTCCACCAGAGGGCACTCTACACCGTTCCTGTTGGCAACACTCGTTGAGTTGGTCACGATGCATTGCTTGAATAACAATTAAAAGAACATCCCCATCAGTTCTCTAAACTCAAATAAGCACGACAAAATTTGTGACTATCATGTCCAGTTTAAAATAAATAAATAAAATATCGGCCGATATATCGGAATATCGAATTTTAAAGCCAAAAATATCGGTATCGGCCTTCAAAAACCTTTATCGGTCGGGCTCTAGTCGAAACAGATCCATAGCCGTAACAAAAACATAGCATGCTGAATAGTTTGTCTTAATTCACATTTTTCATAAAACATTCGGTAAAAAGTCCCCGGATGGTGTGGCGGATTGTATAACGTCCAAATTTCATTCATTTCATACAGATCATACTTTTTTAACAGTCGCAAAGTAAGTTTCAAATAAAATGTAGTACCTATGATACAAGATTTGCAAAAGTGTGAATATACTACAGTATTTTGATGGTTACTTGCTTATAGTTGCATATTAAATTAAGTGTGAATAGCAATAGATGTCACTGTGTACATAGCTACTATATATTATATAATTTACATTATAATTTAAAAATAGCATATTTTTCTTAGCGATAGCTGCTATTTGCACAAAGCATACATTTAAGTATGCAACTTTGTTGCATATTTTCCTGTTACCTGTTATCACTGTAAAGCTGTTTTGAAACAATCTGTATTGTAAAAAGCGCTTGACTATAAATAGACTTGAATATAAATAGCAATATATTCTATTTACAATATGTAAACATAGAAGTATTTTCTTTGCAATTAGTTCAAATAGTAGTAAGATGCTATTTTTACTGATAAATAGTGGCAGAGACTATTTGTTGTACATTAAACAGTGTGCAATAATTATTAAATGGATGGCCTACCTCTAACCCTACCCAATAAACACTTCATTATTAAACACAGGTTAGACACTTTATTCCCACTTTTTGAATATTTTCTTAATTTTTATTGAAAATAAATTCCTGATGTAAAAAGAGAGTAGAGCGAGTTGGCAAAAGGCGGATTCGATCTCAGACCGAGCGCTTTACACTTAAAGCATTTCTACTGTTGACAATCCAGCATTTTCCCTAATTTTCTCTGGTCCAATCAGGTGCCAGTGGGCGGAGTTAGTGTAAATAGCCTCTGCCAATAAGGCGGGCTTAGTGTAAATGAAAAATCCGATTAAACTGGGGAAAGTATGTTGAAATTCCTCCCCTAACTTATCAATATCTTTTGTGCCATTTCTTTATCTCTACAGAAAGAAGAACAGTATGACACAATATTGACTCCGGATGGAATGAGAGAGTTTTTGACCTTTGAAATCCCTCTGAATGACTCGGGCTCGGCGGGGTTAGGGGTCAGCGTCAAGGGCAACAGGTCTAAAGAGAACCACGCTGACCTGGGCATATTCGTCAAGTCTATAATCACCGGCGGAGCCGCTTGCAAGGTGAGGAGCGTCATTACCGGGTCAATATTCCCGTCTGAAAATTGAATCATAACCATATCCCTAAACCTAATCCTACCCATACAATCCCTATAACACTGATGTAGAAACTTGTCCCTCAAATCTGATTGGTTGATTGGAATGGGCTTGTTGAAATCAGGTCTGATTGGCTACATACGTCTTTATTGTTGTGGTGTGTGCAATCACAGGATGGGCGGCTGAGGGTGAATGACCAGCTGATAGCAGTTAATGGAGAGTCTCTACTGGAAAAGACCAATCAGGAAGCGATGGAGACCCTCCGCAAGTCCATGTCCGTCGAGGGCAACAAGAGAGGCATGATTCAGCTGATCGTTGCCCGACGGCTCGCAGGGAGAGGAGAGGTACGTTATACACCGTCTTCAGTTTCTACACTGTGCTTTTCGGCTTTAAACGGTGGAACGTTTCCATTGGCAACATGCCCTTGTGAAACAGAAGTGCGCTTCATTTTACTTCAATCTTAAAAGTATATATTTAGTGCAAAAAAAACAAACAAAAAAAAACCTGGACTTGCAGATAATATAATATAAATGAAATAAAACGCCACTTAAACTGTACACTACAACATAGTCATAGACATAGTCAACATAGTTCTTAATACACTTAAGTACACTTTTAAAAAGTGAAGAGTTCAGATGCAAAAGCCTCTAAATGCTAAAATGATCATTTTTATCAAGCTTGTATATTTAAGTTCAGTAATTTCACTTAAATGGCAATGAAGATTACCTATTAATTGTCATTTAAGTGAAATTACTGAACTTAAATATACAAGCTTGATAAAAATCATCATTTTAGAAGAAAATTTCAAATGGCATTTAGAGGCTTTTGCATCTGAACTCTTCGTAATAGTGAGCAATTAAACGTTTTACTTCAAAATACATTTTAAATCATTTTAACTGTAATGTGTTATTTGCTATACATTTAAAGTTAAAACTTCATTAATTACAAATATATTTAACTACATGACATACAAGTTTCAGTAGAAATGACACTAAAATAGCTTTTTTAGTTGCTTGTCAGTGCCTTCGGCGGTACACTTTAACCGTATTTCAAAGACAAAAGAAGTAATTATAAAATTAAATATATAAAATGTACTTAAATCCTACTTAAGTGTGTCAATCACTCTAAAGTTAAAGTTAAATGCATTTAATATAAACTTAAACTCAATTGCATTTTTATTGAAAATGAATTACTGTTTGATATCATTTTGTAAATTTATTTTGCACTTAAGTAAGTTATTTTTTTATAAATACTCTTTTAAAAAAAAGTATGCCAAAGTTGACTTATTTTTTAGTGTACTAGTTTTTGTTTTGTTTTTTAACTAGGAAAAACTAATCACAAACAGTGCAACATTTGTGTTTGTCTGCAATGACACAATGAGAAATACAATTTACTTTAAAAGCCAAATATGATTCAGGTCCAGTTATTCCAAACGTTTGTCCACTTGTCCACCAGTTGGTGGCGCTGTCACAATGATGAGAGCGAGAACGTTTAAGCGTTCCAGAGACTCAAGCTTTGCCTCCTCTTAAACAAATCTATTTGTTTTGATGCATTTCGTGTGACTGATGTGGTGTATTAAATACACGTTCTTATAATAATATCTGACCCGGAGATTATCTGACCCAAATTTGGGGATGAAAGCTGAAGGATAAATCTGAAAAGTATGTTTTTGACAATATTCTAGTGTAGAATACATTAAAAAACATTGAACTCTGCGTGACCCGAGGAACCAGAACAGAGTTTGAGAGACTTTTGCTTAAAATCTGCAATCAGGTTACCATAATCTTTAATAGAGCATAAATAATAATAAACTAACAGACAATAGTTCAGTGGCTGGTCATTCAATGCTGATTATGAATATGAATTTCTGCTGCTCTTCCTGCTTTAAGATGAAGTTGAGTTGTGTGTGAAGACAGGGAAGTTTGACGGCAGAAAAAGTGAATTAAAGTGAGAAGAAGTTGTTATCAGACAGACACAGGAGAGAGAGAGAGAGAGAGAGTGACACTGGGGTGGTGTGAGAGGAGGATTGCGATCGAAAGCAATTTGACCGCTGAAATGCTCATGCTGATTTATCCTGATAACAGATGGCAGTATGAAATATCAAATATCAACTCCAAATGCCATCTTTTCCACTCCCCCTCTTTCCCGAGTGCAATCCTTTGGATGTGTGTTTGTGTTTCTTTTCTCTCTCTCTTTTTTTGGAGTCATAACATCAGAAAGCGTAATCTAACACTCATCTTTCTAAAGAATATACGACAGGCGCTTTGAAGCCGCAGCGTTCGAGGAGATGAAACTCCGAACGATGACTGCTTATGGAAATGAGATGATAGTCTGTGACCGCACTCACGGATGATTCCCACAGGAAAACCTTATCGCTCAGAACTCGCTCTTTCGTGGCTCAGGGGACTTAATAGAGTTCTCGTTTATGTTTCTTTTAAGGGTCGTATTTTTCTTACGATTTCTTGGGAGAAATGAAAATAGACAGTAACAAGGCAGTCGTTGGCTTACAGGTCGAGTGTAAAGCTGTAAAATGAAAGTGGATATTACAACTCGGATGGTTTGCTTTTGGAAATATTTGATGATAAATGTTTGATTTCATGATGCTGAAACTCTAAAGGACAGGCACCATCTGATGTTTTTGATCAATTCTTTAAAAGATGTATTGAGACATTTACACACACACACACACACACACTAGCATTCAACTCCGGATGGTGTTGTTTGGGGTTTGGGGTCGGTGAGATTTCTGCTCCCCAAGGCTGCACTTGTTTCCACCACAGATTAAAAATGAAAAAAAAAAAAAAAGTAATTGCGACTTTTATCTCACAATTCTTTTTTTTTTTTCCTCACAATTGATAGTTTACAGAATTAAAGCTAGTTTATAGAATTGCAATTGTGAGATAAATGTTTTTTACCATGTTTGGGAACACTTTACTTGAAGGGGTGTGCATTAGACTAACATGACATGACATGACTTATGTTATGAATATGAAGGACGTTTTATACATGTTTGTGACAACAGTCATTAAGTGTCATTTTTAATGCAAATATGACATTGTTCGGGATGTCTTTGTTATGACATCTTGACAGTCTGGATTTCTGTTGAGACATTCAGATTTGGCGTAAACAGAATGAGAACATGGATCCATCATGCCTTGTTCCCACTGTGCAGGCTGGTGGTGGTGGTGTAATGGTGTGGGGGATGTTTTCTTGGCACACTTTGGTGCCAATTGGGCATCGTTTAAATGGCCTACCTGAGCATTGTTTCTGACCATGTCCATCCCTTTATGGCCACCATGTCCCCATCCTCTGATGGCTACTTCCAGCAGGATAATGCACCACAAAGCTGGAATCATTTCAAATTGGTTTCTTGAACATGTCAATGAGTTGACTGTAGTAAAATGGCCGCCACAGTCACCAGATCTCAACCCAATAGAGCATCTTTGGGATGTGGTGGAACGGGAGCTTCGTGTCCTGGATGTGCATCCCACAAATCTCCATCAACTGCAAGATGCTATCCTATCAATATGGGCCAACATTTCTAAAGAATGCTTGTTGAATCAATGCCACGTAGAATTAAGGCAGTTCTGGAGGTGAAACACAGTATTAGTGTGGTGTTCCTAATAATCCTTTAGGTGAGTGTTTGTGAATGTACGTCTTTAATTTTAAGTGAAGACCTTAAGCTATGATTAGTACAATGCAGCTTTTTTGGAGGATACCTATTTGGAAGAACTTAATCCATTAGGAACTTCATTCGTGTTGAGCATCAATTTAGTGATCCAATTGTCATTATTAAAATTTTTTTTCTTTTGTACCCAGTCAAAAAAACATGAAAATTATGTTTTTTGTCGTCATTCACGGACGTACACACAGAACACCCCTCCAAACACACAGCGGCCCACAGCAGACACACTGCTGAGCTCAGATCAGTCTTTATTAGCGTGTGTGTTGGGTTTCTGCTGGAGCTTTGAGATCACGCTGAGATCCTGTCCCCTCACACACACACACACACATCCCGTCCAAGGTCACCCGTCGCCTGCCGAAGCGACCCGGCTCAAAGCTTTCTCTCTTATCTGTCTGTCAGATGAGGATGAGGATGAAGATGAGGATGAGGATGGTTGCTTTCATCATTCTCATCAACTTTTTCAGCATTGTCGGGCCCCCGCTGTGGTCAAACATACACTACAAATTGCTCTTTGATACGGCTTTCAGAGAGAGAGGCAAAGCTGAAATGACAAAAAAGAGAGATGGAGGGAGTAGTGTGAGTGTAAAGAAGAGGAGAATGATGGGTAGTGAGTGTTTGCAGGAGTGTGTGTCGGGGGACGACGGCCCTGCTCTTGTGACAGACGGCAGTTTGCTATTGTCAGAGAGCAAATGCAGGAAAACAGAGGCCAGCATTAAAATGAATAAGATCCATCACTGTCCGCTGGCCTGTGTGTGTGTGTGTGTGTGTGTGTGCGTGCGTGTGTGTGTGTGTGTTTGTGTGTGTTTGCACGTTTTACAAAATGCAGCCCCGGTGCTTGGGAAGGAAATGTATATGTGAGTGTAGGAAAGAGGCTAAATGTATTTACAGAAGTAATATATATATATATATATATATATATATATATATACATAAGACAAATGTAACAGATATTTAAACATAAATAAATAAACATGAAAAAATGCATAATTAAATGTAAAGCCACTATTATTTTCTAGGTCAAAATGTTTCTGAAGGCAAAATGTATAACAATTAGTTTAAATTGGTATATCTCTTACATTTTTTTATTTTTATTTTGTCTGAAAAAGTGAATAAATGATTCCACAAAGTTGTTCTTACCCCTTGTTTAGAAATGTTTATGTACCTCTTGTGGGTCAAAACGGACCCCATTATACAGTACATCAGCATTATTAAAATAAATAAATTAAAAAAAAATGGTTAATTGAAATAAGATCAAATTTTAATGTTATATGAATAACTTAAACATAAAAAACTTGAATAACAATTTAACCTAATGCCACTATTATTTTCTAGGTCAAAATGTTTCTGAAGGCAAAATGTATAACAATTAGTTTAAATTTGGAAAATCTCTTGCATTTTTTTTATTTTTATTTTGTCTGAAAAAGTGAATAAATTATATGTATTTTCCATAAAGTTGTCCTTACCTCTAGTTTAGAAATGTTTATGTACCTCTTGTGGGTCAAAATGGACCCCATTATACATCAGCATTATTAAAAACAGTTTTTGTTAATTGAAATAAGATCAAATTTTAATGTTATATGAATAACTTAAACATAAAAAACTTGGATAAAAATATAACCTAATTCTAACAAACAAACAAGCATACATAACATCCAGTGCATAATTTATATTAACATACCACTGTTGTATAGATATAGGGTAGGACCACAGAAACATCTATATAAGTGTAAAATGTAATTATTCCAATATATATATATATATATATATATATATATATATATACTGTAAATAATAAAAAGTAATGTTATGTTTCTAAGTTGTGCATACTACTAAACCATACAGCGAAATATTATATACAAACACTAATGAAAAGTGTGTTCTTGTAACTGAAGGCACTTGCTCTTTCGGCTCATAGAGGGACGTTGGAAAGGCCTGGCATGGGGACAGTGACCTGATTTAATCACAATTACAGTAGATTCAGAGTCTCACACTGTAAATGAAGGGTTTAATAATCAGCCGCTGACTTGAGTGAAACTCTCTGGGGTTTCAAGCGGGGAATCTGGGATATCAGACAGCCTTTGGTAATTGACGCACTGATGTACTTCATAAGGGATCGTCTTGACCCAGATAATGATGTAATGTATTATTGGTCATTGCGTTTTCTTCTTCAGTTCAATAATTGAGGATTCCAATCGATGGCTTTCCGTTTCTATTAATATGAGGTCACATGTTCTCAGGCAATTACAATTCTTGCAGTCGTTTGAATTCAATTAATTTCTTAAAATACTCATCATTGTTTCTTGGCACTGAGTTTTCCCTTTTCCCAGTTGTAGTGAAACTATGGGAGAAGAAAAAAGGTTTCCGTTTCAATGTTTATTACATGTAAAAATATTTTGGTGTAAGTTATCGAAGTTCAACAGAGTGCTGAAAGACAGCCTCTGAGGATTGTGGGTAATTGCAAGCCTATCAGCACTGATTATTAAAATGAGAAATTAATACATTTTCCCGGGATCACGTGTGTCCAATTAGTTTCCCACGCCTCCAGTGTGCTGTTAAACTGGGGACGTCGAGGTTCAGTACGCTTGAAGCAAGACGTGTTTGAGGCAGAAGTTGAGTTTTCTGTATGTTTAGATGTACTACATTCAAAATGCTTTGGGTTGACGGTGTGTGTAACAAATATCATTAGCCAATTTTCCACTGCCGGCTATGTTCACGAAAACGTTCTGAAGAGAAAACGCAAAAGTGGTGTTGTGTTATCACTTTTTATTCTGCGTTATGGGTGGGAAACCCGCGTGCATATCGTGACACAAAAGTGTGTGAAATTCGATGTAGTATGCACTCCAGAAGGCTAGGTGGCGATGTGGAGCACTGCCACACAACAACTGCGAAATTACCAGCACTTCTGAGGTAACTTTTCCAGGATTATTACGATATTATTATTCCTCACAGCGCTGCAAGACGAGTTAAAGTACAAGATTTCTATTAAAGAGGATGTTTTATCCCGTTTTATTTCATGGCTTGCCTCAACATTAGCGTTTGTATAGCGCACGCTCTCAGTGGGCGTGCACTGTAAAAAATATTGTTGGTTTAACTTAAAAAAGTAAGTAACCTGGTTGTCTTAAAATTTGTGAGTTAATACAATGAAGGAGATTAATTTAATCATCAGAATCTCAAAATAATAAGCTATCTCAACTAAATAATTTATTTAAGTTGATTTGACCAAAGAAAAAATGTTGTGATAAAAAATCTTGATTTGTTTTTTTTTTTTTTACAGTGTGGTCACATTAGCACGTCATACGCTATAATTAGGTGAAAGGAAAACGACTTACATCTCTCTTTTCATTCAGATTACATCAACTGACAATAGTTGTTTTTAGAATAAAAGAAGAGAATTTCAGCTTCATAAAGAGACATCTTTCGTGTCGCTGTGACAAGTATTTACTTAGTTACAGTTCATTTTTCGGACGTGTTTCAGAATGAACTTCACTGACAGAGAGAAGGCAAAACGCGCATCATGTTTATTTTTCTTTATTTGACAAAAAAGCACAAGACTTTGTTTTTATTGTGAGTATACACATTGCACTTGTAAGAAAAAAGTGGTACTGCCGACCCCAGAGGGTTCACTGTCTAGCAGACTTTTGCGTTTTTAACCTTTAGACAGGAAAGTTTTTTAAGATTTCCACTCTGGAGGATGTGCCTTTTGTTTACACTTTTTTGTGTAAACGAAAGGCACATCCGATAAAATATTTTTACGTTTTTACCACAGGGCCTGAAACACCAACAAATGGATGTTTATCAGAAAACTAACCATAAAGAAATCACTGGAAACTAGTGAGATAGCAAAACAGTTTTTTGGTATTTTTGTTGTTTACCTAAAGGTTTAAAACCCAAGCATCGATGCTTCACCACAGGTTTACACTAATAACTGATACTTTGATCATAATTAATTAATTAATTAATTAATTTGTGTCAAGGTCGCACATTAGTCACACAGGAATAAAGTGTTATTTACCGTAATTTCACAAAAGAAAGAATACACGCACACTTATTCAGCCTCGTCTGTTTATTTGCAGTCACAGGACAGTGTGTTTACATCACATTTAGAAAGAACGATTTATTTTACCTCCCAAAATACGACCCGAGGAGCTTTAGCAGTCCCAGTGCAGTTACACAACTGAACAACCTTCAGGTCCACTTCATCATTCACAGTTTCTTTGAATTCTCTTTGTGGAAAAAGGAAAATATCCTCAAAGTTATTCCACACAGCAGAGATGCTCTGTTCTTGGAAAGTAATGCATTTGCATCTAGCCAAACAGTGTGGTTTGATGTTTTACAAAAGTACTATAACCTGTCACTCACATGAGATCAGCCAATAGAAAACCACAACCATCCAATCAATAGCCCAGAGACAAAATTAAGTCCCGCCCACAATTTCACTCAGATATACAGTACGTACGTTTAAATAAAAACTGCCAGTACATCAGATAAAGTATACTTGTATTAAATATGCCATTATGCTGGTGTGAAAGGCTAAATGTTTAATGCATTGTTTCTTCTATCTATCTAATATTTTGTTTAATTTTTAAAATATATTAATGTAAAAATAAAATATTAAAAATATCCGTTTCAAAACAAGGAGTAGTTCACTTTTGAAAAAAACTTTTGCTGATAATTTACTCGCCCCCATGTCATCCAAGATGTCCATGTCTTTCTTTCTTCAGTCGAAAAGAAATTAAGGTTTTTGATGAAAACATTCCAGGATTTTTCTCCATATAATGGACTTCAATGGGAACCAAACGGTTCAAGGTCCAAAAGAGAGTTTCAGTGCAAACTGTTCAAAGGGCTTTAAACGACACCAGACGATGAATAAGGGTCTTATCAAGCGAAACGATCGCTCATTTAATAAATAAATAACAAAGTTTAAGTTTTATAAGCTCAAATGCTCGCCTTGCTCTGTTCTGTGATGCGCGTTCGTGACTCTCCTGTTCGAACTCGTTCATCAAAATGAACAAATCTTTTCCTGAGTCAACTCGTTCATTTCGTTCGTTGAATGAACCAAATGACACGAAAAAAGATTCGTTCATTTTGATGAACGAGTTCGAACAGGAGAGTCACGAACGCGCATCACAGAACAGAGCAAGGCGAGCATTTGAGCTTATAAAACTTAAACTTTGTTATTTATTTATTAAATGAGCGATCGTTTCGCTTGATAAGACCCTTATTCATCGTCTGGAATCGTTTAAAGCCCTTTGAACAGTTTGCAGTTTGCACGGAAGTCCATTATATGGAGAAAAGTCCTGGAATGTCAAAAACATTTCATCATAATTTAATTTCAACTGAGGAAAGAAAGACATGGACATTTTGGATGAAATTGGGGTGAGTAAATTATCAGCAAAAGTTTTTTGGAAAGTGAACTACTCCTTTAAGTAGCCATTGTTGCTGTGTCAGTGCTGTAACTCATTATTTTCAGTGTCAAAATGAGTATTCTGTTTTAATATGCAGTGCGAAATAGAAATTTCAGACTGTAATTTATTAGCATTCTCGCTGAAGCACGTCCCGATGACGAAGAACTGTGCATTTATTAGAGTGCCTCCTGTGCATTAACACAGCCCATGTGGTTTGTGTCCGCATGACATTTATGAAAGCTGACATCAGGAAGGAAGTGTCACGCTGGCTACAGAAAACTGTCCCGCTGAAATGAGTGTCTGATCGATTGGGTCTTGAGAGAGCTATCAGTCAGCCTGACTGGTAAATTATGGTTTTATTAGCGTTGAGCCAGACTGCGGCTCCACGGGGCGAAGCGGGGCATGATGGGACGCATCCTCATACACCAAGCAATATGAGGAGGACTTCTGGATCTGTTCTTCATTAGTTTATTTACTCTCCGATGGACCTTTTTGACATGAACTCACAATGACTTACTGGTGTCATATCACTGGGACTGGGATTGAGGAGGATGACAGAGGCATCATGGGAAATGTAGTTTTGCACTTCAAAGAAATTGCACATAGGAAGGAGTGTGTGTGTGTGTGTGTGTGTGTTTGTGTCTTGTTTGACTGGAGGCTCAGAATGAAGACGCTCTCTCTAATCCACTTACAGCTCAGGAGGGAAACTCAATTGGTTCACCTGAGAAAGTAATTGATTGAATCAGAGGGCAGCGCACCGAGCCGCAGTGGCTTTGAGCAGATCGGCTGTCACGACACACACTCAATCTGACTCACTCACACTTCACAAGGTGAACCGAGACAGAGGAGACCAGTCCAGCTTCCATGTGGTCCTTATTTTCGGTTAATACAAGACTGCCATGTGCAAAAGTATTTTTATGCAATTAAAGTAATAATAATATCCATTTATTATTATTATACGTAGCAGTAGTATTAATAACAATTTTAATGATAGTAGCATTAACTTAACTATATTAGTGTATTAACTTATGCCTAACTGTATTATTGTATGTCCTTTAGATGTTTTGTATATCTTAATATATGAGTTAATGTAAATATCTGAATATATTTGTTTTGTTTATTAATGATATATTACTGTATAATAACATTTTATCTCTCTCTCTCTCCCTCTCTCTCTCTCTCTCTCTCTATATATATATATATATATATATAAGGGCTGGGCAACGATTAATCGCGATTTATCGCATCCCAAATTAAAAGTTTGTATTTACATAATATATGTGTGTGTAGTGTGTATAATTATTTTGCATATATAAATACACACACATGCATGTATATATTTAAGAAATATTTGCATGAATATACTGTATATATATTTATACATAACTCATATTAAATATACATATAAATATTTTATATATTAATAACACATTTTTCTTAAATATATACATGCAGGTGTGTGTATTATATATATATAAAATAATTATACACAGCACACACAAATATTATGTAAACACAAACTTTTATTTTGGATGCGATTAATCGCGATTAATCGTTGCCCATCCCTATATTTATATTATATATTATATTTTACATTTATATTTTTTTTTGGGCGGGGGAAGATTTTATAGGAAATTTCCACAACGATTGATTAATTGTAAATTAATCCCACATCGAATTTGGCTGAGAAATTACCGCCAAAACATAATTTAAAGTCGTCATGTAAAAATCATCAAGTATTACAAAACATTACAAAAAGTAGCTTTAGAAAGCAAATATTTGATTTGATTCACGGTCTACAAGGCTACAAGGACTGTTTTTTGTTGTTGTGTCAATCAACATCATATTTGAGACATGTATAAAAATATAATAAAACAGAAACTCATACATACTCATACTGCCCATGTTTATACATCAACACATTCAGTATTCAATAAACCATCCCACCTAGGTGAAGTGTGTCAGTACACTACGGACCGAGGTGTATTTGGGGTCCTTGAGATGTTCTGACATGTCCTGACATTTGTACTTTTTTCAGTTGCTTATAAACATATTAATGGCACAGGTGAAATTACACTATTTAGCACAAACAGGGCTACCATAATATGTGAGCAACATGTATGTTTGTATTTTTGAGAGAATATTGTTTAAGCGTGGATATTAAAAAAAACTAAAAATGAAAGTTTCTGAAATAAGGCCACAAAACACATACGAAATATGTTTATTTTATTTATTTTACGAAAACACAAGGTTTTGGTGTTAATAAGAGTGTACACAAAAAGATAAGACCCTCTATAGTTTATAATCATGTATTGATTTTATTTATATGACAATTAATGACGGAGTATTACGTCTATGTTGGAACTATGTGAAAAGAAAAGAAAAAACGATCAAAACGCATGGGTGCGTTTTTGGTCTTCATAGGGTTAACCAACCACAACAAAGGTCATTTGCATAGACACATTTAAAAAGTATAGTTGTAAAATTTTTGCCTTTTTAATGCTAAGGGTCAAAATGGTCAGAGAATCCCAGAAGTACAAGGTACAAGAAACCTATTATAAGACGATTTCAGATATGGCTTCTTTAACGTATGCAGTCGCACCCTTTCAGTGCCCGTACTCTCACCGGTGAGAGAATTAAATCAGCCATTATGGGGAAACATAATAAAGTGTTACTGGCTCTAAAGCACAGTATTCACGGGGTAAATCTGAGCAGCTCGACCCACAGCTGCACAGCCTCGGGCGCTTGTGGCCGTCATAATCCACTTGAAAAATAGACTGAGAAAATGTGGGAGAGGACAACAGATCTGCCACAGAGAGGGCTCATCTCTCCGTGTAAATGAATGGGATTGTAGAGATGTGATCATAGAGAAGGCTAATGAGGCTGTCTGGGCATTACAGAGCGAGAGAAGGCCAGCATGTGTGTGTGTGTGTGTGTGTGTGTGTTATAGACAGGATTACAGTTACTGTATGATGCAAGGAGATCTTCTCTCTCATCCAAGGTCAGAAAGGATTTTCTCAGACATGGTCTAATGTAAACTGTGAATACGTGGATGTGAATTACAGTGATTTTTATCACTACTAGGGCAACGATTTGAAAATTTATCAAGTTGTTGCATTAATTATATATTTTCTTTGCTGTGGTGTTTGCCTGTGTAATACAGAAGTTGCTCGGTCAATACTAAGGTACTATGACTGATTTTGAGTCATTCAGAAATTAATTGAGTGTCTTTAATTCAATTATATTTCGATTTTAGCCTGGGTTTCCCCACGCTGCCTTTCCGCAGTGCGATTTTATTCACGCTGGACACCACGAGATAGGGAACCAATCACAGAACGGGGAGGGAGCGGGAAGACGATGACGACGTACATGCGACACCGAAGCAGTTTGTTTATATCTATGGATCCATCTTGGCAGCGGACGCGAAGTTACCTTTTGATACTGCCTTTGTGTGTACATAAATCTCCTAAATCTCGGACCCATCGTCATCTTAATCGTCTAATTTTCTGTCGCTCTACATGCGTCATCTGGTATCAATGACCTGATTGGCTATGGGCTACGTACAGGCATTTTTGATAGACATTCGTAGCACCCAATAATATGGCTCTGGGCATTCGTAAACCACGCCTCAAATACGAGAAAATTAACATGTGGTTTTTGATTGTATGGGATTAAAATTTACTGTAATTAATTAGATGATTGGATGGATGGATGGATGGATGGATGGATGGATGGATGGATGGATAGACAGATGGAAGTGGTTGGATGGATGGATGGATGGATGGATGGATGGATGGATAGACAGATGGAAGTGGTTGGATGGATGGATGGATGGATGGATGGATGGATGGATGGAAGTGGATGGAAGGATGGATGGATAGATGGAAGTGGATGGATGGATGGATGGTTGGTTGGTTGGTTGGTTGGTTGGTTGGTTGGATGGATGGATAGATAGATAGATAGATAGATAGATAGATAGATAGATAGATAGATAGATAGATGGATGGATGGATGGATGGATGGATAGATGGAAGTGGATAAATGGAAGTGGATGGATGGATGAATAGATGGATGGGTGGATGGAAGGATGGATGGATAGATAGATGGAAGTGGATGGATGGATGGTTGGATAGATAGATGGATGGATGGATGGATAGATGGAAGTGGATGGATGGAAGGATGGATGGATGGATGGATGGATGGATGGATGGATGGAAGTGGATGGATGGATGGATGGATGGATGGAAGGATGGATGGAAGGATGGATGGATAGATAGATGGAAGTGGATGGATGGTTGGTTGGTTGGATAGATAGATCGATAGATGGATGGATGGATGGAAGGATGGATAGATAGATGGAAGTGGATAAATGGAAGTGGATGGATGGATGAATAGATGGATGGATGGATGGAAGGATGGATGGAAGGATGTATGGATAGATAGATGGAAGTGGATGGATGGATGGTTGGTTGGACAGATAGATGGATGGATGGATGGATGGATGGATGGATGGATGGAAGGATGGATGGATGGATAGATAGATAGATGGAAGTGGATGGATGGAAGTGGATGGATGGAAGGATGGATGGATGGATGGAAGGATGGATGGAAGGATGTATGGATAGATAGATGGAAGTGGATGGATGGATGGTTGGTTGGACAGATAGATGGATGGATGGATGGATGGATGGATGGATGGAAGGATGGATGGATGGATGGATGGATGGATGGATAGATAGATAGATGGAAGTGGATGGATGGAAGTGGATGGATGGAAGGATGGATGGATGGAAGTGGATGGATGGATGGATGGAAGGATGGAAGGATGGATGGAAGGATGTATGGATAGATAGATGGAAGTGGATGGATGGATGCTTGGTTGGACAGATAGATGGATGGATGGATGGATGGAAGGATGGATGGATGGATGGATGGATGGATAGATAGATGGAAGTGGATGGATGGATGGATGGAAGGATGGATGGATGGATGGATGGATAGATAGATAGATGGAAGTGGATGGATGGAAGTGGATGGATGGAAGGATGGATGGATGGAAGTGGATGGATGGATGGATGGAAGGATGGATGGAAGGATGTATGGATAGATAGATGGAAGTGGATGGATGGATGGTTGGTTGGACAGATAGATGGATGGATGGATGGATGGATGGAAGGATGGATGGATAGATAGATAGATGGAAGTGGATGGATGGAAGGATGGATGGATGGAAGTGGATGGATGGATGGATGGAAGGATGGATGGATGGATGGAAGGATGGATGGAAGGATGTATGGATAGATAGATGGAAGTGGATGGATGGATGGTTGGTTGGACAGATAGATGGATGGATGGATGGATGGATGGATGGATGGATGGATGGATGGAAGGATGGATGGATGGATGGATGGATGGATGGATAGATAGATAGATAGATAGATGGAAGTGGGTGGATGGAAGTGGATGGATGGAAGGATGGATGGATGGAAGTAGATGGATGGAAGGATGGATGGATGGAAGGATGGATGGATGGATGGATGGATGGATGGATTGATGGATGGAAGTGGATGGATGGAAGGATGGATGGATGGAAGGATGGATGGATTGAAGGATGGATGGATGGATGGATGGATGGATTGATGGATGGAAGTGGATGGATGGAAGGATGGATGGATGGATGGATGGATGGATTGATGGATGGAAGTGGATGGATGGAAGGATGGATGGATGGATAGATAGATGGAAGTGGATTGATGGATGGATGGTTGGATAGATAGATAGATAGATAGATAGATAGATAGATAGATAGATAGATAGATAGATAGATAGATAGATAGATAGATGGATGGATGGATCAGCCTCTGAGGAAGACAGACAGTAAAGGGAGTGTTTTAATCCACATGGCTAATCCTGTTAGCGAACACTCGATTAGGGGAGATTACGAGAAGAGAGGGCAGAATAAACGGGTAATGATTACTCCTCTGAAGATCCGTGTTTCCCACAAGCACGTCAGTTCATCCTGGACTTTAAGACACACGTTCCTTTATTAAAACCCTTTTGCATTAAGCAATGCATATAGTTTCTTAAGAATTGGTAAACGGATCAGGGATCACCAATGTAAAACACTGTTTATCTTGGTAGATTGCTAGTGGAAATCCCCTGCTATCATAGTGCTAACGACTGTCGGATCCCTTTGCATTTATTAATAAATAAATAAATACGGGCCTTCAGAAAGAGACGCAGGACGTAGCAATGATGCATTCTTAAAAAGCCTTCCCATAGTTCCCCTGAGCTTTGTCTCCAGATCCAGAGAGCTGTGTCTAAAAGCACTGACGTGGATCTTGGTCTTCCTAGTAGACAGGAGCGCAGGTGCTGAGCATTATGGGTAAAAAGCTCCAGCCGACCCTCGTTCTCAACAACACAGCTTCATTCAGGAGAAGATCTTGTGGGAGGAAGTGCAACCTTCTCACGATCAATGCGGGCCCTTGGGAAAAGTGTATAACACTAAAAGAACATGATAGCTCACATAGGACCAGAGATCAGACCTCAGTCATGATGGCCTAATCAAAGCAGCGCGGGAACAGCTCTATTAGTGCGGATGACAACCTGATGCGCTTCAGATAATAACTTTATTTGACTTTTTGAGTTTTGTTTTGCTCACAAAAGCCATGCATCGGACTTTTTTGTTTTGTTTTGTTTTATTGTTTTACGTTTTGTTTTGAGATTTGCTTTGTTTTTTTTTTTTTTTTTTTTTTTTTTGCATTGTTTTAGATGAGCATTTTAAAAATTATTTTAAGTTTTGTTTTGAAATTTGTTTTGTTTGTTTGCATTGTTTTAAATGAGCATTTTTAAAATTATTTTAAGTTTTGTTTTGAAATGTGTTTTGTTTGTTTGCATTGTTTTAGATGAGCATTTTTAAAATTATTTTAGGTTTTGTTTTGAAGTTTGTTTTGTTTGTTTGCATTGTTTTAGATGAGCATTTTTTTAAAATTATTTTAAGTTTTGTTTTCTTTTTGTTCTGTTTGTTTGCATTGTTTTAGATTAGCATTTTTTAAATTATTTTAAGTTTTGTTTTCTTTTTGTTTGTTTGCATTGTTTTAGATGAGCATTTTTTTTTTGTGCTTTTTATTGAACATGAACATCAGTCAAAAGCATCAATGAACATCAGTATTAACAAAGACATTTTAGTTCCTTTTTTCTTTTCTCCCTTTAATGCAACCCCCCTCCCAAAACAGAATAGCACAGATAAAAGGGAAAGTAAATAACAATTACACATAGCAAGTTAGATCTCAGAGTAGACAATAAATAAACAATGTTTACACTTTACATGACTAGTAAGTTTACACAGAAGTAAAGGACATAGTAGGAATAGTTTTCTTTTTTATATATGCATATATATAAACCTCACTTTTTATTTTTAATTATTTTAAGTTTTGTTTTGTTTTGAGATTTTTTTGTTTGTTTGCATTGTTTTAGATGAGCATTTTTTAAATTATTTTAAGTTTTATTTTGAGATTTGTTTTGTTTGTTTGCATTGTATTAGATGAGCATTTTTAAAATTATTTTAAGTTTTATTTTGAGATTTGTTTTTTTTACATTGTTTTAGATGAGCATCTGACAAAAATTTGGGATATTTGCACTTAAATCAAGAAAAAAAAAACTATTTTATCAACTTTTATTTAGCTTTTTTTTAGCAATAAAAACTGTTTTATATTTGCAATTGTCAATTTTGTGACAATTGCGCATAAAGCAAGAAAATTGTTTTATCCAATTTAATTTTACATTTTGTTTACATTTTAGGCTTGCATCTGACTACATTTTCTGACAATTGTGCCTATAGCAAGAACAACTATTTTCTAAAGGGACAAGACAAATAAAGCATCTGAAGGATTAAAAAGGCAGTATATTTATATTAATATATATATATATAAATCTTCCCCTCTTTGTCTCCAGGAGTCTCCGAGCAGCCCGACTGTGTCTCTGAACTCTCCACGAGATGAACATGAGCGGCGGATCTCTCAGTCGCTTTATCCCGGAGAGAGCCAGGGTGACCAGCACACCCCACGACACGCCATGATGGGGAGATTGATGGGTAAGCTGATAAAACTACATACAAAAATGGCCAGCGCTTTCTCGAACCGAAGAACAATCTGATCGGCTGACTTTAGGAATTATTATGGATTTTCATCAGTCCAGATGTCCTTGCTCACCTGCAATTTCTGCTTTCCACATAAAGTATATCCGGAATGTCATTAAAAGGAAATGGGTCAGTTTGCATGTCATTCGAAGATCTTTTGCTGTCGAAAGGGGCTTTCACACTGTGTAATTACAGGAACTCAGTTATAGGAACTAGTCACCCGGGTGGAGTAATTAGAGTCATTCTCCTGGTTGCATTTGCACCACCTGTAGGAACTCTGAAGCGACATGATCCAGCATAGGCGATGTCATTTAGGTGCACCGTGATTGGTTGAGAAGTGCCTGGACTTTGGTCCATCTATCATTGTTTTGCATATCCTTTTTCAAAATGGCCTGTGCCAGTGTTTTGCACGGCATGCATTCAGACAATCAACTTAAACTTACGTCATTGGTAGTTTCTAAGGTGCCGGGTTAGACACAAGCAGCAATCCAACACAACAATGACTTAAACTGCAATTCATCGACTGGCCTCTAGAGACAGGCTGCAAGAGAGAGTCAATCCCATAGACCCCCATGTTAACATACTCAATTTTGAAGCAGAAAATAATATGTTTACAGCCTGGTACAAAAAGTTTTTGTCTATATCACATGACAACTGTGAGGGAGGTGGATTTTTTTATAACTCACCCATTTAAATTATATTAAGGCTTGAAGTTGTGCATAATTAAGGGTGTGGCCACTTGAGTGACAGGTGGATTGCCGCTGATGTCACTACTCTAGCCGTATGTCTGCTGTGTGTTACTCACGAAGGTGAGTATTTCCGCCTTTAGATATAGGCACTATGAAAGCGTTCCTCTGGTGTGAAAGCCCCTGATGTGGATGGTTTTTATGCTGATAGTCATATTTTTGCTCTGCAAGACTATGTACAGTATGCACACACACACACACACATGCTCTTTATATTTGCTTGACCTTGTGTTTCCATTCCCACCTGTTTCCACCGGACATGTACGCTTTAAATACACAGATGCATCAACACCTGGACACACAGGCTCAGTCCCAGCATGCTCCTGTGGTTTCGTAAATGGGGGTTAATGTCATTTTCAAGCCTCCGTCTCATCCAGCATGACTCTTTCAAGTCAGTCCTGATTTTTCTCAGACTCCGCTCCATTTCTAGTCCTGCCAGACAATTGGAATCGACAGACCAATCCTTTCACCGTCATGCTTGTCATTTCACAATCGACTACTCAGTCTTGAACAATAAGCTCTTTAGTAGCCGACGCAAACCCTGATCTTTCTGCTCTTCCTCCCCTGCTCTTCTTCTTGTCCTGAGCTTCTCATTGCAGTGTGATGATGAGTCAGTCTATGACATCTCGTTCTCCTCATCAGAGTTACAGTGGCAGAAGTGTATGATGGCGCTTGTACTGCCTCTTTTGTTGTAATTTTAATTGATAGTCGGGAGACAGGACAGGATATTGGGGGGGGGGGGGTGTAGTGGTCGATAGAATAATAACATATTTTATTATTATAAAAATATATATATATATATATATATATATATATATATATATATATATTAGTGCAGGGCAACGATTAGTTGCATATAAAATAAATGTTTGTTTACAAATATATGTGTACGTAAATACACATATGTATATATTTAAGAAATATTTGCATGTACATATATACTATATATTTATACATAATGTATGTTTATCTATATAAATATAAATACTTAATATATAAATAACATTTTTTTATTATATGCATGCATGTGTGTGTATTTATATATACAAAATAATTATACACAGTTCACACACATATATTAAATAAACACAAACTTTTATTTTGTATGCGATTAATCGCGATTAATCGTTGCCCAGCACTATATACTGTGTGTATATATAATATATATATATATATTAGGGCCGTCAAACGATTAATCGCGATTAATCACATACAAAATAAAAGTTTGTGTTTACATAA
>NW_024121388.1:620877-670877 GCF_016745375.1 Pimephales promelas | reverse complement strand
GAGTGATGGGCGGGGCTTAATCTGGAAGTCCCATTACATTGATTGGCCACAGTGGCTGTCATTCAGAGTGATGGGCGGGGCTGAAATCACATTGATTGGCCACAGTGGCTGTCAGTCAGAGTGGTGGGCGGGGCTGAAATCACATTGATTGGCCACAGTGGCTGTCAGTCAGAGTGGTGGGCGGGGCTTATATCACATTGATTGGCGACAGTCGTTGTCAGTCAGAGTGGTGAGCGGAGCTTATATCCCATTGATTGGCCACAGTGGCTGTCAGTCAGAGTGATGGGCGGGGCTTAAATCACATTGATTGGCCACAGTGGCTGTCAGAGTGATGGGTGGGGCTTAATCTGACAGTTCCATCACATTGATTGGCCACAGTGGCTGTCAGTCAGAGTGGTGGGCGGGGCTGAAATCACATTGATTGGCCACAGTGGTTGTCAGTCAGAGTGATGGGCGGGGCTTAATCTGGAAGTCCCATCACATTGATTGGCCACAGTGGCTGTCATTCAGAGTGATGGGCGGGGCTGAAATCACATTGATTGGCCACAGTGGCTGTCAGTCAGAGTGGTGGGCGGGGCTGAAATCACATTGATTGGCCACAGTGGCTGTCAGTTAGAGTGGTGGGCGGGGCTGAAATCACATTGATTGGTCACAGTGGTTGTCAGTCAGAGTGATGGGCGGGGCTGAAATCACATTGATTGGTCACAGTGGTTGTCAGTCAGAGTGATGGGCGGGGCTGAAATCACATTGATTGGTCACAGTGGTTGTCAGTCAGAGTGATGGGCGGGGCTGAAATCACATTGATTGGTCACAGTGGTTGTCAGTCAGAGTGATGGGCGGGGCTGAAATCACATTGATTGGCGACAGTGGCTGTCAGTCAGAGTGATGGGCGGGGCTGAAATCACATTGATTGGCCACAGTGGCTGTCAGTCAGAGTGGTGGGCGGGGCTGAAATCACATTGATTGGCCACAGTGGTTGTCAGTCAGAGTGGTGGGCGGGGCTGAAATCACATTGATTGGCCACAGTGGCTGTCAGTCAGAGTGGTGGGTGGGCTGAAATCACATTGATTGGCCACAGTGGTTGTCAGTCAGAGTGGTGGGCGGGGCTGAAATCACATTGATTGGCCACAGTGGCTGTCAGTCAGAGTGGTGGGCGGGGCTGAAATCACATTGATTGGCCACAGTGGTTGTCAGTCAGAGTGATGGGCGGGGCTGAAATCACATTGATTGGCCACAGTGGCTGTCAGTCAGAGTGGTGGGTGGGGCTGAAATCACATTGATTGGCCACAGTGGTTGTCAGTCAGAGTGATGGGCGGGGCTGAAATCACATTGATTGGCCACAGTGGCTGTCAGTCAGAGTGGTGGGCGGGGCTGAAATCACATTGATTGGCCACAGTGGTTGTCAGTCAGAGTGATGGGCGGGGCTTAATCTGACAGTTCCATCGCACTGATTGGCCACATGGCTGTCAGTCAGATTGATTGGCGGGGCTGTCAGTGGGATGAGCTGCTGGCTGTGAAACTGTGTGAAGATGTAGCGTGTACACTGAGCCTTACATCAATCTAACTGGCAGTGTGAATCCACCTCTCGCAAGTCTCACTACACAGGCGACTTGTCAGGGTATAATTCAGCAGGCGGCAGATACACATCTCGGGCTGAATCACATGTGTCCTTTCTCCATTTCTCTTTTCTCCTGTTGTGTCTTGGCCAGGACTTTGTAGGATATGTTGTTTAAAATAGTGGAAAAATACAGAAATTATGCAAGATCTTGGCAGTAATCAAGGATTTTTGTTGATGTGGAGCGAATTATAGTCTTGCTCGCTGTGAGCACAACTTTGTCCAAATTGAAAAGTCAAACAGAAAATCACACTGTCTCGCAAATTGAGGACTCGTCACTTCTGGGCGTGCTGTTTCGGAGGATAATCTTTTCACCCCACATGAATGATGGGAATGTACTTCACCTGTTAATGGCTGGAGAATTGACAACATTTCAACCTGACGTTTTGTTATTGTGATTTTTGTTTTTTTGTATATATACCCTATTGTGTATTTTGTTAATTATTTAGTCTTGCGATAAGCATAAAAAGCTATTGAATTGCAGCAGCATTTTTAAAGTAAAAATCAGTCATTTTCTTTCAAACATTTTTATTTAGTTTGTTCAATGAATTTTTTTAAACCATCAACTCTTACTAACTAAGCTTATGATAGTAAAAACTCAGATTCAGATTAATCTGATTTACTCGCATTGATTTAAAGTAATGTATTAATAATCGAAAAAAAGAATATAAATAACAATACAAGTTTTTGAAAGAAGTCTCTTCTGTTCATTGAGACTGAATTTATGTAATAAAAAATAAAAAAAACCAGTTTGAAATATATTTTAATATATTTAAAAATGTAGCAGCATCATCACTCCAGTCTTCAGTGTCACATGATACTTTAGAAATAATTATAACATGATGATTTGCTGCTCAAGATACATTTCTGATTATTATCAATGTTGAAAACAATTTTTGCTGCTTCATATTTTTGTGATGCATATTTTCAAGATCCTTTGAATAGAAAGTTCCAAATAACAGCATTTATTTGAAATATAAATATGTTTTAGCAGTGTAACAAAGTGTCATCCTTATTGAATAAAAGTGTTAGTTTCTAGTTTGTCTACCAAATTGTATTTACTTGTCAAATTAAGGATAGAAATATAATCTAGATATGAAGAGTTCAGATGCAAAAGCCTCTAAATGCCATTTGAAATTTTCTTCTTTAATGATCATTTTTATCAAACTTGTATATTTAAGTTCAGTAATTTCACTTAAATGGCAATGCTAATTACCTATTAATTGTTATTTAAGTGAAATTACTGAACTTAAATATACAAGTTTGCTAAAAATTATCAATAAAGAAGAAAATTTCAAATGGCATTTAGAGGCTTTTGCATCTGAACTCTTCATATATATACTGTAGATAGAGAGATACGAGAGAGGCTTTTCACTCTTTCATCAACTACATCGTGAATCGCGAGCTGTGACCTTCTTTTCCTCAAGGTATATTTGTCTCTGTGTCTCTGCTCTCTGGTGAATGGCACAGTAGCAGAACTAGAATGACAGAGATATGCTGGGAATTGCATCACACTCACACCGCCTCCTCAGACTCCCTCGGCTTCTCTTAAGTGGTTTGTCTGTGCCTGTCAGATTAGCGCACCCGCTGTATTAATCGGCTGATGAAGACTACGGGATAATGAGAGCTGTTATGCTAACAGGTGGAGGGTTGACGGGAGATAACAGACTCATAGTGACCGAGAGCCTGAAACACTCGCTCTTATTGTTGTTTCTGCCTGTGACCTTCCCCTGTGATATTACTGTGCCGCACACTGCTCAGGGACCTGACCTCTAGAGTGTTACACGCATGTGTACATATTAGGCCTGTCAGTTAACACATTAATTCCCTGCAATAAGTTATAAAACAAGGCAAAATACACACAATTAATGGATTCACCTCATGTAAATTCTGTAGGAAGGATGATGATACTATTAAAGAGGAAATATTATGGCCTTTTAGCCTAGAACAGGTTTTTCTACTTGAATGTTGATTATTCTCCTCATATTCTCCATTGTTGCGGTTCCTCTCTTCCCAGTCTGTCAGTAACGCTTTGTTTACTTCCTGTCTCTATGAATCCCTGCCTTCTGAAAAGCACACTGTGCTCTGATTGGTCTGCTGGAGCAGTGTGCTGTGATTGGTCGAGTGTGTTTGGGAAATGTCCCGCCCCTTTCCATAACCGCCTATTTAATTAAGGAAAAGAAATTAAGGTTTTTGATGAAAACATTCCAGGATTTTTCTCCACATAATGGACTTCAATGGGAACCAAACGGTTCAAAGTCCAAAAAGACAGTTTCAGTGCAAACTACAAACTGTTCAAAGGGCTTTAAACGATTCCAGACGATGAATAAGGGTCTTATCAAGCGAAAAGATCGCGCATTTCAAAAATAAATAACAAAGTTTAAGTTTCATAAGCTCAATCGGTCGCATTGCTCTGTTCTGTGTGACTCTTTTCCTGAGTCAATTTGTTCATTTCGTTCGTTGAATGAACCAAATGACACAAAAAAAGGTTCGTTCATTTTGATGAACGAGTTGGAACAGGAAAGTCACGAACGCGCATCACAGAACAGAGCAAGGCGAGCATTTGAGCTTTTAAAACTTAAACTTTGTTATTTATTTATTAAATGAGCGATCGTTTCGCTTGATAAGACCCTTATTCATCGTCTGGAATCGTTTAAAGCCCTTTGAAATGTTTGCAGTTTGCACTGAATCTGTCTTTTGGACCTTGAACCGTTTGGTTCCCATTGAAGTCCATTATGTGGAGAAAATCCTGGAATGTTTTCATCAAAATCCTTAATTTATTTTCGACTGAAACATCTTGGATGACACGGGGGTGAGTAAATTATCAGCAACAGTTATGTTATAAGCGAACTAGTCCTTTAATATGCACTTGAACCATTTGATTTTCATTTACATTTATGCATTTGCCAGGCGTGTGAGTATGACATGCATTGAGTGAGTTGCTTCCCTTGGATTCAAACTCATGGCCTTTAGCATATACATGCTTGTGAAGAAAAACAACTTATGGCTACAACTATTTGGCTAGGATGTTCAGTTTCTGAGTTGTCACAGTAAAGGTAATTAATGGATCATATTGTTGGTTTGAACCTACACTGTCTGGTTGCTGCCACAGTGGTTGGATTGATCTGTTTTGCTGGTTTTAAAGTTGTTTTGGGCACTTATCAGGTTGTCATACAGCTCTCTGACCAAAAATACCAGCAAACCACCATTAAACATATATATTTTGGCTGGGAGTAGATGCATTGCTTTGTTGTTTTAATGGCTGAGGCCATTTCACTATTTCCTGTGTTTACAGTATAAGCCCATTCTCATGTAACCGAACTCAAATCAAATGCGAGTCAATGTTGCCAACACATGTGATGCAATATAATGTCAAATGGTCACATTACTTTTGGAAGATGAAGACCCTCAGATCTGGATGATGACCTGCTGGATTTCCCCCGACCACAGCGAGTCGCTGTGGATGGACATTCGTGGCAAACACTTGGCCTGCGCTCAATCCCCTGCTTCTGGGAAAATTTGATTGTTTACGACTTTGTTCCTGAATACATGGGAGTTTATGATTAATACCACATGTTGGCCTATTTCTTTCATTTAAAAACGATTTTGGATTACCGGATTACACAAAGTTGCATTATGTTTTTGTTCAATGACTGGAGGAAACTGAGACCTCCTTGTTCCCGCAGGTCTTTTTCGGTGAAGCCCAGCTTGCCTTCTGAATTAAACTCAGTGCACCGACTCTTCTCAAAAGCTTTTGCTCTCTGTGAGCTAAATCAATGAGACTGAAAACTCACTTGAAAAATTAAAGTCTTATGGCATGACCTTTCGTTTTGAGCTGTTGAAGTCACATTTTGGACCTTATGAACACCTGAACCTTCTTAAAAACCAACCTTGTTACCAGCAAATATCATATACTGGATGGTGGCAGTCTGATTAGGACGAGCTCAACTAGCTTAACCAACAAGACCAGCATGTTCAGCCAGCTTCGCCTTTCTGAACCAGTTTCATAGCTACATTGTACTTGTATTACAACGCATTCTCATCCTAGGGCGTCATATAGTGACACTTTTGAAATGTCGTCTAAATTCAACTCACATGCCACCCTTTACCCTCAATATAACACGCACAGAGCTTTGGGTAGGTTTAGGTCTGGGGTAGGGTTAGGGTTAGACCACTAGGAGGCCCATGTATATCTGCGTCTCATGTTGATGCTAAAGGGTGCCATGCGCGTTGGATGTAGACGAAATGTCAAAAGTGTCAGTATATGACGCCTTGGGATGAGAACGGGCTGTGTATTATCTTCATTTTAAGATTTCTACCCTATATTTGATTTGACTTTGTACTACAGGGCTGTTGAATGCTTTAAGGCCAATTTATACTTCTACGCCGTAGTGTACGGCGTAGGCGACGCCGTCGTGAGCATTTATACTTCTGCGTTCAGGTCTTGGTTGCTCTGCAGTACTGCTCCGAAACACTAGTTGGCGGCGGAGGGTTTTAATGTTCCACTGTGTTTAGATTCCTCGCGGCTAGGTTACTACAAGCAATGGCGACTGAAAGAGAGCGGATCATGAGTTGGAGCTTATTGAGGTGGAAAAACATTTTTCCTGTTCATTTTAGTGAAATTACTAAAACTAAAAGGCAGAAACGAGAGAAGACGTCGGAGGAGACGGTACGTGCGGAAATACGTAGGAGGAAATGCGATGCTACCAAGCCGACCAATCACAGATCTTGCGGTCCACGTCGTTGCGACGTGTAGTTACATTTTTGAGGAGTTGCACGTCAGGCTACGGCGAAGGGTATTAGGGCTGGGTATTGACATAAATTTCACAATTCGATTCGATTTCGATTCACAAGCTTGCGATTCGATTCGATTTCGATTCAATATTGATTATTTTGAATATCAGTTACGATAAATGGCAGATTTTCTCAAGGAAATCAAATCTCTTAACTAATGCTGTAAACTATGGGAGTCTAGTTGTAGCCTACTAGGCTTCATTAGCCTAATATGAAGGGAATAATGAACTGTTTTGTAGCTATACAAACACTTAAATTACACTTTTAGATTATATGAAATATAAACATTTAAATGCTGGCTGTCATAAAAACTTCCCAGATTTATTCAAATATGCATTAAAAATTGAAAAACATTAAGATTATAATGCATATGTAATATGGTGTATATATTTAGCAAAACGCTCCTCTCTAGAGTTATTTTTTCTAGCTGACTAACGAGTTTATGTGGGTTTTCTGAGGTAAATATGACGATGACATTGATTACAAGCTGTTTAACTGACGCCTTTCCACGGTTGAAACGCTGATTGAGTGAATCAATATGACATGATACGTATTTCGATAAGTTGTACTCTATCTTTTAACACACTTCATGTTTATTTGGCGCTGTGACTGGTATTATTAAGCCGGAAGAGAGATCAGCGCTGCTGCTTCTCCAGAGCGATCTCACGCCACAGCGCCAAAACGCTATTTATGTTTTTGAGTTTCTAAAGAAAATGGACGTAATTTGAAATTTAAGACTTTGTTTCATATCAATAGTAACAAAGGACAAAGATTATTGCGATTTTTTTGGATGCGTGCAGCCGCGATTCAATGTCCCATTCATTCAAACGAAACAGGATGACTAATCGATCCTTGAGATTTAAGAATTGATATCGGTTCGTAAAAATGAGAATCGATTAATATCGAGAAATCGATATTTATTACCCAGCCCTAAAGGGTATGCGGTATGGTACGCGTCTGTGTGTATGCTACGCCGTACCTACAGCGCACCCTACGCAGAAGTATAAATTGGCCTTTATTCTGATTGGTTGACAACCGTTTGCACTTATTTTTTTAGTTAATACGCAGCTAAAGTAATTCCATGCATGTTTTGACCGCATTATAGTTCCATATTACATCGCCAAATTATTTTAAACATCAAAAGAACCAAAATTCAAGCTAATAAATATAACAAACAATACGATAAATAGGCTGTCGTCCCTTCGCCTCATGGCCGCATTACCACCTCATTGATTTTCCAATAATTCAACATCAATTATTCCTTGCTTGAGTTTTCCCACTCTACGAGAAATACAAGTAGGAACTCTTCTGATAAGTGATTGTTCAAAGTTTTCCCTCCATCAACCATCCTGAAACCCCACTGCCCTCTTTCTTTCTGGACGCAGCATCAAGGAACCGTTTCATTCGAGTTTATTTGTTCGAGCCCCGATTTGGGTGGCCAACGCTGCTGTCCACTCCAACAATGGCTTGATTCTAGGCCCAGCAAACAGGCAATAGGGAGACTATTTGTTATAGACCCTGCAAGGGATCGTCTGATCGCAGCGTGACAGAAAACAACAGCAGTCCACCACCATGCCATCAGCGCCCTGCAAGGAGAATATCGTGCAGATTAAACGAACACAAACAGCTCCTTCATGAGGACCTACAGTTTGGGAAAGACTGCACATGATTGCCTTGATGTTTATCCCCAAATGGCCTGAGTCAAATGTCCTCGGGATGCAAGCATGATGCGGAGGTTTGGAAATCTTCAACGATTAAACAAAAGCATGATGTGTTTGGGAAGGAAAGGTCTTTTGGGTAAAGCAACAGTCTTTTGTTTTAGGTTCAGTCATCCGGTTCGAGCCAAACTGCGTCCTGCGTAGCTCGCATTATGAAATATATTGTCGGATGAATATCGTCATGAATGGATCATGCTAAAAATGCATAAAACAAGTTTATAGATGTTGTTTTTCGATGGGTAATAATCTTTTTGCACTATTGGGGTCGAATCCAAACTAAGGCTACGTCTACATTGGAGTAGTTCACTTTTTAAAAAAAAAAAAACTTTTGCTGATAATTTACTCGCCCCCATGTAATCCAAGATGTCCATGTCTTTCTTTCTTCAGTCGAAAAGAAATGAAGGTTTTTGATGAAAACATTCCAGGATTTTTCTCCATGTAATGGACTTCAATGGGAACCAAACGGTTCAAGGTTTCAGTGCAAACTGTTCAAAGGGCTTTAAACGATTCCAGATGATGAATAAGGGTCTTATCAAGTGAAACGATCGCTCATTTAATAAATAAATAACAAAGTTTAAGTTTTATAAGCTCAAATGCTCGCCTTGCTCTGTTCTGTGATGCTCGTTTGTGACTCTCCTGTTCGAACTCGTTAATCAAAATGAACGAATCTTTTTCTGAGTGAACCAAATGACTCAGAAAAAGATTTTTTTATTTGTTTATTAAACGAGCAATCGTCTTGCATGATAAGACCGTTATTCAATGTCTGGAATCGTTTAAAGCCCTTTGAACCTTTTGGTTCCCATTGAAGTCCATTAAATGGAGAAAAATCCTGGAATGTTTTCATCAAAAACCTTAATTTCTTTTCGACTGAAGAAAGAAAGACATGGACATCTTGGATGACATGGGGGTGAGTAAACTATCAGCAAAAGTTTTTTTTTTTTTTTTTTTTCAAAAGTAGTTCAATTTTGGAAATAACTTTTGCTGATAATTTACTCACCCCCATGTCATCCAAGATGTCCATGTCTTTCTTTCTTCACTCCTTTAATGAAAACGCCGTCTCAGTGTGGACGGAAGGCCAAAACGGAGAGAAAAAGATGCGTTTTCAAACGAAAGCGTTTTAGTGTGGACAAAGGCCTAAGATGACAACAGTTTTTCTAACTTTTTACCCACCCAACTCTTCGCATCATGCCGACTCTCATCCACATTGTGGTTAATGGATCTAGACAAGGTGCTGAGGAGATGTCAGCAGGATTTGTCAGTCGCTAACACCCTCCCACCAGGACAAAGCTCTCTGAAGAACATCCAGCAGAGCTTTTTTAGTACATCAGTCCCACAAGCATACTGAGCAGGTACATCATTGTGCCTTCACAAATCATTAGAAATGAGCTGTTTGAGATGCTGTACTCCTCTACTGTACAAGCCTGCTGGTTTCCCGTCCTCTTCTCAGAGCTTAATGTATAATAAGCCAAGTACGCCTTCGCTCTTTTCCTCGTCCTGCAATTAAGAGGTCCGTTTTTAAGCAGATTTTTTTATGATTCACCATGAAATCATGAGCGAGAGTGGGTGGACGGGGGATATAATCTTAATAAAACGGTAGGCCAATTAGTCGACCACAGCAGAATTGTGGTCTATGGGTTTTTATCTTCCATGTTAAAGACTTTCACCTTTTCACTGTGTCACAGTGGCTATTTCTATAGGTGTTCTCTACGCCATTTAGCAGAGTCAAGAGTAATGCCAGGAAACAGGAGGTCAGCACTTGTGTCAAGATATCTGTAGGAATAGCCTCATTTACTGCAGGAACATGACTGTGTTCAGCACTAAAGCCAATTAAAATCATGTTCTGCATAAGCAAAAAAAAAATGACCTTGCATTGACAATCTGCCCCTTCAAGAGTGTGGATCCTTTCTTTTTTTGGCTCATGTGGATTACAGACAGTTTGTGGTCACAGACAGTTTCTTGAAATTGATCATGTTGTGGGATCATGACCCCAAATCTTTGAAACAATTAAAAAAAACATATTTTAACTAGGGCTGTCAAACGATTAATCGCGATTAATCACATCCAAAATAAAAGTTTGTGTTTACATAATATATGTGGGTGCATTGTGTATAATTATTTTGCATATATATAAATACACACACATGCTTGTATATATTTGAGAAATATTTTCATGTATATACTGTAAATTTATATATAATTTAAATTATATATAAATATAAATATTTTATATATAAATAATATTTTTTCTTAAATATATATGCATGTATATATATATATATACAAGATAATTATACACAGTGCACCCACATATAATATGTAAACACAAACTTTTATTTTGAATGCGATTAATCGCGATTAATCGTTTGACAGCCCGAATTTTAACCAATTCATCTCTTGAAATTAAAGTTTATTCACTTCATTTTGTATTATTATTATATATATATATATATATATATACGATTTTTTGAAGATTTTGTCTGCCAAATTAAAGTTCGGTGTTGAATTTTCAGGAAAATGCAGATACAAAAAAAATCACAAGATAGGAAATGATATGACCCACTGAAGACCCTCATGAATATAAAATGTCATACTGTATAATTTGAACGCAAAGTTATGTCAGGTGCAATGGCGCCACCAGGGGGTGGCCAGGGGTGGCCATGGCCACCCCTGGCCGACTCCTGGCCACCCCATTGGCCACCCCAATGGCCAGTATTAATTTTTGTAGCATCAGTTATGCATTTTATAAATAAGTCAAAAATATTCTTAAGTAAAAGAAGACGGGGAATTTATGTGTCGTGACGTGCTTTTTAAGTGCCAAATGGTACAGCAGCTTTTAGGTGTGTTTTTGCCACGTTTGGACAGGCAGGGATGCAAACAGCGCGCTTTTCGGCGCCTCCCGCTTTTTTCACGTCAGTTTGGGTGACAAAGTCATCTGAAGTCATTCCATAGCTTAATGTGAGGGACAGAAGTATATTTACATCGTTAAAGTATAAACTCGTTTTCCCTCCTCTGCGACTGTCATCATTCTCCATTCATATTCAAACAGCACGCGCGCCTCTTGGATGCACGGTAAAACTCTCTCCAATACGATATATTCACGTTATAAATGCATGATCTGTAGATAAAAGTCTGTATATTCGCATAAAATTACTTTATTTTCTTGGAGTTTGTTGCTGTTTTTAAGCGACTCACTACCGATCACACATACATATCACAAGGATTATGAATCGGCATCAAACGCACAATAACTGTGAAGGAACAAATCGCACTTGGATTTGTGCGCTCAACATTTCTTCGATTTGTGACATGAGCTTTTAAATGCACATTTATGAAGCGCAGTGCTGCTGCACACTGTGACTCCATGTTGCTTTGAGCACATCATTCTGCACCCGCGATGTTTTTCATCATGCAAGAACGGGCTCAATCATGGGTTTGCGCACTGAAATATTAAAAGCCAATATATTTTGTTATACCTAGCCTGCTCAATACATTTTAAATAAGCATAATTTAATTGTATATAATTTATTTGTAGTTTAGGCTATGCACTTCTGAATTCTTGACATTAATATATAAATATAAAATTGTGACATGATTGCCTGATAGAATTTTAAAAGAGAACTAATAGTAATTTGTTTTTATTAACATATTTAGATTTTATAAAATTACTGTGCAGATTTTTTCAAGAATTACTTTTTGCTGCTGATACATTAAGTGTATTAAAAATTCATAATACATTTATGTAATATTTAAAGGTGTTAACTGTAATCTTACACTGCAAACTAATAACTTAAAAATGATTAAATTCATCACAATTATGTAAGTATCTGGAAATTTGCTGTGGGGCAAGGACCCTTATATATCATATAATATATATCATTATATACAATGTAATATATATTAGTTGGGCCCTACTAATATCATAACATTAAATATTACAAAATAAACCAAAGTATATCAGTAGGAGTTTCCTTAAGTCTTTCTGATAGTTTTCTACAGGCTGGTTTATTACAATTACATTATGGTTTATACTGTAGTTTTGGTGTGCCACCCCAAGATTTTAACTGGCCCCATCTGGCCACCCCTACGAAAAATTTCTGGAGGCGCCACTGGTCAGGTGAGGTGTGACTCTCTAAAAATGTAATGATATTTATGAATTAATCCATAGTATTTGTTTTAAAAAAAAATGCATTGTAATGGGTTTTTGAAACACAACACCGTTTTCAAATAAAAACAGAAATACTTTGCAATCGTCCGTTCATGTACACGACAGTGCCGTTTTGGGGGCCTGAAAACATACGTTTTTTTGAAAACGATACAGTCATCGTCTCCGTGTAACAGAAACGCGACTGTGAAAACGGTGACGGCATGCACGTGTGTATTACGTGTGTAGGCATGTGTGTGTGTGGCGCGAGTGCTGTGCGTTAGGGCTGTCAATCTTCCTCTATAATACTATTCGAATTCCAGTCCTCATTTTATTTAATATTCGAATAATATTCGAATATTAAATGCTAAAATTGATCCTATTATTAATATTTACGACATTACACATGCTTATGGATCGCCAATGCCACTATAGCATGTGGTTGTTGTTACACGTTCGGTCCACTAGAGGGACATCTAATACACGTTTTATTCGTGCTGAATATGGTTGAAGTGCGTCCGATGGTTTTCACCTTATATCTCCGCGAAAACACCACCAAAACTTTTTAAACATATATCGTTCTTTTCAATTCGACTAGACTGTTCCAACGAGGTCGATGCGAACCGAATCCGTCGAGATATTCGCGTTTTTCGCTTCACAGGTACTTTGGGAAGCGCTTTTTACGTCGTTAAACATTTAGGCTACCATTTTTGACAGTTGTTATATGATGATACACCGTGGATAACGTGCACACTTGTGTTACGATTCTAAAAACGTTATTGATCATCAGACGAAACAAAGGCAGTTCATTTTCACATGTGTGTAAGCCAAGCCGGCGAAAAGGCAAGATTGCATATAAAAGAAAATTTAAAAATTATATATATATAAAAAGCAATATTCGAACAGTAACTTCAGCATTCGAATAGTATTGATTTTTTTTTTTTTAATAATCGAATTTCGTAATTCGTTCCAACAGGCCTAATGTGCGTCTTTCTTTACAAAGTGACATCACCACCTACTGGCCTGGCATGTCTAATACAGCGTGTTTAGTAGTTTCCGCGGATTCATGTGAATGTCAACACTGTCATCTATACAAAGAAAACACATTTCCATTTTGTGTACATCATTGTCATGTAAATGTACCCTAAGATGTGTACACTCACACACACATTCATTGGCCGACCCAGGATTATCATTCTAATGTTTTTCTCCTCCACTTGATGTATTCATCATTGCTGGGACTGTTTTTGCTGTTTCTGTTGAGCGTGGCGGCGCATATGTTTCTGTGAATATATTGGTGTACACGCATGTATAAACGTCTTCTCACCTCCACAACTGTGAAATTCAAGTTCACGCTTATTGCACACACACATACTTTCATTTGTACTCGGGTATGTATCTGCACGCCAATGACAGAAGTGTTTCCATATCTCCTGACCCACTGCTCAGCGAGAGAGTGTCTTTGAGAAGCTGATGCATTATGGGTGATTGCTCCGAGAAGCTCTTGTGGATCTTCACCATCAAAGTCTCTTGTAGACATCCAGGCCAGAACCACCAATGCTTTACGTTTTCATTGACCTCAGTCTTGGGTCCAGCTGGCTGTTTCATATCTTACCGCTGCGATGCTGAAAACGGGCTTTAAATGTCTCGTCTCATCCTCAAGCTGGGCTTTGCAAATATTTGACTCTCAGCCTTAAATCCTCTGAATGTTTGGTTTGGTTTGTCTTGTGTTAATGACTAACGATGAAAGTTTAGCACATCAGATTGTTCATTACTGGACTGCTCAAGTCTGTGTCGGATGGATTAGTCCGAGTTAAATCTGAGTCTCACGGGTCAGGGTTGTTAAGTATGGAAGCTTGTTTCTGCCACAGAATGAAAAATAAAAAAGGTAATTGTGACTTTTTATCTCACAATTCTGACTTTTTTTCTCAGAATTGCGAGATATAAAGTCAGAATTGCATGTTATAAAGAGTTAACGGCACAATTGTGAGATAAAAAGTCTGAATTGTGAGATATAAAGTCAGAATTGAGAGATATAAAGTCAGAATTGCGAGATATAAAGTCAGAATTGAGAGATATAAAGTCAGAATTGTGAGATATAAAGTCAGAATTGCGAGATATAAAGTCAGAATTGAGAGATATAAAGTCAGAATTGTGAGATATAAAGTCAGAATTGCGAGATATAAAGTCAGAATTGTGAGATATAAAGTCAGAATTGAGAGATATAAAGTCAGAATTGTGAGATATAAAGTCAGAATTGCATGTTATAAAGAGTTAAAGGCACAATTGTGTGATATAAAGTCAGAATTGCGAGATATAAAGTCAGAATTGAGAGATATAAAGTCAGAATTGCGAGATATAAAGTCAGAATTGCGAGATATAAAGTCAGAATTGTGAGATATAAAGTCCCACAATTCAATATCTCACAATTCTGACTTAATATTTCACAATTCTGACTTTATATCTCGCAATTCTGACTTTATAAAATGCAATTCTGACTTTATATCTCGCAATTCTGACTTTATATCTCACAATTCCGACTTTATATCTCGCAATTCTGACTTTATATCTCACAATTCTGACTTTATATTTCGCAATTCTGACTTTATATTTCGCAATTCTGACTTTATAACACGCAATTCTGACTTAATATCACGCAATTCTGACTTTTTATCTCGCAATTGTGCCTTTAACTCTTTATATCACACAATTCTGACTTTATATCTCGCAATTCTGACTTTATAACACGCAATTCTGACTTTATATCACGCAATTCTGACTTTATATCTCGCAATTCTAACTTTATAACTCGTAATTCTGACTTTATATCACAATTCTGACTTTATATCTTGCAATTCTGACTTTATATCACACAATTCTGACTTTATATCTCGCAATTCTGACTTTATAACACGCAATTGTGACTATTTCTCACAATTCTGACTTGAGATAAAAAGTCACAATTATTATTTTTTTTTTTTTTATTCAGTGGCGCAAACAAGCTTCCATAGTTAAGCCTAGTTCACGCTACATGATTTTAAAACGTCGGGCTGAACTGTGTGGTTTACACTACATGACTTCAAGAGTGTTCAAGTTGTTAAGCTGTTCACACCACACAACACAACGTGATTGATCCGCAGCAGGAGGTAATGCACTATAACAGCTGACAACAACTCTAACACCCAACGATTCGATCTTGTCTACAAACCACGTTTTGTGCGTCAATACCCAGCAAACAAGACGAAGAACACAAAACGCAAATATGGATGTCAGACCTCAAATCATTGCGCCATGATTTGCTCTGAGAAAAAAAACGCAAAAAAGAAAAAAACAAGATTTACCCGGTGACCTCAACCCATGCCTTGCTCTGATTGGCTGTAGCTCATGACATCACATGAGGTTGAGTTGCTCGACAGCTCTGGATATCTAGCATGCGAGATATTTTCCTTGGCCCAGCGACGCGTCTGCGAGCGTCTTTGATGTGTTTTTGGCGCTTTCAGATTGGCGAGCGTTCATCGCCTGCTAATCCCCCGCGATTTGCACACGATAACACCCTGACCTGTCCGCGAGCTCAACGATATGCAAATGGGGCTTAAAATCATGTAGTGTGAACTTTAGTGTGGGCTTTAGGCCGGACTCACATATAGCGCCTAAAAACGCGTAGAAAACGCTGGGCGCTTCCATTCCATTATGAGTGCGCATACCGCGTGCCTACATTTGAAATAACGATCTTGAGCGTGCAAAAGACACGATATGTGAACTCTGTTCACTGAAGATGAATGCTGTTCATTTACTGTTATAGGCATTTCAAGAGGCCTTTAACCATACGCTCTGGTGCTAGTGCACTAAATGGACATGACGACGCTTCTCTAATGAACTCTACTAATTATCCAAGATGATATACACTTATTAACTCAGTTAAAACTAGGAGTGTTTTAGTTTGGGAGTAGCTTAAGCCTTGTCTGTGAAACTGGGTTTTTGATCTTTAATGATTAGGCTTCAACCACCCGATGTCTAATTACAGTTTGTTATAAATTCATGAACCTAAGAGTAAGGGTTTCATCATATCATACGGCCAGAAGAACATGCAATGCATGCTGGTTTAGAGTGGAATCTCTTCAGGATAGAAATGTAAATGTAGAGTTTATTTGGTGGTGTTAAATTCTGAAACACACACGTTTACTTAGCTATCTAAATAGGGACATTGCATGGGGACAACTTTTGCTGATAAGTTCTTTAATTCTTTCTTCAGTCGAAAAGAAATTAAGGTTTCGACCATTTGAGCTTATAAAACTTTTTTTTTTTTTAAATAAGCATTTGTTTTGCTTGATAAGACCCTTATTCATCGTCTGGAATCGTTTAGAGCCCTTTGAACAGTTTGAGACTGTCTTTTGGACCTTGAACCGTTTGGTTCCCATTGAAGTCCATTATATGGAGAAAAATCCTGGAATTTTTTCATCAAAAACCTTAATTTCTTTTCCACTGAAGAAAGAAAGACATGGACATCTTGGATGACATGGGGGTGAGTAAATTATCAGCAAAAGTTTTTTTTTTTAAAAGTAAACTACTCCTTTAAGTAGGCACACACACTCATTTTCTGCACACACTCTTTTCCCCCGCACTCCACACACTTTTACCAGTTTTGAAGGTAAAATCCAGACGTGGCCCATGTTTAAGATAAAACCAATCCTGAAATCACGTGTTAAAGTCTCATTCAGTGTGTGTGTGCTCGGCCGAACGATGCAAAACACATAAACACTCACTTATTTCTGTCAGAGCATTTTGTTGTCTGGAACTAAATATCAGTTTTATTTTTGCTGGGAGAACGCCTGGGTTATTTTTTTGTGTAGGAGTAATTACATTTGATTGCTTCTAAGCTGCTAAAGTTGCGTAATGACTTCTAGTTGAAATAAATACACTTGGAACGAGCCGTAGTGGAACTCCAGAAGTCCATGTTTGGATGGAAATCCCTCATTTTAATTGTGAACATGTGCGCCGTTGTTGCGCTGACTGATTTGTCTATGTTTCAGAGCTTGTTGACTTACAGTAAGCGACTCTTTCTTCTACCTGTGTTTCGTTTAGTAAACTCTCTGTTCAAACAGTTGCATTTACAGTATAAAACTGTTGTTGTACGGTGCATAAATGTTTATTTTGCTCACATGTACAGTTTTAGACAGATTTAGAAGTGGTGTGCCGTCAGTGTCAGCAAGGCCAGAATCATAAACACTGACTATGTTTTTTTTTTTTTTCATTAATGTGTATTAAATTATTCCCAATAGTAGCTTTTCTCTTGGTTGCGCTGCTTTAGTAGTGCATGTTTATGTTAGAGCTTTAGGTAACACTTTGCATAAGACTGATATGACACCTTCATAACCATGACGTGACATATGTCTTGAATATGAAATATATTTCAGCCGTCATGTGTTGCCAGGGTCAAAGAAATCTGCCTTGAGGCATCCAGAATCAATAGTGCGCGCCGCGTCTGAAGAACGAAAGACTGTTTCTGAACTTTTTAATCGGAACGCAAAACAACATGAACACACTCGATGCTCGTTTCTCTCTACCCGACCTTTTCCGAACTCACCGCTTTAACCCTTTAACCGCCAGTGCAACATAAAACAGAAATTACAGCTGTTATAAAGAATCTGTGCGCTATTAAATGCATATTAAAGGAGTAGTTTACTTTTAAGAAAACTTGATAATTTACTCACCCCCATGTCATCCAAGATGTCCACGTCTTTCTTTCTTCAGTGGAGAAGAAATTAAGGTTTTTGATGAAAACATTCCAGGATTTTTCTCCATATAATGGACTTCAATGGGGTCCAAACGGTTCAAGCTCCAAAAGACAGATTCAGTGAAAACTGTTCAAAGGGCTTTAAACGATTCCAGACGTTGAATAAGGGTCTTATCAAGTGAAACGATCACTCATTTTAAAAATAAATAAAAAAGTTTAAGTTTTATAAGCTCAAATGCTAACCTTGCTCTGTTTTGTGACGCGCGTTCGTGACTCTCATCAAACAGTCATCAAAATGAACAAATCTTTTGCCGAGTCAACTTGTTCATTTCGTTCGTTGAATGAACCAAATTACTCGAAAAAAGATTTGTTCATTTTGATGAACTAGTTCGAACAGGAGAGTCATGAACGCGCGTCACGGAACAGAGCAAGGAGAGCATTTGAGCTTATAAAACTTAAACTTTGTTATTTATTTATTAAATGAGCGATCGTTTCGCTTGATAAGACCCTTATTCATCGTCTGATGTCATTTAAAGCCCTTTGAAGCTGCACTGGAACTGTCTTTTGGACCTTGAACCGTTTGGTTCCCATTGAAGTCCATTATATGGAGAAAATCCTGGAATGTTTTCATCAAAAACCTTAATTTCTTTTCGACTGAAGAAAGAAAGACCTGGACATCTTGGATGACATGGGGGTGAGTAAATTATCAGCAAAAGTTTTTTGAAAAGTGAACTACTCCTTTAAGAGGTGGATTCATTCGGGTACGACACCACTGAAGGCCTCGGGGTGAAGTGCGCTTGCCCGCCACTGGGTTTTAGTGACTTCTTTTATGGACAGTACAGTTTTCTCAAAGGCAGATTGTCCTGTAGATTATTGAAGCCCATCTAAAAAAAAAAACACACTTTTATTATTTTTTTTCAGTGAGATTTTGACCTGTTCTCTCTCTTTCTCTTTCTCTCAGGTAACTTCCAGCTGTCCCCCACTGTGAATATGCCCCAGGATGACACCGTCATCATTGAAGATGATAGGCCACCTCTTCTTCCTGCCCACTTGTCTGACCAATCATCATCGAGCTCCCACGAAGACATGGGGTTTGTGACAGAAATGCCAGAATCCTGGCCCAAAGATGTCCAGATACAGGATGAAAGGTAATAATATCCCCTAACACACCATCATCCTGCCAATAATCGGTTTAAGTAAGCAAGCTGTGTATTTAAAAGGTGCACTCAGCAAATATATACACAGATACAAATATAATGGACGAATAAACATGAAATGGGTCATATCTCTTGTTTCCGCCACAGAATAAAACATTTTGAAAGATAATTGAGAGTTTATATCTTTATTTCTGAGAATTGTGAGATAAAAACTAGCAATTGTGAGTTTATAGTCGAATACTGTGTAAAAAAAAAGACTGCCTTTTTTTATATCTCACAATTCTGACTTTATAACACACAATATGATAAAAAAAACGTTGCAATTACAAGATCCCATACAGGTATATCAGTTTCCTATTAAAAGTGGTTTTATTTTACATGCTACGTTGAGATCACATTTATTAAAATCCATAACCTTTGTTTTTGGATATTTATGCACGAATAATCAACCGAAATAACCATATTTTTATTATATATATAAATTCAATTTTTAATAGTAGAGTACTAAATTAAATGGAAAAAATACATTATAAAATCACCAATGTGAAATACAAAATAAACAAACTAATAAATAAATACATAAATTTATGCAATTTCTATATATTTCTATATTTCTATGTATTTTCTAGCACTAGAAAATGTAGTAATAGTTATGGGTTATAACTAGTCAAACGATTAATTGCATCCAAAATAAAAGTTTGTGTTTACATACTATATGTGGGTACACTGTGTATAATTATTTTGTATATATATAAATACTCACACATGCATGTATATTTAAGAAAAAAAAATATTTATATATAAAATATTTATTTATATAAATTATATATAAATCTATATACATGAAAATATTTCTTAAATATATACAAGCATGCGTGTGTATATATTATATTATATATTTATATATATATATATATATATATACTGCCACTTCACTCCATGGGTGTGTGTGTGTGTGTAGTCTGCCACTTTACCGTATCGGTGTGTGAATGTGTTTTTGGCCATCATGAGAACCACTTCACTGTTTGGTACAATACAGTACATTTAGCCCTGAATCCAGTTGTTTAATTCTTAAGCAAGTCCAGTGTGTGTGTGTGTGTGTGTGTGTGTGTGTGTACACGTTAGGCCCAGTTCACGCTCCTCGGGCTAAAAGAGGTTCCTAAAGCAAGTGACTTGAGCAATTCATTTCTGTCCACTTTCAATCTCTCGCTCTTAGTCCCACGAGAAACCCTTTCCCACAAACCCTTTCAGTCTCTCTCTCTCTCTCTCTCTCTCTCTCTCTCTCTCTCTCTCTCTCTCTCTCTCTCCCTCTCTCTTTCAATGAATTATTTGACTCACTGTATGTTGCGTGTGTGTTATGTTTGTGAAAGTTGTGTAATTTTGTCATCATGGATTAAGGCCATGGCAGTGCTGTCATACTCTAACACACACGCACACACGTACACACACACATACACACTCTTCTAACCCCCCCCCCCCCCCTCTCACACACACACACACACTCAAACACTCAGCAGTAGTGTGTAGTGCAGCACTGCCTCGGGTTAGTCTGAATTATTCATGTCTGAGGGTCTTATAAGAACACAACTCTCTCTCTCTCTCTCTCTCTCTCTCTCTGTTACTCTCTTGCAGATTTATGACTAAATTAATTTAGCAGAAGACACATATGTGTATCTCTCACTGATTAATGTCCTCGGCCGTACATTCATACAGCACACGTGTGTGTCCAAACATTGTGTCAGTTACTCGTCCACTGGAGGGAGCTACCACAGGAACCTCACATTATGAGACACACACACACACGCACACACACACACAGAGTACAGGAGAGCATACTAACATACTACACCCACACAATAATAAAGGTTCCAAAAGGGGATTTTCAGAAACGCTTTGGTTTCCCCAAAGGACTTTTCAGTGAGTGGTTCTTAAAGGAGTAGTTCACTTAAAAAAAAACTTTTGCTGATAATTTACTCGCCCCCATGTCATCCAAGATGTCCACGTCATTCTTTCTTCAGTCGAAAAGAAATTAAGGTTTTTGATGAAAACATTCCAGGATTTTCTCCATATAATGGACTTCAATGGGAACCAAACGGTTCAAGGTCCAAAAGACAGTTCCAGTGCAGCTTCAAAGGGCTTTAAATGACATCAGACGATGAATAAGGGTCTTATCAAGCGAAACGATCGCTCATTTAATAAATAAATAACAAAGTTTAAGTTTTATAAGCTCAAATGCTCGCCTTGCTCTGTTCTGTGACGCGCGTTCGTGACTCTCATCAAACAGTCATCAAAATGAACAAATCTTTTGCCGAGTCAACTTGTTCATTTCGTTCGTTGAATGAACCAAATTACTCGAAAAAAGATTTGTTCATTTTGATGAACTAGTTCGAACAGGAGAGTCATGAACGCGCGTCACGGAACAGAGCAAGGAGAGCATTTGAGCTTATAAAACTTAAACTTTGTTATTTATTTATTAAATGAGCGATCGTTTCGCTTGATAAGACCCTTATTCATCGTCTGATGTCATTTAAAGCCCTTTGAAGCTGCACTGGAACTGTCTTTTGGACCTTGAACCGTTTGGTTCCCATTGAAGTCCATTATATGGAGAAAATCCTGGAATGTTTTCATCAAAAACCTTAATTTCTTTTCGACTGAAGAAAGAAAGACCTGGACATCTTGGATGACATGGGGGTGAGTAAATTATCAGCAAAAGTTATTTCCAAAATTGAACTACTTTTGAAAAACAAACAAAAAAAAAAAAAAACTTTTGCTGATAATTTACTCACCCCCATGTCATCCAAGATGTCCAGGTCTTTCTTTCTTCAGTCGAAAAGAAATTAAGGTTTTTGATGAAAACATTCCAGGATTTTCTCCATATAATGGACTTCAATGGGAACCAAACAGTTCAAGGTCCAAAAGACAGTTTCAGTGCAAACTGTTCAAAGGGGCGAGTAAATTAACAGCAAAAGTTTTTTTTTTTTAAGTGAACTACTCCTTTAAAAGATGAAAAATGCGAAGAACATTTCATTAATCTAAAGAACCTTCACTTCCTTCTGTGCAATGGAAAGCTTCTTCACGTTTTTATACAGCATACATACTTTCAGCTTTAAAGGTTCTATATGAAGCGTCTGATAAACCCTTGAATGTTATATATATATATACAGTATATAGTTCGTGTGGTGAAGGATGTCCTCTCGCAGGAGTTTGCACGCGCACAGAAGCGTATCTCTCTGAAACACATTAGTAGGGCTACTCTCAAGACAAATGGCTCTTTAGCCGGGCCAAACCATAAACATTAATAAACTGACCTAGTTATTGCAAAACCAGAAGCAGCCATTCGAGTGAGCGTGCATGTGTGTATCCAGTGCCTAAGACTGATAATGATCTTTAAATAAAGTATAATGCTTGCTCGAGGTGTGTGTTTGCTAGAGCGATCAGTCCACTACAGTCCGGTCACCCATGGTGGGGAATCTCACCAATATGATGAAGCACATATCTGACTCGTTGGTTCTTCAAACGTCTGTTGTTCTGGTGATGTGTGTTTAAAGGCAGCTGGTCGTGGTCATTAGTCCTGTCGGGCCAGGGTTAATTGGACGCTGCTCTAATGGTTAATTGAGTGTGTGTGTGTGTGGATAGTGTGCTTGTGTTCAGTAGCCTGGTGCACATCAAAGTGTTTCTGATTTAACTTGTGTTAAGAACTTGATTTGCACGCATTATGAGTGTGTGTGGCACAAGAACAAGAACTGCTTGTGTTGAGATCCTCGTAAAGCCTTATGTCTCATGTGTGGGTTTTGTGTTGATATGTTGCCGTGTGCTCGACTCTTTTAATTACACATTCTCCCCAAATGCTAATGGATCCCTGTTGGATATGAATATTAAGATTGCACAGCGGTGCGCTGTTGTTCCAGCATGTTCAGCATATTGCTCAACCGTAGTGTGTGTGTGTCTGTACTGTACACCTCCCAGATGTGTTTCACACTCAGCCCTCCAGAGTTTTCACCACACTGAGGGTCATATTCATCTCAGAAGTCTTTATGCTTGTAACATCTACACACACACACACACACATACCCGTGACTTTAATAGACATAATGATTTTTTATATTGTACAAACTGTATAGTCTCTCCCCAACCCGTTACACAAAACTTTCTGCATTTTCACACACACACTAAGTAATAAATTAACATTATCTCATTTTTTACCAACCCTCATGTCGTTCCAAACGGTTTGACTTGCAGTCTATATATATAAAAAAAAACTATATATATATATATATATATATATATATATATATATATATTGCATTGAGAAAATAAGGCCTATTTTTAAGACATTATGTTTTGTCCCCTTGATGAGTAAACAAATTTCTCCTAAATATCTATCTATCTATCTATCTATCTATCTATCTATCTATCTATCTATCTATCTATCTATCTATCTATCTATCTATCTATCTATCTATCTATCTATCTATCTATCTATCTATCTATCTATCTATCTATCTATCTATCTATCTATCTATCTATATATATATATATATATATATATATATATATATATATATATATATATATATATATATATATATATATATATTAGGGCTGTCAAATGATCAATCGCGATTAATCACATCCAAAATAAAAGTTTGTGTTTGCATAAAATATGTGGGTGCACTGTGTATAATTATTTTGTGTGTGTGTATATATATATATATATATATATATATATACACACACACATGCATGTATATTTAAGAAAAAAATATTATTTATATATAAAATATTTATATTTATATATATTATAAATTATATATAAATCTATATACATGAAAATATTTCTTAAATATATACAAGCATGTGTGTCTGTGTGTATATATATATATATATAAATATAAATATAAATAAAATAATTATACACAGTGCACCCACACATTTTATGTAAACACAAACTTTTATTTTGGATGTGATTAATATTTTGACAGCCCTAATATATATATATATATATATATATATATATATATATATATATAAATGACCAAAACCCTCCATAAATTTATCATTAAAATGAACTAAAAAGAAATACAACACCTGAAGATTTGCAATGTTATGCACAAGTTTTATGAATTACAATTATGGCAATTCTTTAGTTTTTCTGTTCTTAAAAAAAAAATGAATATCCTCGTTGGTTGTACGTACATTAGTGTTGTGTTTCACTGAATAACGGTGGAATTAAGCAACATTGAAATAAAATAATAATAATAAAACATTAAAAAAAAAATTATTAAATGAACAATTTGACCTGAATAAGCTGTAAGCAAACACATCTCTGTGAGACTAGTGTGTGTGAGTCAGCCAGTAGTTGTAGTGTTTAATATGCTAGAAGACAGAACAAACATAATTAAACAGGGTTTGAGCGAGTCTGTGGAGAATACATTGACCTTATCTTCAGGATAGGGTCCTCTCTCGTTCATCCAGTCGATATGTGCTGGACAGCATCTCATAAACATCATAACACCACAATCAATACCAGCAACACACACATCCAGCCTCTAATCAAACACGACCGACACACGTCTACATGTCAGAGAGCTTCAGCTGGCCGTCTCATCACAGGTCGTTATTATTTTGTACGGGATTATTGGACGGTCTCCATCCTCTGAACTCTCTCTGTTAGCGTGCGTTAAGTTATTTGGATTCTTTAAACCTCATTCAGTTCTCAAAGTGAATAACGAACGGCAAGAAACTCTCTCCCAGTAAAAGGATTCGTGACTTAAAACAGTAAAGAGGAAAGTGAGCGTGATGCTGTGAAGGAGGAGGTTCACAGGAGTGTGTTTTGACACATCTAGATCCCACTGAAGGTTGAGATGCCTCCGCTTCTGTTCGTGTACGGCGAGGGCATGTTCGTGAGAACGCTGCGTTTTAAACTTTTGTGAAGTGAGGATATTGTGAAGTTACACAAACTGATTTGCATTATTATTTGACAATTTAAGACGAATAAATGGATCAAATATGTGTTTCTACAGTGGCATCAGTAACCAAACGCTTTGCTTTTGCATCCATTCCACGCCTTTAAAGGGTTAATTTTTGGTGTGTTTTATCTTACCTCAAGGGCACCCAAGATGTAGGTGTCTTTGTTTCCACAGTATTTTTAATTTTGATATTTTTAGGTCAAACCGTTCTCTGTCAGTCATATAATGGAGGTCTATGGTCACCACCTCAAAGAGCATGCACAGAGAAGTCCAAATTAAACATGATTTAATGACTCGTACATGTAAGTACACATTGATGGCCTAAGACACGAAACGAGTGGTTTGTGTGAGAAAACGAATATTATTTATATCGTTTTACCTCTTGTAACCACAGCCGGAAGTGATCTCTCGCGCGGTTGGAAAGAAAATCAACGTTGTCTGTTGATATATCGAAATCGTCTTCCATTGTGATTTCCTGTATATCTAAATATGTTTAGATCTTCACAGTGAAGGGTAACGCTTCCGAAATCTCTGTGTAAACAATAAGTGATGTACACACGCAAGAGATCACTTCCGGTGCTTGCACAGACCGAAGCGCCCGCGGCCTGAGATCAGTTGGACGTGGCTGTGGTTAGAAGAGGTAAAAACGATATAAATACTGTTCGTTTTCTCACACAAACCGCTCGTTTCGTGTCTTAGGCCATCAATGTGTACTTACATTTACAAGTCATTAAATCATGTTTAATTTGGACTTCTCTGTGCATGCTCTTTGAGGTGGTGACCATAGACCTCCATTATATGACTGACAGACTCAAACGGTTTGACCTAAAAATATCAAAATTGAAAATACTGTGGAAACAAAGACACCTACATCTTGGATGCCCTTGAGGGAAGATAAAACATTTCAAAAATTAATTTCAAAGTGAACTATCCCTTTAATAACTACTAGAATATTTCAGCTTTAAGTGTTTCATTTGTGTAGTCGCTCTCTGGTGTCCTTGTTGGACACACTCTCACTCAGTTTCAGACTATGTTCAGTTTGGAAACACTTGATTTCGCTGTCCAGATCTGCGATGTGTCCTCATTTCCTCTCAGGGACACAGTGTGCGCATGTTTGTTATGAAGTAAGAAGGAATAGGGGATGAATAATGCATCATTGGTGTGTTTGTCCTCGTGTCAGTGATTCGGGAGCGAGTGAGTGTGTGTTGTTACTGTAGTGAGTCATGGAGGTCTAATCCAAGGTCTTGTTCATTGTTTAGACTGGAGACTCGAGGATGGAGGATAAGTGTGTCTCACTCACACACTGAACTGAGTTTAGTGGAGGAGATCCGGGTCTATCTATCTATCTATCTATCTATCTATCTATCTATCTATCTATCTATCTATCTATCTATCTATCTATCTATCTATCTATCTATCTATCTATCTATCTATCTATCTATCTATCTATCTATCTATCTATCTATCTATCTATCTATCTATCTATCTATCTATCTATCTATCTGTCTGACTCTATCGGTATCTATCTATCTATCTATCTATCTATCTATCCATCTATCTATCTATCTATCTATCTATCTATCTATCTATCTATCTATCTATCTATCTATCTATCTATCTATCTATCTATCTATCTATCTATCTATCTATCTATCTATCTATCTATCTATCTATCTATCTATCTATCTATCTATCTATCTATCTATCTATCTTTCTATCTGTCTTTCTATGTGTCTGTCTGTCTGTCTGTCTGTCTCTATCGGTATCTATCTATCTATCTATCTGTCTGTCTGTCTGTCTGTCTGTCTGTCTGTCTGTCTGTCTGTCTGTCTACTGTCTCTATCTAAATTTTAAATTAACAATTTTAGGCACTTCTTTCATTCATTCATTCATTCATTCATTCATTCATTCATTCATTCATTCATTCATTCATTCATTCATTCATTCATTCATTCATTCATTTTGTTTTTTAGTAACCCATTAAAAAGATCATGTTATTTATCTATTTATAAAAGTTAAAAAAACAACAACAAAAAAAACAATGTGAGGTGATATTTTTATTGTTTCTTGATGCATTTTATATAAATCATTTATATAATAATATTTTAGAAGTATCGTTCATATTGTATAATAAATAATCCCAATAAAATGAATAAGCGTTCTCCCTCTCCCCGTCCCTCAGCTCTCTCAGTCCCGACGCAGACGTGGATGTCCAGTTCCAGAGGGAAGGCTTCGCCCGGCAGAGCATGTCGGAGAAGAGGACCAAACAGTTCGACGATGCTTCTCAACTGGACATTATCAAGAGCCGCAAGTCCAAGAGTATGGACCTAGGTAACACACACACTCAATCCCACACCAGTCCCTTGCCTTGCTCCTGTTCCTTCGCTATCGAGCCGTGCGGTTTTCCAGCTGGGGTGCGAATGCAAGCGCGTCGAGTACAGAGAGTCGTAGGCTAAAACATAAAACATGCATTCATGATGATATAAAGTTAAAAACTGACTGCTGTGTCCTAACTAATATATGTGTCCGAGGACCTGTTTGCTCTGAGGTTTGTCGGGACTCAAGGACAGGTCAGGGTTGTTGAGAGCGTGGAGTCGATCTCAGGAGACACACAGTCTCTGCCGCACGAACGCACGGCTAATCGGAGAAGATAAAACATCTCTTTCATCGTCCACCTCCTCTCCTTTATCCTTACTCAACATCAAGACCACAGCCTCCTGAGACCAACGCCGCGCTCAGGCCAAAAACACCAGACACCCGAGACCTCACACACTCCCTCTTTACACTTCAGTAGCACAAGTGAAATGGCTGGAAGAAGATAAAGCACTTAGAAAATGAGCGAGTGAGGAAAAGAGGAAAAGGCAAGGGAAAGAAGATTTTAGACCTATTTCAGTGCCTCATCGTCAAGGGTTAACCGAGTTACACGAGGGATATGCATCAAAATTAAATGATTTGAGTTGGGGTGAATTAAACATCAGTTTTGGGTCTTCAAATGTTCACACTCAGAACCACTAATATACCACTGATGACCACTAATATAAACACCTGTGAGATCTACTGTATTTACATTTGATTAAAAGTAATAATAAAAAAAGAGTCAATATATTTGTATATAATACATTTATAAATGAAAATATAATACATCATGATTATGAATACGTTATTCGAAAATCTTAAGTCAAAAAATCTGTAAAAAGTCTTGTCAAAATTGTGTCAGTATATATATATATATATATATATATATATTAGGGCTGTGCAAAAGTTAATTGCGATTAATCGCATCCAAAATAAAAGTCTCTGTTTACATAGTATATTTGTGTGTGCTGTATATAATTATTTTGTATATATAAATACACACACATGCATGTATATGTTTAAGAAAATGTGTTATTCCTATATAAATATTTATATTGTATAATATAGATTATGTATTTATATATATATATATATATAACAGAATTTAAGCGCAAATAATTCTTAATATATACATGCATGCATAGGTATTTATATATACAAAATAATTATATACAGCACACTCAAATATATTATGTAAAACAGACTTTTATTTTGGATGCGATTAATCGCAATTATCTTTTGCACAGCCCTAATATATATATATATATGAAAAGTGACAGTAAAAACATTTATAATGTTACAAAATATTTCTATTTCAAATAAATGCTGTTTGTTTGAACTTTCTATTTATCAAAGAATCCTGAAAATTAAAATGTATGACGGTTTCCACAAAAAGTATGAAGCTGTTTTCAAGAATAATAATAATAATAATAAATGTTTCTTGAGCATCAGATCATCATATTAGAGTGATTTCTGAAGGATCATGCAACACTGAAATTACAATTTATCATATATTCACTTTGAAAATAGTTATTTTAAATTAATAATAATAATGTTAATTTGTTACATTTGTTAGTGCTTTTCTAGGTACTCAAATTGCAATCATAGTAATAATATTTTACTGATCCGAATGGCTTTAACAAGATCCTTAAATGTTCTGTGAAAGTAGCGCGTTTATTTCCCAGTCTAAAGGCAGTTTCATCTTTTTATGAAATCCATTTGGACCAGAACAGATGTGTCCTGATGTTACTGGCCATTTCAAAGCACGTTTCAATTCCACCAAATCTCCTGTGCTTCGTTCTTATGAGCCATTTTCTTCAAATGGCATCTCTGCCTTCAGGTTGAGTAGATATGTTTGGCCGGCGCCGGCTTCTAGAAGAATACAATCTGTGGCAACGGTATAAAGGCTGATGTTTGAGAGCCATCATGAGGAAAATTACAGAAAAAATACTAATAATTCAGACTTCATGGTTTGATTTTCGACCGTATGCGTGGTAAGACAAAAAGGAATTGGTTAGGCCTGGTTCATTGAGCTAAAATCCCCTAACACAGTATCACTGGCCAACGCTTTTGAATGTTAGACATCACATATTGCATGCTAATGCACTCAGTTCTCTCTCTCTCTTTCTCGCCTCATGGGTTATCCCACTTTGACTGTCTCACTTTCACCTGATGATTTGCATGCCTCTCGGCTTGGCCTTTGCAAATGTCAAGTAACATCCGTACTGGAATGGATTGGTGCATGGGTCTGGGAATGGTGAATGTCTTGAATTAACCAATCACAATTCTTTATGCCTCCCTAACAGTAGCCGACGAGTTTAACCCCACTCCCCGCAAAGAGAGGACTGAAGGTAAGGCAACCAATCAGGGACACTCTCCACACTAACCTCATAAGCGGACTGCACCTCTGTGTGTTTGGGCATGCTCATTTACGGACATTTGGTGGATTTTTTAAAAGATTTTTAGACAAATCGATGCTCTGTTGGAAAACCTAGTGAGCTTCCAGACACTGAATTATGTTGCCGCCATTAAACTAGCATAATGTGTATCCTTCATGCAGAAAATACTCCCAGAATGCATCGCGAGTATAAGATTGAAAATTGTTGGCTATAATTATAATAATTCAAGATTCCCAAGCAGTCTTACCCCGAAATTGTGTTAGCTTAGCAACATGCTAACATCAAACTCTATTATAATATGTCTACTAGTTATATTTATATTAGATGCTGAATGGTATAGAAACATTTGTAATCACATTTTACGTTTTAATCTAAAACTTTACCTTATCTACTGTGTCTACTTAGCCTAGCAACATGCTAATGTCAAACTCTTAGAATCAAGTACGAAAAATGTAGATAACGAATAGGCTATAAATAGTTCATTACATACTGAAAATATTATAAAAACATTGTTTTAAGTTTCAGCCTAATTAAACAGTTAACAGAACTTATGCATTTAGCTTAGCAACTTGTTAACTTTTATAATAGTGTATTGCAATATTTTATATAATATTTTATTACAATCAAGTGAGCGAAATCTAGACAACAGTTATAAGTTTTAATTGTATACGCAATAGTATAGGAAAAAACATCACAGTTCAGTCCAAGATGGAAACATTTGTTCACTGTTGTGCCTTTAGCTTAGCAATATGCTAATGTCAAACTTATTACAACAAGTTTAGAGATATGTAGACAACAGGTTTAATTTTATGTCTAATTAAAAAGTCAAATTTTCCCAATATTTATTTCCCTGCTGGAAAAACAAAACAAAAAACAGATAAAACCCGCTTCGGCTGTTTGGCTAGTCTTAGCTGGTTTAAGCTGGTCTTCCAGCCTGGCTAAGCTGAGTTTGGCTGGTCTTTAAGCTGGTCTAAGTCCAGAAAATGCTCCCAGAATGCATTGCGAGTATAATATAGAAAATTGTTGGCTATAATTATAACAATTCAGTCAATCATCTTTTTTTAAATGATTCCCAAGTAGTCTTACCCTGAAATTGTGTTAGTTAGCTTAGCAACATGCTAACATCAAACTCTATTATAATATGTCCAGGAAAATGTGTACTAGTTATATTTACATTAGATACTGAATGGTATAGAAACATTTGTAATCACATTTTATGTTTTAATCTAAAAAAGAACAACTTTACCTTAACTACTGTGTCTACTTAGCCTAGCAACATGCTAATGTCAAACTCTTAGAATCAAGTATACGAAAAATGTAGATAACAAATAGACTATAAATGGTTAATTACATGGCGAATTACTTATGCCGTAACGTAAGTTAACGTAACTTATGCCTTTAGCTTAGCAACATGCTAACTTTTATAATATTTTATTATAATAGTTTATATAATAGTTTATTACAATCAATTGAGCGAAATGTATACAACAGTTATAATTTGTAATTGTATACTCAATAGTATAGAAAAATCATCACAGTTCAGTCCAAGATGGAAACATTTGTTCACAGTTGTGGGTTTAGCTTAGCAATATGCTAATGCAAAACTTATTACAAGTAATATACAAGAACATATACAAGAAATATAGACAACAGTTTTATTTTTTTGTGTAATTAAAAAGTCAATTTTTCCCAATATTTATTTCCTTGCTGGAAAAAAAACTAAACAACAAACAGATAAAACCAGCTTCGGCTGGTCTTAGCTGGCTTAAGCTGGTCTTCCAGCCTGGCTAAGCTGTGTTTAGCTGGTCTTTAAGCTGTTCTAAGTCCATCCTGATCAGCTAAAAAGTGTCCAAAACCCCTTTGAAACCAGCCTGCACGTGAGACCAGCTTAAACCAGCCAGATGGAGTTATAATATTTAATTAGATTGCATAGTATATATATATATATATATGAAAAAAAAAATACATTTAGACATCAAACCAATGTGTGTTTTGTATGGTTAGCATTATTTTCTGCGGTGTGGAGATGAGATGTCTGTTTAGGCAGTAGACAGCAAGGCGGCTCAATAGGTTTTGGAACAAAGCCATAGTACCCTTTCACATGAGAAATGAACACTGCCAGACCACCAGTCATGGTGGAAATGAGTCCAGCAACAAGTTTAATCTGTGTTTGGAAAAATCCTTCAAAACCGCCCGCCTTTGACTTCACGACTCTCCTATCTGGTGTTAACTGTTAGGAATCAATCTAACTAAACGACCGTGTGCGTTGTGCTCGTTAAGGAAGTCATTTGAAGTAATTGCCATCAAATCAGAGAGGGTGTTGCTTTCTTCTTTCCCATTGAAATGAAGTGCCCTGGTGTTAAATAAACGTTTTGGCAACCACTTTTTTTGGAAAGCGAAGCGGACTGCCTGTTCTTGAGGGAGTAGATGGAAGAAAACATTAATTATGCCGAGAAGCTCTAGAATGGGAAAAGAAACGGAGGTGTGTGTGTGTGTGTGAATGCGTGAGTGTGTGCTGGAATTCTGTTTGAAAGAAAGAGCCTCAATGTCAGACGGGCCTGTTTGGCTTACTGCAATTAATCCATCAATGTCAAGCATCTGGAGAAGCGAGCTGTAGTTCAGCGAACGTATGCGTGCTGTGTGGAGAACTAGAGATGCATGGAGACCGGAGGTTCTGTGTTCAGAGTCATGTTATGTCGAGAATTCATCCTGTCAAAGAGTCAAAGCTTTTCTGTGGTAATGTCAACATGAAATGTCCACAACCCGATTTATTTCCAAGAAATAACATGTCAGAAATTGAAGGAGGGAATTGAATGGATAGTGAAAAATTTGGAGTTGCATAACGTTACTAGTCATGTGTCCACTTTTTTTTTCCATTCCACTGTGCTAATTTTCATTTTTTTTCAATGTAAACATGCAAAGGACTTGCATGGCCGTTGCGCTCGCGTCTTTTGGGCTAGTTTACTCCTTCAATGTGTGTCCTTTCAAGCTGATATAAAGAAAACGTTGATAATATATATTAACATGTTTATTTAATTACATTTTACTTGCGGCAGTAAATTTCTCCCGAATTTACCAAGGAGTTAGCATTCCAGCGCGTCATGCCACGCTCCGTCTGTTTACCGTCCGTCTGAGAGCCTTAAGTCCCTCCCCTTCCGGTCGACCACCATGGGACCTTATTTTGTAAAAATATTGTAATGGCGAGAGACAACTACTATTTTGATCTCGTTTGAATTGTGCCCTGAATTGCGCATATGATGTTTGTCAATTTAAAAGATACATTTTAAAGTAAAGAAAGTCACAGTTTGATGTGAAACCGCTGAGGTATGAGACTGTGAAAATACGTAATTACAAAGACTACAAATCCCAAAAGCACACATTTTCTCTCAATGAATGAGGTTAACTGAACTGATGCTAATGTCTGGCATTGTTTATAGACTTGCGTTATAATCGTAACGTTACGCCGTCATGCCTGGGTGTTTTGTACCAGACTGCACGCACACACATGAGCAGCGGATCTTGCTCGTTGTTTCGCTTCTTGGGAGATGTAGTTCATTGAGCGATTTTCACATAAAACTAAAAGTTACTCTTCTCTTTTATGACAAACTGCGACTTTCTTTACTTTAAAATGTATCTTTTAAATAGACAAACATCATATGTGTAATTCAGGGCACAGTTCAGACGGAATAAAAAGATAAGTTGTCTCTCGCCATTGACTACCATTCATATTTTTTTTTCCGAAATAAGGACTTAGGCTCTCTATCGATGGAAACCTCTGAATCTCGTGCACAACGCTGTGTAACCCAAATATGGGCATTTCCTTTCTATCAGTAACCAATCTTGAATGTCCAAAGGGTGATCTAAAACTAATGACGAAATCTCATTGGCTACTGCTGGTTTCTGCGAACGTGATTCGCTCAGTCGTATCACGAGGTGCACTCTGCCAATGTTAATTCATTGATTTACTGCAGTTGTAGGCCTTATATGCCTGCCATGTTATTAAATAATCAGTTTCATGAGCTTGAAATATTATATATTATTATTACTAAGGGCCTGCACATTTTATTCTGTTTTTGAGCATTTTTTTCCCCAATAGAAATGTATTAAATTCCCTTCTTAAATCTTTAAATGCCTTTTTCTCAATTTTTTTTTTTTTTGTCAGTCTCCAGAAACATCTCAGCCTATGTAGCACATATGTACATCAAACTCTCCAGTTATACACTTAGCAGTTTTCTGAAGATATTTTCAGAGGGATTTGTTAATAAATTATTCCTGGCATGATTTATGTGACATTTTATGGCGAAAATCAATTTTTTAAAGGCTATGGACAGTATATTTTGATTTCCCAGGTAATGAAAGCATATATCCTGAAATCCCTCTGAACTTTTGTGTGTAAACAAAATGAAAAAAGAATTTTGCACCTGGCTTTATCATATGTTCAGATCTATCTACCGGAAATATATGCAAAATTGTGCATATTTAATGAGATAATGCCTAATTTGCATAATTAAACATACAAATTTCAAAAACGTATTATATATTTTTATGTATATATATACGTGTGTAAGTAATCGACTGAGGAAGTTTCATGGTGATAACTATTATTTAATAATTTTACCCTATTCACCTGTAGTGTCTCGCCTTAAGTGCTCAGTTCTTAAAAAAATAAAAATAAAATCTTAGTGTGAAGAACATTTTAATAATCCAAATATCCTTTTTTTCCATTATAAAGGATTGTTGCAATGTTTAAAGTTCAGGGAAGAAGGATTTGGGAACCAGCATACATTCAATCCAAAAATAAACTAACAACAAAACTAAAGTACAGTGGCGGCCCTTCATAGACGACCGCCGCATATAAACATGACACACTAACTCACTCAACCAGGCCCCGCCCCTTTATTCTGCGTATGAATTATTCAAATGAGGGATATTGTGGCGTGTTCGTTCCCGGAAGAAACTTAAATCTACAATGGAGGCGTTTCAGGAGTTGAGAATACGTAGAGAAAGATGAACATGAGATAAAGCAGTTTCAAAGTCACATTCTCCACACGCGTCGTGTCTGGAAGTGACAGTGAAGGATGTTTCATGACTCAGCAGAAATATGAATGTGACTCAGCAGATTCTGAGCATCGCTGATGTCATTAATGAAAACGTAATGACTGACTGGCTTGTGGCATTAGAAGTTAATTAGGACAGATGTAAAGGAGCAAGGGACAAACCTGGACATCTCTGGTCCACTAATGATCCCGGACACGCGGGAATGGAGGGTCTGTAACCCCAAGACTCCCTCAATCTTCACGGACACACCGGGACAAAGCCTCCTCGCCGCTGCTGAGCTATTTCAAGCCTAATAACCCTTTTAACTTAATGCATAAAACTGCAGATAGCTGAATAAATTACATGCGATGGATCGTGCTTTCATACGCAAATGCTGGCCTGTGTTACCTTGAGTATCATTAATGAGAATATTGCCGGTCATCTGAACAATGTCACGACCACAGCACTCGCACCAATCCACCGCAGGTTATTTAAAGCTTAAATGATGCTTTCTTTTAGCATTTAATGGTAATCCCTCTCAACCGCTCGAGTGCTGGAGGTGCCTTTGCTAATTAAGGTGCTTTATGATATAGATATATCTTCACTGGGGTTGTGTCTCTGTGTTCATTTAAAGTACCATGGCATATTTATTTATTTATTCAGTGTATACACTCTAAAAAATGCTGGGTTGTTTCAACCCAAATTTGGGTAAAATATGGACAAAGTGTTGGGTTAAAAATGCAATTAAAAAAATACATTTGAAAGTGAAAGTTGAAGTTGGGTCAGTTTTACATTACATTTTTTAACCCAACATTTGGGTTTGTCCATATTTGACCCAAATTTGGGTTGAAACAACCCAACATTTTTTTTTTAGAGTGTAATACAATGGTAATATTTGATCAAATTTAAGTGTTTTATTTAAAAGTTTGGGGTCGGAATGATTTAAAAAAAAAAATGTTCTCTCCAAGGCTGTGTTATTTTTGATCAAAAATACTATACAAACACTAATATTGTAAAATATTATTTTAATGGAAATAGAGGTAGATTTAGAGGCAAAATCTAATCTAGTAGAGGCAAATTGCCATTGCTATTGTACATTTCAGCTTACAAGAGTACAATTCATCTTATACTATGGTGAAACCACAGCATTTTTAAACGTTTCCTTTAGTTATACAGTTATATTTATGTATTATGTTATACTATGACACTGACATTAATATACTTTGGTATTAACATTGTACAAGAAAACCATGACTCTAAAAGTGCTGGGTTGTTTTAACTCAACTTTGGGTAAAATATGGAGGAACCCAAACATTGGGTTAAAAATTGAATAAAAAAAATGCAGTTGAAAGTGAAAGTTGAAGTTGGGTCAATTTTACATTACATTTTTTAACCCAACATTTGGGTTTGTCCATATTTGACCCAAATTTGGGTTGAAAAAACCCAGCATTATTTCAAATTTAAGTGTTTTATGTCAAAGTTTGGGGTCGGAATGATTTTTTTTAAAATGTTATCTCCAAGGCTGCGTTTATTTGATCAAAAATACTGTACAAACACTAATATTGTTAAATATTATTAACATGAAAATACAGGCAAATTGCCAGTGCTATTGTACATTTCAGCTTACAAGAGTACAATTCATCTTATACTATGGTGAAACCACAGCATTTTTATTTTTCCTTTAGTTATATAGATATAGTCATATAGTATGGTATATACTGTATGACACTGAAATTAATTTACTTTGGTATTAACATGGTGCAAAAATACCATGACTCTGAAAATGCTAGGTTGTTTGTTGAAAGTGAAAGTTGAAGTTGGGATAAAATTTTAAATGACATTTTTAACCCAACATCTGGGTTTGTCCATATTTGACACAAATTTGGGTTGAAACAACCCAGCATTTGGTTATATTTGGTCAAATTTAAGTGTTTTATTGTGAGTGTTTAAGTGTTGGGTTAAAAATGTAATTAAAAAATGTCACCCAATGGCTGGGTTTGTCCATATTTCACCCAAAGTTGGGTTAAAACAACCCCACATCCAGATAAGAAGATAGAAAACATTCAATCATAAAAAAAAGAAGATAGAAAACATTCAGCAAGAGGATGCCAATAAAAACATGTGGTGTGTGTCGAGAGTCGGAGGTTTGATCCGTTGGGGTTGCATGTCAAAAAAAAAGCGTAATTATGAGCTTTCCGTCTCTTGCCGTGTTTTGCACGGAGGCGACACAATGCCACGCCACACAAACCCAGTTTGATTATTCCAAGATTCTGTGGGATGCAGATGTCGTTTGTGTTTCCCCGAAGCGGGCTTTATCTGCTCAATCCCTTTGTGTTCGCCGTGCGTTCGGCTTCTGCTCTTCGGTGTCGCAGATTTGCGTGTAAGCTCTGAAAGCCGCATGTTCACATGCTATTTGAAGCATGTTGATTAAAGAGGCTTCTCCAGCATATGGGACGCGATATTAGTTTATATGCGTGCCAGGCGGATTGGATTCTTTCCTTTTTCGTTTCTATTAATAACAAACCGAGACAGACACCCCCCACAGAGACAGTGTGCTTCATCAGAGAGGAGAGATGGTACCCGTGGACACACACCAGAGCTTGGTGGTCCAAGTCCTTCATTAAAGGAGTAGTTCACTTAAAAAAAAAAAAAAAACTTTTGCTGATAATTTACTCACCCGCATGTCATTCAAGATGTCCAGTCGAAAAGAAATTAAGGTTTTCGATGAAAACATTCCAGGATTTTCTCCATATAATGGACTTCAATGGGAACCAAACGGTTCAAGGTCCAAAAGACAGTTTCATGCAAACTGTTCAAAGGGCTCTAAACGATTCCAGACGATTCTAAACGATTTCCAGACGATCGGTCAGTTCATTCAACGAATGAAATTAACGAAATGACTCAATAATAGATTCGTTCATTTTGATGAAAAGGAGTCACAAACGCGCATCTCAGAGCAAGGCAAGCATTTGTGCTTATAAAACTTAAACTTTGTTATTTATTTATTAAATGAGCGATCGTTTCGCTTGATAAGACCCTTATTCATCATCCGGAATCATTTAAAACCCTTTGAACAGTTTGCACTGAAACTCTTTTTTGGACCTTGAACCGTTTGGTTCCCATTGAAGTCCATTATATGGAGAAAAATCCTGGAATGTTTTCATCAAAAACCTTAATTTCTTTTCGACTGAAGAAAGAAAGACATGGACATCTTGGATGACATGGGGGTGAGTAAATTATCAGCAAAAGTTTTTTTACAGGAACAGTTCTGCCCCTAATCTGTCTAATCCAGTCTAATCTGTTTCCCGTTCAAAACTAATGTAAATAAGTGATTCAAGAAAACTTTGTGCAAAAGTCATGGATCACTTTTATTATGCTCTTTTTGCTGTCATTCATTCTCACTAAATAATTCGTATATTAATATTGTACAGTACTTTTACAATTTTTATATCACATTATTTTAACTATTCCTATGGTTCTTTTATTGTACATGTCCTCATTTATTGCCTATTATTTTATATTTATATTATACTTATTATTTTACTAATATTATTTTTATGTTTAGTTATTTTAACTGTTTTATGGTGCTTTCATGTTTTTTTTTAAAAAAAAAAATACGCATTCCTAATTAATTTTAACTTAGTTATTTTTATGTTATTGTTATTTTAGAGATATACTGCTCTTAAAGCCTACTAATTTAATTTTTATGTTCTTTTTTTAAGCTTAACAGGCCCTTTACTCATTAATTTTCTTTATTTTTATATTTTTAAAAACTGAAGCTAAATACATAGTACTACAATTATATTGTTATATTTTATTCTTTTATATATATATAAAAACTATTCATTGTCTTACTTATTTATTGTTCTTAGTTATTTAAAATTAATATTAATATATTTGCATTATATTATTATACAATATTAATATATTAGCATATATTAGTTATTTAAACTTTTTAGTAGTAATCATTGGTGCTTTGTTGTAATTTTTTGAGTCCTTAATTTGAAAAATATTTGTGCTCCACAAATCACTCAGTTTTGAGGCAACGATAAATTATGGCAGAATTAACATTTTTGGATGAGCTTAGAGGTCTCACACTGACAAACACAGGCCGGATCTGCTCATTTCCAAGCGTTCGAACAGAAAATCTCCTGCAAACGGTCTAAAAAGCCTTAAAATCATCCGTCACGTTCCTAACAAGCAAACCACCTGCGTTTGCAGCGGCTTACTGTTCCTGCTAATGAAAGATCCCGTGAATATCCAGAACCCGAGTCTGTCGCCAGTTCAGTTCTTTGTCCTAATTGGCCAGTATTTGCACTAGCTAGTTTGCTCAGTCTTTTGGTTTGCTTGGTTAAAGGATCAAGAGGGTTTTAAAGGAGCCGTGGCTTCAGAAGCTGCTGCCAGTTGTGAAGGAATGATAACAGTGGATTGCATTACGCCACAGGCCTGGTGCTCTCCCACACCATCCCCGCACCTCAAACACCCGTAATCATCCCCGAGCCGGGCTCCTCGTACGCTCACTGATGCTTCAAACGTCCGTCTTTCAAGAGGAGGTTCTGTAATAGATTTCTAATTGTTTTCTTACTGTGTCGGGGGTTTATTTTGCTTAGCTAATCTGTGTTTTGCCTCATGTCTTTCCTCCCAGCGACCGGCGGATACACTCCATTTAGCTCTGAGAGCGAGTCAGGAATCTCAGTGTAGATGGAGGGAGGATGTGTTTAGGAGACGGACCAAACCAACGGGTCCACCTTAATGCATCGACTGACAGGAATGAGAGAGAGTGAAGGCAGCCATGTTTACACAGAGTGCACCCACATGCCGTCTGCATGTATATATAGAGCGCCGGTGTTCAAGGTCTGATGAGAAGGCCAGCGTCAGTTCCAAGAAGTGCTCGAGATCTAAATGTGCCCGATCGCAGCTCCACAGAAAGAGTGTGCAATTCTGTTTGCGTTTTGAATCTCCTTATGGGTTCACTGTTGGGTCAAAAACGTTGGGTTATTAGTTTAACCAAACGATTTGGTTACACATATTGGGTCAATATGTTGGGTTATTTTCAAAAAGTAAATGGGTCTTTTTTTTTTTTAAATCAGGTTATTTCTAGAAATAACCTGACTGTTGCATGGGTTAAATATCCTATTTAAATATATAACTCAACAGTTGGGTTATTTAACCCAGCTAGAGTTTAACCCAAATAACCCACAGTTGGGAAGGTGCTATACCACCCCATAGTTGGGTTATTCGTTGGGTGATTTTTAACCCAATCATTTTAAGTGAGTATATATTTATCTATATATTTTAAAAATTGCTGGGTTGTTTTAACCCAACTTTGTGTCAAATATGGACTAACCCAGCCATTTGGTTATTTTTTTTCTAATTATATTTTGACCCAACATTTGGATTTGTCCATATTTGACCAAAAGTTGGGTTAAAACAACCTAACAATTTGTAGAGTGTAGAACTTCAAACTCCAAGTTTCCCCCTAGAATGTGACTATATCGTTTATATCAATATTAGTGCTGCCAATCGGTTAATAACATATAAATATTAACAATATAAAATATGTTAAAAACATTATGTGCGATTAATCGTGATAAATTACAGAAAAAATGTGTGATTAACTACACTCTAAAAATGCTGGGTTGTTTCAACCCAATTTGGGGTCAAATATGGACAAACCCAAACTTTGGATTAAAAATGCAATTTAAAAATGAACCCAATGGCTGGGTTTGTCCATATTTCACCCACAATTGAGTTGAAACAACCCAGCATTTTTAAGATAAAATATTTTCCTGATTTGTAATCACATTTTTACTTCTGTCCAATCAACTTAAATAATTTATGTAGTTCAGATAACATAATATTTTGTTGCTGGTGATTAAATCAATCTCCTTCATTGTACTCAGTTTTTCCATTTTAATAAACTTAAAATTTTAAGGCAACCAGGTTACTTTATTTTTTAACTTAAACAAACAGTGTAGTTAATCACACATTTGTTTTCTGTAATTAATCACGATTAATTACACATAATGTTTTTAAACATATTTTTATATTGTAATAATTTCATAATTAATTTTTTTAATTAATGTAGAAACAACATAAAGAGAGTCACCTATATTTTAAATATTTGTTTAATGGCATCTTTTTTTAATGAAAGAAGGCCGGAATTACCGGTACCAATACTGATGTCTCTATAAAAAATTATAGCCATAAATTATAGCCATTCAGCAGTTTTACAGTCCATTGAAATCTATCCATTTTAGCATTTATTAGGCTTTTAAAAATATATAAAAAAAAATAATTTAAGTGAACTTAAAACAATCTTCGCATGAACCCACTGTCATACAGTAAATATCACATTTACCTGCGCTTCAATAAATCAGGGCTGATTGGGTCAGATTTCAGGTTCAGTTCGCAATATTTAACAACATTACTGTTTTTTTGTTTGTATTTTTAATCAAATAAATGCAGCCTTGGTGAGCATAAGGGACTGTTTAAAAACATTAAATATCATACCCATTCCTAACTTTTGAACAGCAGTGTATATCAAACGCTCTTTGAAAAATTGCAGTCAAGTAATGTAAAGACTTTTTAAAAGTCATTATCTTTTCTCGAACCATATGAAACCAACATGAAGTGCATTTCTAAGAACTTGGCATGTGTTGTATTTACAAGGTTTTTCAAATTTTGTTATTTCTTTTCTTTATTGCGGGCAGTCTCTTGTGTGTCATGCGTGCGCTGACAGTACGATCAGCCAAATCTAAACACACAACAGCAGCCATCGGACAAAATAATCCTAGCTGTGCAAACGGAGGAAAGTAAACCAAACTTCACTCAGAGCTTCATAGCCAAGACGTGAGAAACGACACAGCAAACAGAACTGGCAATCTCGGCTACGCTCACGAGAACAGTAACGGCGCTGTCGGTTAACGTGTGTTTATTTATCATTTGCATGCTAATTGTGTTTAAACGTACACACACACTGCTCTGCTGCGCTATACATTTCAATGAGATGCATCATTTTAGGAATCATCATACATCACGGAGACGATTGTGCATGTGTGTACACACTGGCAGTTATCAAGGTGTATCGTTTGAGCTACACACACTGTTTTATCCAGTCATGCAGGTGGCTTAGAGCATTTTTAGGACTTGGCAACTGTTCCAGAGTCTGTCCCATAGGGTTTGCACAAACACAACTCTGTGCGTATTGGATGTTTACTGCAAGTATTTAATTACTTTAAGACATACTCCACCCAAAAATGAAAATTCGGTCATCATTTACTCACCCTCAAGTTGTCGCAAACCTGTATGAGTTTCTTTCTTCTGCTGAACACAAAGGAAGATATTTTGAAGAATGATTGGCACTAATTGACTTCCATGGTATTTATTTTTTTTTTCTACTATGGAAGTCAATGGTGCCAAACAACTCTTTGTTTCCAGTCATTGCTGGGTTGTTTGAACCCAACTTTGGGTCAAATATGGACAAACCCAAATGTTAGGTTAACAAATGTAATTTAAAATTTTCAACTGTACATTTTTTTAATTGCATTTTTACAGTGGTGGAATGTAACGAAGTACAAATACTTTGTTACTTTACTTAAGTACATTTTTCACATATCTTTACTTTTCTTAAAGGAGTAGTTCACTTTTGAAAAAAACTTTTGCTGATAATTTACTCGCCCCCATGTCATCCAAGATGTCCTTGTCTTTCTTTCTTCAGTCGAAAAGAAATTAAGGTTTTTGATGAAAACATTCCAGGATTTTTCTCCATATAATGGACTTCAATGGGAACCAAACGGTTCAAGGTCCAAAGGACAGTTAATAACAGTTTCAGATGCAGCTTCAAATGTCTTTAAACGACACCAGACGATGAATAAGGGTCTTATCATGCGAAACGATCGGTTATTTCAAAGCTTATTCCAAAAATTTAACTTTTCTAAGGACAAATGCTAGCCTTGCTCTATTCTGTGAGGCGCGTTTGTAACGTCACGTAATACGTAATTACGTTCAAAAGGTCACAGGCGACGTAGCCGGAAGTACAGAGTCAGTGTTTACAAGTTGAACACATAGGTTGAACGTGCAAACTGACTCAAACACCGTTTACAAAAAAGGAATTAAAAGTTAAAACAACGATGTCGGACGATTTTGATTCTGTACTTTCGGCTACGTCGCCCGTGACCTTTTGAACGTAATTACGTATTACGTGACGTTGCAAACGCGCCTCACAATATATTACAAAGCTAGCATTTGTCCTTAGAAAAGTTACATTTTTGGAAAGAGTTTTGAAATAACCGATCGTTTCGCATGATAAGACCCTTATTCATCGTCTGGTGTCGTTTAAAGACATTTGAAGCTGCATCTGAAACTGTTATTAACTCTCTTTTGGACCTTGAACCGTTTGGTTCCCATTGAAGTCCATTATATGGAGAAAAATCCTGGAATGTTTTCATCAAAAACCTTAATTTCTTTTCGACTGAAGAAAGAAAGACATGGACATCTTGGATGACATGGGGGCGAGTAATTTATCAGCAAAAGTTTTTTCAAAAGTGAACTACTCCTTTAAGTAGAATTAATAGTGCATACTTTTTACTTTTACTTCGTTACATTTTGCCGCAATTATTATACTTTCTACTCCACTACATTTCTACAACTTCTGTTACATTTTCATTACATTTTCTGATCAGTTTTTCCCCTGCCAGTCCGTTCGTTGCACGTTTGTCTCACCAGTGACGTTTGGTTGCCATAGATACATCAACTAAATGCGTCTCGCACGCAGTGTGTTTATCGTGCGATTTATACGCGAAAATTTGTTTTTACGTGCATAGGAAACACACCGTGTGTAATATACGTTTGGTTGGGATTATGGCAAGCCAAGAGGTTCAGAATTACACCATAAATACATCGCGTTTATTGCCAAACATAGTTATTAACATATAGCCTAGTAAGGATAAGCATGGTTTATATTGCCTAATTGCAAGCTTGTTTCAGAAATGGTGACAACAATTTTTTTCCATCATTATTGAGCATCATTATAGGAGTATTAGGTTGAATGAGTTAGAATTAAATGTTTTATTAATCATTAGAAAATAGTTATTAAGAGAATCAATTGTTATGCAAGTACTTTTACTTTTAATACTTAAACTACATTTAAAATCAGGTACTTTTTACTTAAGTATGGTTGTCATTGTGTTACTTCTACTTTTACTAAAGTAAATATTTATCTGGTTATTTGTACATTTACTTAAGTACTGAGATTCAGTACTTCCTCCACCACTGCATTTTTAACCAAACATTTGTCCATATTTGACCCAAATTGTCAATTTATTGTCAATTGTTCAACACACGCAAATCCCTGACCCGAGCAGCCAAGCCCGTTTGCTTTCATTGAGTTATTTTCCAGAATTCCTCCTCTACAGGATTTCATAAGCAGGATTAATGTTGTCTGTTTGAAGTGTGGGTCTTTGTGAGGGACCCTTAACGAGGAACAAGTGGATTAAATGCATCAAAAGGTCATTAAGCGGGCGAGTTGAGGGAGTTTGGGCTCTTCGAATCTCGCGTGTTTAGTCTACAAGCTTTTGCTCTTCCTCCCTCTTGTTCTCCTCCTCCTCCCACGACCACACAGCGAAGATAATGGGCCTCATATTTGGCCCATCCATCAGTGCCTTAAACTACGGGAAGGAGTTATGTGCTCTTTCCCTTTCTCTCGTATCGTCTTGCATTGGGGAAAAGAAGCAAAAATGACATCAGGAGTTAAAAATGTGACGTTTTTCTGCCTCGCGAGACGGATAATCTTTCTGACACCTCACTTCGCATCCAGTGGATTCATTTATATTCCGTATTATTTTAGCACACTTTTTTCTCCCTCCATCTGCAGATAAACGCGCCCCCAGTATGCACATTCGTCTCTAGCAAGGGATGTAAATGATAGGAATGAATTAGGAGAGAAGGATATATTGAGGGAAAAAGTGAGTGTTTTCTCTTCTCTTTCTGGCATGTTTCTACTCTTTCTCCCCCCGAAGGCAACTCCACGCGAGACGTGGGACCGTCGTTGGGTTTGAAGAAGTCCAGTTCCTTGGAGAGCCTCCAGACAGCTGTTGCGGAGGTGACGCTCAACGGGGACGTCCCGTTCCACAGGCCTCGTCCCAGGATCATCAGGGGAAGGGGTTGCAACGAGAGCTTCAGGGCGGCCATCGACAAATCGTACGACAAACCAGGTGTGGCCATAGTCAACCCCGACGAAGATGACGAAGGTATGGAGACGTGTAAGTATGGGTGCCGTGCAGCTGCAGGCCTCTTTTAATGGTGAATCATTTAAAACAAATGTTAAAAAAAGGATATATCTACGTAGAGACTAGAATATCATGGTCAATATTCAATAACCACCCAGATCACCCTAGCAACCACCTAAATACCCTAGCAACACCCTAGCAACAAACAACTTTTAGCAGAGTATCTATTTACATCAAATGGAAAAACCCTGCCTTGTTGGGAGAAGCTATTTAACTAACTCCGCCCACCATTGCCTGATTGGGCCAGACAAAAATAGGAAACCTGTCTGATAACAGGAGTAGCCAGCGATTAGCATGAGCCATGATTCATGATTCATGAACAAATGATTTTCATTAATGTTGTGACACAACATTGTTTGAAATTATATCAAATTATATACGACATACTCTGAGAGAAGTCAGAGCTCAATGCATTATGTTGATTTAAAAAAAAAAAAACATGTTTTAAACCACGCATTAAATTGTATTGTGTTTTACTTTAGTTTAGTTTACCATAGCAACCACCTAAAACACCCTAGCAACCACCCAGAATACCCAAGCAACCACCCCGAACACCCTAGCAACACCATAGCAACCACCCAGAACACCCTAGCAAAACCTGAGGAGCGGAGTAGAGTCTTAGCATTGCATTCATCATGATACTGATTGAATCAGTTTGAATCAAAATCAGTCAGTGAATCATTCGAGTGAATCAATCATTCAACTTGAAATGAACTAGGAATCTTTACTGTGATGAGACTGGTTGTCAATGTATATTTAAAGATACATATTCACAAGTTATATGCTAATATATAATATTGGTTGGTTATGTAATGCATAAATTGGTAATTATCTATGCAGTTCGCTCCAATTATAAGGTTGATTTGACTAAGTAAAACTGACATGTTGTGGCCAACGAATATCCTTTCAAAACCGGTTTTTAGATACAACTGGGATCATAAAATAATAATAAAGTTGTGTATGTAAATTGAACAGTCTAGTTTGATCATCATGATGTAGCCCAGCCAGTGGATCATCTTCTACTTTCTTAACCTCTTTTCTCTTTATATTGAAAATGGCAAGTGGCGTAATCACAGCTATTACCATAATTGCACAGACACAGTGAAGGCGATCTGACACAATATCAATGCCAATTTCATCAGTTGTCTCACACAATGACTGGCCCAGAATATTACGAGTCACCCACCGATTGCGTTTGCCTTTTTAGACGGCACGCAGTGGAGAAACAAGGCAGCGGGTCTCGCGGGGACGTCTTGTGCTATTCTGAAGATTAGACTAGCAGAAGAGATCCCTCCTCTCTGTAAGTAGGTCAGGCCTTCTCTCAAAGACTCGGAGGGAAATAAACAGCCAATAAGCATGTGTACAAGCTTCACTATTCATCTCAGCCATGACCAAATGAGTTTCCAGACATCCACGCTGGGCATTTTTCTGGGTTTTGAAGCCACATTGCTAAATGCTCGCAGACTCGATGATTTGCTAAATGCGTTTGGGTTCATTTTTGCTTTGTGTTCTTTTCATATTTTAGATTGTTTAATTTATTCATGTTTTTATAAAGGAGACTTTCAAGGAGTAGTTCACTTTTGCTGATAATTTACTCACCCCCATGTCATCCAAGATGTCCACGTCTTTCTTTCCTCAGTCGAAAAGAAATTAAGGTTTTTGATGAAAACATTCCAGGATTTTCTCCTTATAATGGACTTCAATGGGAACCAAACGGTTCAAGATCCAAAAGGCACTTTCAGTGCAAACTGTTCAAAGGGATTTAAACGATTCCAGACGATGAATAAGGGTCTTATCAAGCGAAACGATCACTCATTTAATAAATAAATAACAAAGTTTACGTTTTTTAAGCTCAAATTGTCGCCTTGCTCTGTTCTGTGTGACTCTCCTGTTCGAACTCGTTCATCAAAATGAACAAATCTTTTTCCGAGTCAATTCGTTTGTTTCGTTCGTTGAATGAAAAAGATTTGTTCATTCTGATGGACGAGTTCGAACAGGAGAGTCACGAACGTGCGTCACAGAACAGAGCAAGGCGAGCATTTGAGCTTATAAAACTTAAACTTTGTCATTTATTTATTAAATGAGCGATTCGTTTCGCTTGATGAGACCCTTATTCATCGTCTGGAATCATTTAAAGCCCTTTGAACAGTTTGCAACCGTTTGGACCCCAGTAAAGTGCATTATATGGAGAAAATCCTGGAATGTTTTCATCAAAAAACCTTAATTTCTTTCCGACTGAAGAAAGAAAGACATGGACATCTTGGATGACATGGGGGCGAGTAAACTATCAGCAAGTGAACTACTCCTTTAAGTAATAAAACATGCATCTGAGATCCGAGTTAAATAATACATAGCGTTAGTCCCTGGGGTTCGTATGATTTTATGAATTCTGTCCAACACCTCTGTTTAGTTAATAACACCTGCCAGGGGGAAACATCACGCCATCCCTTTGTTCTCCATTAAAACGATTCCATTAAAAGCAAGCAGATTTATTTTTTTTATTTTTTCCAAATGATTTGCCTCAGTCACTTTGTTCTTGTAAGCTGTGTCCACATTGGGCTAAATACTGTCTTATCTCTTCCGTGGAGCAATAGAGGGCAAACGCGTGAGATTCCACGGTAGAAGCATATTGCATTTCTCCCTTTCCGATATTCAAATAACTCTGTTTTTCAATTTAGATAAGAGGAACCTGCCTGTGCCTGTCACCGAGGTTAATAGTCAAAAGTTGACAGATAAGGGCAGGCTTTTTCTTTCCACACAGACACTTTTATTTACATAAAATGTGAATTTGGCATCACCCGAGGAAAAATGTGTCACTGGGAGATATCCAGCCGAGAAAATGAGTTGGGCTGTGTTTCCTGGTGTTTTATGTATTTTTTTTTTGTATCAGACTTAAATGTGCTCGGCTCTTTTTCCCAGCCGGAGTGGTAATTTCAAGACTCCATTAGAAGTGATCGGCGCTCTAAAGAAGAAATGAATACCGTGGCACGTCAAAAGGAGACGACTAATGACGCCTTTTGATTGCGGTGTCAAAACATTTACCACTCAGTCCTGTGCCGCTGAAATGTGCCGTTAATTACCCTAATTCGTTTCTTTTTACATTTCAGTCAACAATTAGCAGAAGCGTAACTTACTGTGATAACTGTTTTAGTGAAAACGCTATTGATCTGTGAAGACGCTGCTGTATTGACTGTGTGTGAATCCTCTTTTTCAAGTTAATGAGGATGTTTAGAAATGCTATCCTGTCCAATTCATACTTTCCTGCATTCTTTTCCATTCTGTCTTTCTGAGGGCCAGAAACTTTATTTTTAGCCACCGGAATCTCGTTTCTGCCGCAGAATAACAATTAAAAAAGTCACAATTTTACTGTAACACGAGTTTACTGTACATCATGCAATTCTTGAGAGATATAAACTCGCAATAGCAAGAAAAAAGTCACAATTGTGTGTTATAAAGTCAGAATTATGAGTTATATAAAGTCCACTTCTACAGAAAACTATACCCTTTTTTTCCTTGGACTTGGACTTTTATATATATATCTCACAGTTGCAAGTTTATATCTCACAATTCTGACATCTTTTCTCCGAATTGTGAGATATATTAAGTTTATATCTCGCACTTCTTACTTTATAACATGCAATTCTGAGTTTATATCTCGCAATTCTGAGTTTAAAAAGTCACAATTATCTTTTAAAATGTTTTATTCTGTGGTGGAAACAAGCTTCCATACCATCCGATAAGCAGCCGATGACAAAAAAAAAAAAAAGAAATTATATCCAATCAAACCTTACGTTATTATTATCGCCTCACTATTATATATATATATATATATATATATATATATATGTATTGGGGTTCCCATCATGTGATTATTTTATGGATTTAGTTTTAGGTTACACTATATTTCAATAGTCCATTTTAGACATTCAACTAACTATAAGTAACTTTGCAACTAACTCTCATTCGAGTATTAGTAGACTTTCTGATTAATATCTGCTAACACTTTATTCTGATGCTCCTCAACAGACATTATACTGACTATAAATAACTTTACAAGTAAATGTCAACTTCATCTACTAACCCGAACCCTAACCTAACAGTCCACTAATACTCTAACGAGACTTAGTTGAGTAGTTGCAAAGTTAGTCGGTTAGTAATGTCTGACCTAGTTATTATTTAATTATATTTTTCAATTTTATAAATTACAAAGCTCATCAACATACTTTATTTTTTAAAAATTATATATTATATATATATAATATATATATATAATATATATATATATTATATATATATATATTATATATATATATATATATAATTTTTTAAAAAAGAAAGTATGTGGATGAGCTACGTAATTTATAAAATGGGTTTATACGTAATTTATAAAATATTATATATATATATATATTAATATTTATAACACCAGGTAACTTTTGCTCTCGGGGTCCGAACTTTTGCTCTTAAAATTGAATCAAGAACCCTAGCGCTCCCACTGAACCTCAATGAAGAGAATAACTCACACTAACCACACTACCCTCGTCTTGCGCTAATACTTTTGGATATAATTTCAGTAGATGGCAGAATGACAGAAACACAAGGAACGAGTGCCCACCATCCTCCCCTCACGGGCATGCACAAATATCCATGATGGTCTCTCGCTTTCTCGAGGGCCTTTCTCCCAGCCATCAAAGTTCTCACTCACGTCAGAGATTTGTTGGGTATTAATAAGCTCTAATCACACAGGCATCTGTCTCCGCCATTACGGCGCTCTATTCAAAAGCACTTTGCT
>NW_024121388.1:592849-620377 GCF_016745375.1 Pimephales promelas | reverse complement strand
TGCTATTTGTGCATTCACGCGTCTACGAGTTGAAAAATCTGAACTTTGGTGTCAATTCGCACCACGTTAACCAATCAGGAGCCTGCTGCTGTCATGTGGTGAAGTATCTAGATGCTTCAATAAAATATTTTGTAATATGACTAAATGCCTGGTGTGGTTCTAATGCACAACAAAGCAAATATTTTATCACTTAAAACTTTATTTCAATATACGAGACATGTTCATTTTGTATTGAATGTTATTTGTTCCATATCATGTTATTCTGACGTGCGCGTCAAGAGTGAAACTGACGTGCGTAAAAACAATAGTTTGAAGCGAAATGTACAACTTTTGACTGGCGCGTGAATTAATGCGAATTAGCGCGAATTAACACAAAGTGGTCAAGCGTCAAAGTAGATGCGGTAGACGCAAATTTGAGGCGCTATTCGCGTCTGGTGTGAACGCGCGGATCTAAGCGTGTCAGATGTGTGATGCTGCGTGATAACCAATTTCTCTCTAGAATTGTTAGTTTGTTGTTAGTTGTCTTTTGTTAGTCACCGTTATATATTGCACAACAAGCTGTCCACCAATATTTCCCTGCAACAGAAAAAAAAAAACAATCTCACCTTTAAGGAGTGTGACAGTGAACAGGAATTGAAACACAGAGGACTTGAGATATTGCAAAGTGATCACTTGTCAAAATGGCATCACCCTGTGTGGTATCGCCCATCTGTCGACTCTAAATGACAGAGGTATTGTTTGTGTCATGACCTCCTGAAATGAAAAGAAATTAAAACAAAAGAAGTGAGATTGTCCCTCTGTTGGCTTAACATGGGGCTGTGTAAATATCATCTCTCTTAAAATAGTCCTCGCCGTGGTGGTCTGAACTGATTCATCGACAGGCTTCCTTCAGGGGTCACGGGGGGAGATATTCTCACCTCTATTCCACCATTCCATTATCCACCTGCCAATCAAACAGGCTCATCTCACAGCGGGGTGCACCGGGGGTAGACGAGCTCTCAGAGACCCAATAAAATAAATAAAGTAATTGGTATAGCAGAGATCTCCATTAATATGAATGGAACTTGTATTAAGCGTGAATTATGCCATGCTTGGTGTGATTACCCACCATTGTCCATTGTGAATTTCGAATTTAACCGTGTGATCAGGGATTAGATTACACAGAAAGGTTTGACGGTTGGATGTCCACGAGAGGCCGACTTTCCACCCACGTCTGTTCAAATCTTTCCCGATTAGACACCGCTTGCTGTCCATCACTGAACCACCAGGGGTAATTGCATTTGGATCTATCGTGTCCTTGCATCCGGTTTTCGGCTCCGTAGGGTCGGATAAGGTATCGGGGAGGGGTCATGAAGTAGGTAATCGAATTTGAAATCTGGGCAAAGTTGAAACCCAAAACCAGTGCATCTTTAAACCAGAACTCAAGTCTTTGTCAGAAAGGCAGGGCTTGAATATAGCAGGGTTTGTTCAGACATTTTCACGCTCAGGTTTGAATAAGAACCAATTATTTCTCTGATCAACAGACTTCTGTGTTTCTAAGAGCTCTTGTCTTTTCTTGTAGCCTGTCAGAATCACTTGATCAGAGTGAAAGCACAACCACTTTTTGCTTTTTGAATTCCATCCCTCAGACTGATCGTAATCTTAACAAGGCCACAAAAACAGCTTGTGAAGAGCACTTTTTTCAGACAAATGGAGGCACAAATCCGGAGACACTCTGAGATGAAGACAGAAAGAACAAATTATTACAGTTTCGTCTTGCAGACTCTGATAACAAGTCCGATAAAACTACCCATTTAACAATTTAGGCGGATGAGCAAGTGGCCGAGGAGTGTGAGATACATTCATGGGAATGGAAGGCCAACAAATGAGGGAGGTTGTTTATCTTGAGTTATGCATGTGAAGTGCCAATAAAATGTCATTGCACTCTCAACTTTTGATGGATGGCATAACATTTCATGGGAGATTGCAAGCACTGTCAAAAAGACTCCATTAGTGAGATACAAAACTGCTGCACTTAAACATGTCCTTTCATTCACAAGACTTGCATGTGTATTTCTTAGTGGGTATAATTACGAGGAGAGTTCTGGGAACCGAGCACATTCAATGTTTCCAATGTCGCGACGTGCGTCATAAGCAGGTATCTTGTCTACTTCAAGAGGAAAATGACAATCGCATTGCATTGCAATTACACAACCTCAGAATGAAAGCACAGAGAGTAGTGACCTCAGACCCTGAGCCGTGGTGAGGAAGTTGATATGAATGTGGAGGAGTTGAACAAGTAAGATGAGGTGAGGGAAATAATTATGTAGATAATGTAAATTAAGTGGCCAGGAAACAGCCCAGTTATGGTAATGGAAATGAGACGCCGAGAGTGAGTCATAGACTAACACAACAGCACAGGGAATAATGTCCGGTGAGGAGCTAGATGATGAGCAGATGCAGTGTCAGAGGTTGCTGATGAAGGAATGATACAGAACATAATGAAAAGACGTTGGATGTGCCAGAATTGTCTAAAGCATTTCGAAAGAGATCTGTACTCAGTAGTGCAAATAAATGAATTCGTTTGTAAATCGAAACTAAAAGAAATGTAGAGGTTGAGCTTTTTTCCTTCAGATTTCGATAAATGCTTTGCCTGTGCGATTTGGATGTGGAAAATAGAAAGTTACCTAAGTTTTTTTGTCTCAAGGAACATATAGTAATATTGGGTTGTGAAAGAGATGGAGTCTATCTCTGGAGTATGTAGATGTTTTATGTACATGATGTCACCATATTATGAGGTAGATCTCAAATGGATTATTACATTCTGAGAAAACAACCTCACTGAAGTTCTTATTAGCACATTGCAATTAGTGCAATTATTACATTACAATTCTGTGGTCTTCTATTGGTTTGAATAAGGCAAGCAGGAGGTATAGGATCACCTGAACTAGTTTTAGAAGAAAAAGTGAATGGGGCTCTTGTCAGGAACTCAGGAGACATCATTGGATGTTAAACATTTTTTTCAAGTATAGGGCCTAAAGTTTGACCATGTAAACCTGTCTTAGCAATAATAACCTTCAGACAACTAATCCAATAGGGTTGCACAGCCATGCTGTGTCTACTCCAGTTTACATGCTGCAGAGAACTGACATGTAACATGACCTTCAACTGAGACCGGCTCAACAGAACTACATTGACAATCTCAGCAACAACAAGACATCAAGACTGATCTCTGGGAATAGATGGACTTCCATTTGAAGATCTTATTTGCTGTTACTGTGGTGGAATGTGTTTGGGTTTGGTACTTTCCCAAAACTTGCCAACAGTTCTAAGAAAAGTTACATCACTTTTGATATCCATCACTTTGCAAGTCAAGTCAAGTCACCTTTATTTATAGAGCGCTTTTTACAATACAGATTGGATCAAAGCAGGTTCACGGTGATAATAATACAAAAACAGATATAACATATCTTGAATGCAAGGATTTCCTCACAGAGACAATCTAGATTTAAAACAGGGCTGCCGTCTTTTGGGGGAAAATATGAATTGGGCGGATGAGAATGGGGGCTCGGACGGGATCATCATTTGTCTGTAATGAATATTGAAACGCATGCCTCGGCCGGACTAACATTGTTCTACAAATCAAGGCTGCAACCATGGAAAGTAACTTTTCTCTGGAACTAAATTTGGGGTTCTGTCCAAAAGCACAACCCTCCCCCTGCTCTATAATCAGCTACCTTGAAGAAGGTACTGTTGGCTACAGGAATAGCCAAATTTTCCACTTGGTACCGATCGAGGGATGATATCTGCTGACAATTTGGCAAGAGGCCTCACACTTGGCACAAAGACTGCTGACTGTTCTCTCTGAAGCTTTACCACCCGCCTCCAGACTCACGCTAGAGCCACAGGTTTAAGAGAGAATAAAGATGGGGGCATCTGTTCCACAACTAAGAGTTTCAATAGCGAGAGTGACATGACACCAAGGGAGCCTTGCTTAGCCTCAGCACATGTCAGCACTGGGAAGAAGCGGGGGTTAGAGTAACATTCATTCTATCACAAAGTTAAAAGAGCTCAAATGGCAGAACATGACAAACCTATCACCCCATGAAGACCTTGTATCACAGTGATAAGAAATGGACTCGCAATGGATGAGAAAAGGTTAGGAGACAGTTTGTAAAGTATGGTTGTCTGATCCTACTCCTGTATTTAGCTCCAACACACTTGCTTGGACGTTTCTAGTAATCCTGAAGACCTTGATTAGCTGCTTTAGGTATGGTTAATTAGGGTTGGAGCTAAACTCTGCTGGAATTTGCAGGATCCCTGCCTTAAAGAGTGTGACAGTCAAGGGGTAAACCAATGGCAATATGGTTCTTCAGGGTTTAATCCTACTGAAAAGGTACCGGTATACAGGGGGAGGGGATCAGGCCGTGAGTGCAGAGACATCTTTGCGTGAATGCTATTTACGACACTTCAAGTACTCTAGGGGTCACAGTTTGACAAAGACTGAAATCTTGCGAAGTGCTGCTTTAAGGCAATATTTAGGGTTCAGGTCAACCTAAAGCAGTGCTTCCAAGAGTACACCTTTTCTAAATCTCCCTAATCAAGCACAAACACATCAGCTATTAGTAGAGACTCCAAGACTTGAAATAGATGTGTCAGATAATGGAGACGATAATTTGTCCCAATAGTGTGCCTGGGAAACACTGACTTAAGGCCACCCTCGATAACCATACAATTAGTTAGCCTCATACATTATAAGTTTGTTTGTTTGTTTGGTTGGTTTAGTTTAGACAAGTAAATGTGCAGTGTGTGATGTAATGATTAAAATAATCTTTCTCACTATTTTACTTGTCCACATTTTATTTTGCATTCACCTATAGTCTCTCTCTCTCTCTCTCTGTCTCTCTCTCTCTCTCTCTCTCTCACACACCATTTTTAGTACCGTGTGTTATGAAAAATGATTAAAGAAGGAAACAATCTTTCACATTGATGATTTGATACCAGAGTGGAATATGTGTATAATTTCTTTCAAAGGAAGGCAATTGCGATCAAATTCACCATTCAATCTTTCCTGTCAAGTACATGTTTTCGATTCTGTGGTAAATGACAGATTCCTTTCGTTTTCCCTCCTCTGTTCTGTTGTTCACTGGGTAATGATGTCTTAAGTGGTAGTTGTTCAACTCGTTTGTCTTCAGGAGGTTGTAATTGGGCATTTCTTTGGCACTAGGGAGACAATGTAAAGAACAGGCTGGAAAGTACAAGACAGAAGCGAGGGGAAAAAAGACAAAAATAAAGACCCTGATGGTTCGGTGATTGCACAAGGTTGTATGAAGGAGAGGAAACAGCATGCATGCACGCCATCACTACTGTGCTAGTACAGCTTTTCTTTGTTCATATAAACATTTGTGCTGTTGCTGTTTTCGTGTGCTTATACGCTCTAAACACATGAACACGTTTCATAGGCACAAAATATTGTTTCATAGTTGCATGGTGTGTGTTTTTAGAGGCACCAGGCATGGTCTATCATTAAAATGTGATTTAGAGGTAAGCAAACCTTCCTCCAACCGTCTTGCCCGAGGCCGTTTGTGTGTGTGTGATCAGACTGTCCCATTGAGTATGCATTGTGAGGTGGCATATCTAGGTCACACACACACTGGCACATTACTCCTGTGGGAGCTTCTGTCTTGTGTTTATGTCATGGATTGCCTCCGCTTTCTGAGGTCACACAGACAGTATTGTACATGTTGTATAGGGTGATACTATGATCTAACCCAATTAACTAATTTATCTTTTTCCTTTTTTTTTCTAGAGACAAACTAAAAAATATACACACTCTTCCCAACACAAAATGCCTACTCGACTAACAGTGGATACACAACGCATTCTCATCCCAAGGCATCATATAGTGATGCTTTTGCCAATGTGTATACATCCAACGCACATGGCACCCTTTAGCGTCAATATAATATGCTTCGGTTATGGGTAGGTTTAGGTCTGGGGTAGGGTTAGGGTTAGACCACTAGGAGGCGCCTTCTGCCCCATATATATCTGCATCTCATATTGATGCTAAAGGGTGCCATGTGTGTTGGATGTCTACGCATTGGCAAAAGCGTCAGCATATGACGCCTTGGATTGAGAACGGGCTGGGATACATCAATTTTTTAACATTTGTAATTAATAAAAAGCAATTGTAAAATCGAATACTTGTTATTATCAGCTAATTTTAAACACACACAGATTTCACATGATGATGAATGAAGAGCATTAAACGGTTAAATATGAAGCAGTTGTCAGGACAGAGTTATAGAGTTGAGACCCCAAATGAGAGAGATGGGTGTGTGTGCCTTATGAAATATTTAAATCATCTTCTGTGACTGTTCTGCAACTTTATGCAGTCCAAACGTTGCACCTAATGACCACAGAGTAGCCATCACATTCAACTTTAGCAACTTAACTTTAACTTGCATGCATTTATTTAGACCCTGAATTGTGATTGATTTTTTTCTTATATTTATTCAACCACCTTTATTACACTGTTCTCTGGAACACATGATTGTAATCAGTCAGTCATAGTCAAAAGTCAAATGTTGTTGTCCACAAAGACCACAAAACTGTATATTTGACTATTGTCATTGGCAACAAATGTCCTATAAAGCTGAATATGTTTCATGGCTCTCTCATTTTGCTGCTGCAAACAATAGTGTTTCCTTCTGGAGATACAAGTCTAATTCTGTTTTCCTTGGGATTGTTTTATTACCAATATCGCTTCAATTTAATATGCCGGTTGGGAGCCCTGTTAAATGGTTAAAGTTGCATATTTGTATGTGCATGCATTTACACATACGCAGAGAATGTGCAAAATAACTTTTCGATTGAAATCTCCCTGAAACACATTCATCAAATGCCGTCACAGTTAGCAGGACACTCACTGTAGCACCAAGATTTAAATTTAATGCAATGCAATTTGATATTAAAGGAGTAGTTCACTTTTGAAAAAAACTTTTGCTGATAATTTACTCACCCCCATGTCATCCAAGATGTCCATGTCTTTCTTTCTTCAGTCGAAAAGAAATTAAGGTTTTGGATGAAAACATTCCAGGATTTTTCTCCATATTGTGGACTTCAAAGGGCTTTAAACGACACCAAACGATGAATAAGGGTCTTATCAAGCGAAACGATCGCTCATTTATTAAATAAATAACAAAGTTTAAGTTTTATAAGCTCAAATGCTCGCCTTGCTCTGTTCTGTGATGCGCGTTCGTGACTCTCCTGTTCAAACGCGTTCATCAAAATAAACAAATCGTTTTCCTAGTCAATTCGTTCTTTTCGTTCATTGAATGAACCAAATGACTCGGAAAAAGATTTGTTCATTTTGATGAACGAGTTCGAACAGGAGGGTCACGAATGCTCATCACAGAACAGAGCAAGGCGAGCATTTGAGCTTATAAAACTTAAACTTTGACATTTATTTATTAAATGAGCGATCATTTGGCTTGATAAGACCCTTATTCATCATCTGGAATCGTTTAAAGCCCTTTGAACAGTTTGCACTGAAACCTTGAACCGTTTGGTTCCCATTGAAGTCCATTATATGGAGAAAATCCTGGAAGGTTTTCATCAAAAACCTTCATTTCTTTTCGACTGAAGAAAGAAAGACGTGGACATCTTGGATGACATGGGGGGTGCTTAAATTATCAGCAAAAGTATTTTTTCAAAAGTGAACTACTCCTTTAATTTATGTAAAACCACATAAATATCGATGCTTGGATGCACCATTTTTTTTCTTATTTCATGAGGAACAACCCAACTGATTCAAAGTGTTCATCTAGCCTAAATCTTGTTTTAAAGTGTGCCACGGAGTTGCCTCGAGACTGGGATATCTTCATTTCGTCGTTAAAAAGCGCCATCGTTTTTGCACCTTCTCCAAAGCTGGTTTGACAGGGGAATGGCAGTGTGGCGTTGGAGGTCAGGGATAATGAGGTCCGCAGGGATCGGCTTAATCGCCGAGCTTTGGCACATAACATCGGCATAAACAACAGAGTTTGTCGTCCGGGCAACGGCGATGGTGTAGCGACTCGGGCATATAATAATGATGTTCCCATTAACATGGGCTAAGCACTAAAGGCTGGGGAAATTTGGAGAGGCACTTGATGCTCCTGCACTTTTCCTCGTTCGTTTTGTCTCTCTCTTCCTAATTAGGTATTACCAGTCTTCTTTCATGGCTGGCTGTGATTTCTGCCTCCCTTTGCCCTTGAGTGAACAACCTCGACTTGCCACTAGAACACAAGAGTGAACAGATCCAGCTTTTTCTTCTTCTCCACCCTAACAAGAAGATATTAAAATGACATGCGGCTGACTGGGGCCTTGCCTGAGGAGCTGTACGGCTCTGGCTTTTGCACTGAAGGGCCATTTAAAATGGAAGGTGCACCAGAGAAAAGCCAAGGTTGTATTTTCTGTAGTGCCTATATTTCTGTACCATTTCCAGAAAGGAAATGGCATTCCATTTCTCTAAAAAGAAAAAAATGTTGGGTTGTTTCAACCCAAATTTTGGTCAAATATGGACAAACCCAAATGTTGGTTTAAAAATGTCATAAAAAAATTACAGTTCAAAGTGAAAGTTGAAGTTGGGTTAAAATTTGAAATTACATTTTTTAACCCAACATTTGGGTTTGTCCATATTTGACCTAAATTTGGGTTTAAACAACCCAGCATTTTTTAGAGTGTAGGTGAATGTCATGTGTGAAATACAACCTAATGAAAATTGCAGAAGAAAATAATGGGAATGTAAAATATATATTTATTTATTTATTTTTGTAAATGCATTATGTTAATGAAAATATGGACGTAAACGTGGTTGGGGTATTTATTACTTTTCTCCCACTGCTGTCCGCCATCCCGCTATAAAAACTATTTTTCTTAAGCTAGTTAACGTATGTTGCCTCATACACATGTTGAGCGCCACCTCGAGCGAGGAACATGAAGTAGTGACGTTGGGAGCAGGGAAATCTATTTATAGCACCTATTAAGCACACTCTAAAAAATGCTGGGTTGTTCTAACCCAATTTTGGGTCAAATATGGACAAACCCGAAATGTTGGGTTAAAAATGTAATGTAAAAATTTAACCCAACGGCTGGGTTAGTCCATATTTGACCCAAAGTTGGGTTAAAACAACCCAGCATTTTTTAGAGTGCATGTTATTATTAAAATATCAATATTTGGAGCCAGCATATAGATTCTTGTATTGTGTCGCCCTATCAATATTTTGACCCACCCATACTTCTGAACCTATGATTTTTTAATGTCTTCTGGCTCTGCACTGCTGTTCATGCCCTCTATCGCAGCCTGCAGCTATATTTGTTATTATTTTTTTTATTGTTTTTTATTTACTTTTTGTGGAAAATTGTCACTTCATAGGAATGTCTTGAGACGATCTCGCTTCACTCTCTCAGATTGATAGTGGTTGTGGACTCTGTTGTGATTATAGAGATGCCCATTATGCTGAACTGACTCCGTTTGGTCTGAGCCTACTTAATGAATTTGGTCGTCTAATGTAATAGCTGCATAAAGCAAGTCTTGAAGTGTTTGTGAACTCAACTCTTGCCAGTCTTACCTATGAGCATTACCTTGTTCCATCCATTGCCAATCTTAATGTCTCCAAATTGGCCTTTATAACAAACCAATATCCTGTTGTTTCGAGCATCAGGGTTAAGGTCTATCTGTACGTCTACAACCGTATCATCAGACCTCTCGTCTTTTAGACACAATAATGTCAGTCTCCTGGAGCCATGTAGTGCATTACTGTTCTGGAAATCAATACAGCTCGAGGTATTAGAATATAAACCATCGCACTGACAGCAGTGAATCTATCAAATATAAAAAAAACTAGTTCAATAAAGCTTCGCCAATTCTGGTCAATAATTTTGTTTAGAAATGTATTATTTTTAGGGCTGACAAGTTTAAGCTTGAATTGCTCTCTTTTTAGAAAAGCCGTTACATTTAGGGATGGACCTTCATACTTACTTTATCCAAAACTTTTGTGCGATTTATGTACAAATTCAAACGAAATCATCACGGCATAAAATAGTTGAAATTAGAAAATGTGCAAATGTTTAGATGGTTGATAAGGTGTTCTGCTTGGTTGCCAGGGTGTTGCTATGTTGTTTTTAAGGCATTCTGGGTAGTTGCCAGGGCATATGTGTTTGCCAAGGTTGTTGCTAGGACATTTTTTGATGGTTGCTAAGGTTTTCTGGGATATTGTTATGTGGTTGTTAATGTGCTCTGGATGTTTGCGAGATGGTTGCTAAGGTGTTGTGGGTTATGACATTGCTTTGAAGATGATAAGGTGTTCTGGGTGGTTGTCAGGGCGTTGCTATGTGGTTGCTGGGTGGTTACTAGGGCATTGCTATGTGGTTGCTCTTGTGCTCTGGATGGTTGCTAAGACATTTTTAGATGGTAGATAAGGTGTTCTGTGGACAATTTTAGATGTTTTGGGTGATTGCCAGGAATTTGGTATGTGGTTGCTAATGTGGCTGCCAGGCCATTCCTATGTGTTTTGCGTGGTTGCTAGGACATTGCTGTGTAGATGCTAAAGTGTTCTGGGTTGCCAGATCATTGCTATATAGTTGCTAAGGTGTTTTAGATTGTTGCTAGGACATTTTTTTTATGGTTGCTAAGGTTTTCTGGGTGGTTGCTATAGGACATTGTTATGTGGTTGTTAATGTGCTCTGGATGTTTGCTTCATTAGAAATTATCATCGCATAAAATAGTTGAAATTAGAAAATGTGCATATGTTATGATTGTGTTTTTGATTGTACAGTATTAACATACTTTTTTACACAAACTGTTTTTAATAAACTTATGTAAATAAAATAAATGATTAAAAAATACTTTTTTTACTTTCTGTTTCTTTAATAATAAATAATAATTTAAATAAAATAACTGATTTAAAATACATTATTAATTACCTAAATTTGTATCGTTTTGCTGTTTTTTTTAAAATAATCGAGATAAATAAACCATTTTAAATAATTAAATACACTATAAACATGCATTAGCCTCTTGATTTTTAAATAAAATACATGCTTTAAAATAAAACAATCACACTAAACGAATGCATTAAAACTCTGTTGTTTAAGTGTTTTTAAATGAATAATTTTAATAAAATAGTTTTAAATAAATGAATTAATCACAATAAATTAATGCATTAAATTAACAGCCCCAATTGTTTTGGGGGTTCATCCATGGCCTGCATTATCAAATGCATATTTGCACATGAAAGGTCACAAACCTTTATTTTTTTGATAAACAACTACAAACTCATTTCATCACATGACACATTGTTTTGGGAATGCAATACATAAAATGTTTTGCATTAGACACGGGCGCCCCATGTCACGTCTCAGTAGTGTAAACAGCCACTGTAATGTATTGCTTTGTGTGGTGAAATGTTAGATTTGACAGCACTGGTGACAGAGATGAAGGGGGTGATTGAGGAGATGGCATTATTCAGCTGAAGATGTGGGCTGTTGAGTATAATAGCACGGTCCTTCGGGTAAACTAGCGTTTTGTTGAGCATTAAAGCTCGATTGCCTCCCACAGTGACAGCTGCGGTTACTCCTGTACGTCTTGATTGGGTCAAATCTGTGCTGAAGGAGTAATTGGAGTATGTGTGTATGCATGGTCCTTTGTCTAAGCTTGTGGGAACCAACATAACCCATAATAAAAATAAATCCATAAATAAATAACTGTCCAAGTCCCATACTCATGGTCCCAGTGTAGAAAATAGCTACACAAAGGGGGAATAGGTTCAGAAAAGAATACTAGAATATTGTGCAGAGTGAGAAACATATATGGTTGTAGTTTGTGTGCTAATTTGCATGTTATTTTAAGAAAAATGCATACACTACCAATGCTAAAGATTCTCCAGTTATCATCTTGAGAATAAATGCTATTATTTGCCTTACGTTTTGTGTAAAAAAATAAACTATTGGCAGTTCAATCAGATGGTGAGACACGGAGTGTGCAAACTACATATTTCAAAAATAGTATGAATGATATGGTAATATGCTATTCTGAACATGGCAAATGTCTTGCTTCTCATATAAGGAATGCCAGAAGCTTTAGGGGAAGGGTGTAGCAATTATAATTTGTTTCGTTTAAACTGCAGAAGTGTATGGGAGGTCCCTCCCTGATATGAAAACAAATGTGTGTGTGTGTCTGGCCGTGGCTGGTGTGTGTGTGTTTTGAAGCCGGCAGGTGTTTAGCTGCTCATTACTCATGGCTGTCAGAGGAGCAGAGGGGAGAGATGCTTAGTGATGGCCCATTAAACTGTACTTTTGTGCTCTGGAAACTGGAGAGCACACTTTATGATGAAGTCAGTCGCAGTGTGTGTGTGAATGGCATACAAAAAAACATGTCTCAGGTTAGGGTGAATTTATTTATTTATTTATTTTTAGATATTTTATATTTTATAATGTAATATACTATTTAATATAATATATATATATATATATATATATATATATATAATATTTTATTAGATATTTTTGCTTGATAACTAACTAGCAGGGTTTTGTTTATATATGTTTTTGTAACATGGTAATACCATGCTTTTTTGAAATATACCATGCTAAAGTGTTATGGGTGGTTGCTAGGACGTTGCTATGTTGTTTTTAAGGTGTTATGGGTAGTTGCCAGGGCATGTGTGTTTGCCAAGGTGTTCTGGATTATTGCTAGGACATTTTTTGATGGTTGCTAAGGTTTTCTGGGTGGTTGATAATGATATAGGACATTGTTATGTGATTGTTGGTTGCTAAGGTGTTGTGGATTGTTGCTAGAAATTACTATGTAGATGCTAAGCGGTTCTGGTTTGTTGCCAGGGCGTCGCTATGCTGTTGCTGGGTGGTTTCTAGGGCATTGTTATACTGTATAGTTGCTGTTGTGTTCTGCATGGTTGCTAGAAAATGTTTAGATGGTTGATAAGGTGTTCTGGTTGGTTACCAGGGCGTTGCTATGTTGTTTTTATGGTGTTCTGGGTAGTTGCCAGGGCATATGTGTTTGCCAAAGTCTTCTGGATTGTTGCTAGGACATTTTTTGATGGTTGCTAAGGCTTTCTGGGTGGTTGCTATAGGACATTGTTATGTGGTTGTTAATGTGCTCTGGATGTTTGCTTCAGTATTTATAGATGGTTGGTAAGGTGTTGTGAGTTATGACATTGCTACTGTATGTAGATGATAAGGTGTTCTGGGTGGTTGCCAGGGCGTTGCTATGTGGTTGCTGGGTGGTTACTAGGGCATTGCTATGTGGTTGCTCTTGTGCTCTGGATGGTTACTAAGACATTTTTAGATAGTAGATAAGGTGTTCAGTGGACAATTTTAGATGGTTCCTAAGGTGTTTTGTGTGGTTTCCAGACAATTGCTACATTATGTAGATACTAATGTGTTCTGATTGGTTGTCAGTGCGTTGTTATGTGGTTGTTAAGGTGTTTTGGGTATTTGTCAAATCGTTGCTATGTTTTTTGCTAAAATGAACTGGTTGTTTGCTAGCACATTTTAGATCATTGCTAACGTGGTTGTTAGGACATTGCTATATGGATGTAACGGTGTTTTCGGGTGGTTACCAAGTCATTGTCATATGGTTGCTAAGGTGTTTAGGTGGTTTCAAGGGCGTTGCTATGTGGTTTCTAATATATTCTAGGTGTTTGGAATGCCATTTATGGATGGTTGCTAATGTGTTCTGGGTGATTGCCAGGAATTTGGTATGTGGTTGCTAAGGTGGCTGCCAGGCCATTCCTATGTGTTTTGGGTGGTTGCTAGGAGGTTGCTGTGTGGATGCTAAAGTGCCCTGGGTTGCCAGATCATTGCTATATAGTTGCTAAGGTGTTCAGGGTAGTTGTTAGGACTTTGTAACTTTGTAAAATTGTGTTAGATTTGTCACTGTATCTTTGGTACATCGAATCCTCTGTATCACTAACACAACACCATGTGCAATTGGATGGAGTGAGTAAGCGGTAATCTGACCCCGAGGGCCTGAGCAAACAGCTTTAAAACTTCTCGACAAATAGACTGTTCACCTGCTGCTGAGTCCAGATCCAGCTCCATCAGACCGCAGTTATTACTGGTGACATTGACTCTGACCTGCTGAAGCTCTGCCAGCCGCCGAGCAACACACAGCCCAGCCAACAGCAATAGCACTGATTCAAGCTCATTCAGCTGAAGAACAAAAGGACAAAGAACATTGTCTCCATGTATGGCTGTCTATTGTGCTGTCTCTGATTCGTTTACCACTTAATTATGTCGGTGCCATTCAGCTTGTTCCGTTTCTGTGTAGTATAGACAGGAAAATACTGTTGAAGCTATTAAGCATTGTTCAGATCATTTGCCCTGGCCGAGTTGTGTCAAGGTTGTCAACCTGTTTGCAAAAGCTACAGATGGCCATGCATGGCAAAAACGTTTTGAGATTTCGCAGAGTTGTCATGTAAGGGTCATTTTAGTGGTCTCAGAATTTTAGCAGGACTTACAAAATATGTAAACAGAACAACCAAACTCGACTCTAAGCCAAACCAAACTAAGGCCGTCTCAGTAGACTGTAGAGCTACACGATTAATCGTTAAAAAGTTTTGATCTCGATTCAAACACCCACGTGATCTCATTCCAACCTCACTGTATGGTTATTTCCGTGTTAAAAATATTCATATTATCACAGAAGTAGTACTAGAATACATTTTCTTAGTCTGGATATAATCACTGATGTCTACGGTAGCGATTTAAATTGTGTGAATCACCTTTTGAAAGTAACGTAGCACTTCAAATAACGGTTATATCGATTGCATCATTACGCCACCAGGAGCTGACATTGTCATCGAATCATTCATTCAATAGATTCGTTCAAAGATTTATTCATCCAGTAATGAAACCAATGAATCATTTATGAGTGAGTCATTGAATCTTTCACTTAAACGGTTTAGATTAATTGAACATTTTAAATAGACTGCAGCAATTAAAATTTTATCAGAACCTCTTTTACATTTCGTTATTTTGTTTAGTGATCTTTTCAGAATCATGGGAGGATCATGATCTCTGTTTGAATCATTCTCAGTTTGTCCAGAATTATGCAGCTCAAGTAGGTGGTCTGAAAATGATTTATTTGATTATTATTATGCGAATTAGCCATTTCATTTTTAATTTTTATTTTTTAGCGATTTAATGTGCTGTTATTTTTTTATGGGCAGTTTTTTAAGCCCATAAAATTGGAATTTTGCTGCTGTTTCAACACATTCTCATCCCACGGCGTCATTTGCGACGCTTTTGCCCAAGCGTAGACATCCAACACACATGGCATCCTTTAGCATCAATATAACATGGGGTAGGTCTGGGTTAGACCACTAGGAGGCGCCTTCTGGCCCATATATATCCGCATCTCACATTGACGCTAAAGGGTGCCATGTGTGTTGGATGTATACGCATTGGCAAAAGCGTCGTATATGATGCCTTGGGATGAGTACGGACTGGCTGTTTTTACAAAATTTCACAAAAATCTCAAAAAAAAAAATACGACGCAGAATAAATAAACATTAAAATGTACAAAATGTATCTTCTGGGAAAATCAACCAAACATGTTTGCATTGTGTCTTACAAATTTTCCATTTTTCAATTCACAATTGAACAATTGAATTATCATAGCCAAATTTGAGAATGCCCCTCCCTGTGGTATCACCTGTCGACCCGACAATCAAATATTGCACAATTCTTGGGGGTTTTAGTAAGAGATTCTTGTAAAGATGAATGATTGTGAACACAAACACTCAGTGTGAGGTCTAGGGATCATCATACCAGAGTGCATTAGTTTTGATGTTTAGTAAAATGAAAGATGTGAACTGGGAGAGAAGGTCCACAGAGGAACTGTCTGCGCATCAACTAAAAGCAGTCATGTTGTTTATTACAGAGTCTCGGTAGTTTCAGTCTCCATTTGTTAATGACAATTACCCTTAAAGCCTCAGGCATTGTAGAGATGAATAAAATACCGTGGTCACTCCCTAGGGAGGGTTTGGAAGTACAGCCGTGGTCCATTTCATCTGCAAATAGACGTTGACTCCCATAGGAGTTTTACTGTAAGGGTAAGTTTATTTGCATTTGTTTGAGTCCACGATGCTTTGAAAGAGACGTTTGTGTGCCGTCGAGTTTCGAAGTTTGAAATAGTCTCATCGATTAGCCTCCAAATTCCTCACTGGCCTCTCGGCATATCTCTCCGAGTGTCATTTTAAGCGAGGGATGGGCTGCGGAGAAAGACATGGTGAAAAGGGAGATTATTTAAGGAGAGTTAATGAAAAAGTCCTTGAGATGTACGGTGGGTTGTCAGCGAGAGCTGTGATAGATTGAGCCTCGCTGTTATTAGCATGCGCGCGGCAGACTTTTACGCCTAGACCCGGGCCATTTGTTGATTAATTAATCAGGTAATGTACAGTATCGGAGGGACAAAAGTGGAAAGTTTGGAACCAAAAGAGAATATCTCCCACATTCCCGTGTTGGATCCAGGAGTCGTTTGAGAAATGTGCCTGTGTAAAGTAGAACAATAAACATATTTGGGGAAAAGGGTTTCCCATTTCATGAATAAATTCAATCCAGAGGCACAAAATCAACCCCGTCTGAGGTAATTCTGTTGAGTTTGGGGGGGGGATGTGTTCTTGGGGTCTCCAGTGAACCTTGGCAAGAGAGTTAAGAATATAAACATGGGGTTACGGTGGTTAGTATGCTGTCGAAATCAGATTGATGGCTTGTGCCATCACGCTACTGACTTCTGAAGAGAGTTTTTGTTTGGTAATCAAATTTTCATAATCAATGTGCATGCAACATTTCAATGGAGGCGTCACGAGAAAGCAACTTAGTCAATGACAATGATTACTTTCATTGAATGGAAATGTACTTTTATTGGAGGCACTTATTCATATTGTCGCCCCACGGATTTGTACTCTCTGTTATTGTGCAAAATTTGATTATCACCCCCGGGCAATTCTGTTTACTGTATAAGACCCACACACGAATTAAGTGTGGGATTGGAAACGTATGTTGCGAGTCTTGCTTTGACTGGAAGACTGACCACAATCTACTTCCCTCGAGCCAAAGCTACTAGTGTGCAGGAAATGACATCACTCAGAAGCACAGTATTTTGAGACGTCGTCCTCATGCCTCGAAGCTCTTTTGAATCCCAAAGGGCAAGTGTTGATAACCACACAGTGTTGTTTCATTGACTGAGAAGCCTGTCTATACCACATCCTGTCCGAAGGCAGCACAAGTGTGGCCATTTAAGATTTCAATCAGGAAGGGACAAAGGTTGAGGAAGTTAGTCGAGTAATGTCTTTGGGGAATGATAACACACATGTATATGTGTACAACATCTCAAAAGTGCTGTTTCCTGGTAATCCCTTGACAAAGGCAATGCTAACCAGGGTAATAGTTAATAGTATTCAGTAACACTTCCTTTTATAGTCCTGTTGCCCATGTACATATGTACTTATTATAGTAATTACAATTACTGGGTAATAACTAGGTAGTAACCCTGAACCTACCCCTATCACATGTACTTACCTTATATTAGCCAGTACTTTCTAGGTACAGTAAGTATTGTAAAAAAAATATATTCAAGATTTGTTATCACAACATTTTTTCTTTTGTCAAATCAACTTTATAATAATTTATTTAGTTGAGATAACTTATTATTTTGAGTTTCTGATGATTAAATGAATCTCCTTCATTGTATTAACTCACTTTTTCCAGTTCAATCAACTTAAAATTTTAAGGCAACCCAGGTTACTTACTTTTTTTAAGTTAAACCAACAATATTTTTTTACAGTGCATAAGTACACGTAAGGACTGTACTGTAAAAGAAAGCGTTACCGTATATTCTCAAGTCAATGAAAGTTAAACTCGATCTGGCATAGGGTATCACATTTACCTTTGTACGATGAAGTTGTTCCTCAGGCAAACTGTTGATCTTTGAATATGTGAATTCGTCTTGTTTATCAATATAAATCTGCCGAGTTTGGAAGTTGGGTTTCATACATCGCTACACTATTGTCTATGGACCTTCTTTACTCACAAAATGTTGTTGAATTTTGTTTACCTTTTCATTAATGTGATTGTGAACACACCTTTATGTTGATTACCAAAGAAACAAATACAATTTAACTTGACCTTCATTTTAATTTAAGAAAAAAGGCTTGTGGTGTTTTGTTATGGCCAATTGGATGTACAGTAGTTTTAGACAGACAATGTTAGTAAGCAGTTTTACACATTAAAATCGTGTTAACATGCACATTTGTTTGTCTTGTGGCTAAACTATTGAAACAGTGTGTATTTTAACTAATATGAGTATTGTGATTAATCACATCTAACAAAAGTTTTTGTATGTATATATATATATATATATATATATATATATATATATTAGGGATATATATTATATTAGGGCTGTCAAACGATTAATCACTATTAATCGCATCCAAAATAAAAGTTTGTGTTTACATAATATTTGTGGGTGCACTGTGTATAATTATTTATACAATAAAAATACACACACATGCATGTATATTTAAGAAAAAAAGTATTATTTATATATAAAATATTTATATTTATATATTATAAATTATATATAAATTTATATACACTATATACACTCACCGGCCACTTTATTAGGTACCCCATGCTAGTAACGGGTTGGACCCCCTTTTGCCTTCAGAACTGCCTCAATTCTTCGTGGCATAGATTCAACAAGGTGCTGGAAGCATTCCTCAGGGAGTTTGGTCCATATTGACATGATGGCATCACACAGTTGCCGCAGATTTGTCGGCTGCACATCCATGATGCGAATATCCCGTTCCACCACATCCCAAAGATGCTCTATTGGATTGAGATCTGGTGACTGTGGAGGCCATTTGAGTACAGCGAACTCATTGTCATGTTCAAGAAACCAGTCTGAGATGATTCCAGCTTTATGACATGGCGCATTATCCTGCTGAAAGTAGCCATCAGAAGTTGGGTACATTGTGGTCATAAAGGGATGGACATGGTCAGCAACAATACTCAGGTAGGCTGTGGCGTTGCAACGATGCTCAATTGGTACCAAGGGGCCCAAAGAGTGCCAAGAAAATATTCCCCACACCATGACACCACCACCACCAGCCTGAACCGTTGATACAAGGCAGGATGGATCCATGCTTTCATGTTGTAGACGCCAAATTCTGACCCTACCATCCGAATGTCGCAGCAGAAATCGAGACTCATCAGACCAGGCAACGTTTTTCCAATCTTCTATTGTCCAATTTCGATGAGCTTGTGCAAATTGTAGCCTCAGTTTCCTGTTCTTAGCTGAAAGGAGTGGCACCCGGTGTGGTCTTCTGCTGCTGTAGCCCATCTGCCTCAAAGTTCGACGTACTGTGCGTTCAGAGATGCTCTTCTGCCCACCTTGGTTGTAACAGGTGGTTATTTGAGTCACTGTTGCCCTTCTATCAGCTCGAACCAGTCTGGCCATTCTCCTCTGACCTCTGGCATCAACAAGGCATTTCCGCCCACAGAACTGCCTCTCACTGGATGTTTTTTCTTTTTCGGACCATTCTCTGTAAACCCTAGAGATGGTTGTGCGTGAAAATCCCAGTAGATTAGCAGTTTCTGAAATACTCAGACCAGCCCTTCTGGCACCAACAATCATGCCACGTTCAAAGTCACTCAAATCACCTTTCTTCCCCATACTGATGCTCGGTTTGAACTGCAGGAGATTGTCTTGACCATGTCTACATGCCTAAATGCACTGAGTTGCCGCCATGTGATTGGCTGCTTAGAAATTAAGTGTTAACGAGCAGTTGGACAGGTGTACCTAATAAAGTGGCCGGTGAGTGTATATATATATGAAAATATATCTTAAATATATACAAGCAGGTGTGTATATATATAAAATAATTATACACAGTGCACCCACAAATATTATGTAAACACATTGTTTGGATCACATCGTTTGACACCCCCTAATATATATATATATATATATATTACAGTAGTATTATTTAAGATACCTGCTCCTCTTTTTTTATTTTATTTTTAAGATTAGATAATACTGTTTATATTGCAGACTTATTGACAAAATGGAAGGGATGCGTTGAATCTAAAGTTGTCATACTTGGCCGTTCCTCTTTTTGATACGTCAAGTATTCTGACAGTTTAATTTCCTCCAGGTATTCCAGTGCTCATATTGAAACGCGGAACAAAGAAAGAAAGGTTTACTCCTTTAACCATCTCAAACACAAACAATCTAGAAGTCCATCTCAATTCATCCCACACTCTGTCTCTGCCGCCACAGGTTTGGCAAAAACCGCAAAGACGAGAGGCAAGGAGACAAGATGGAGCGGAAGGGGTCCGGCAAGAGCAAGATGGAGGAGACTCAGGCCACCGACGAGGAGATGCGGAGAATGAGGCTAGAACAGGAGAGGTGAGCGCCTGCGTCCCGGTCCCCGTAAAAAGCCTCTCAATTAAACCTAACCACCGCTGCCCGGAGAATTAGCAAACTGTCTAATTAAGTAAATGGCGTCCAGGGAGGTAAAAGTTCTGGGAAAGCTCTTAGATGGCATTGGTGTAAACGGTCGAGAGCTTTTATAACGGTGCATTAAAATGATCACGTATGGATTGTTTGTTTCTTTTGTGCTCCTGAACGGAAGGAAGCGGCCTGATAATGGAGGCTCTTTGGGGCCGTGGACTAAATGGAGGCCTTTCGAGAGGGGACTGAATGAATGAAAGGGGTGTTGTTATTTTTGTTACAGCGTGAGACACATTTTCACTCATTTAACTTCCTCTCTCTCAAATTATTATTGACGGGGCTTCTAGGCAGATGTTCTCTTCTCTCTCTCTCTCTCTCTCTCTCTCTCTCTCTCTCTCTCTCTCTCTCTCTCTCTCTCTCTCTCTCTCTCTCTCTCTGCCACACACACACACACAGATGAAGAAAAGCAGTCATTTTAATTAGATAAAATCTAATATAATGTAATATAATATAAAATAATATAAATTAATATAATATTATATAATATAATAGTGTTTATATTATTATATAATATTTAGTTATTTTATATATACAGTAGAGATCCATTTGGGGATATTTTATCAAAATATGAGGAAATATATATTTGTTTAAATATGAGGGAAGAACGATACACTAAGGTTGGTAAAGGTATTTATCTTCCAAAACTATTTGGCAAAATATAAGCAAATTGTTAAAAAAGTAATTCATACTTTTATTCAAATGGGCTATATGCACGCATAAGTTCCGCATTTGACGTAAGGATGCTCGTCCATTTCCGGTTGTGTAGATTAAAGCGGAGGAAAACCGGAGAAAACGGGATTATGGCAGAGTCTTCAATATTTACTGTCCTCCCGTCTTTGAAACGAAACGTACATACGTTTAGATGTAATTTTATATATAGTTATGTTTATTTAATATCATTTTAAAAAGAAGCATAAACACAACGAGGGGTGTCTGTTTTATCTGTTTTTGTGACTAACGTTTCTTTAGTATAACCATGGAGTATAAAATTCAATATAAATTCTCTGTATTGCATTGGACTCTATGGTCGGCGGAAGTTATCGAGCATCCTTAATCCTTCACCGGAAATAACGCCGTGCATAGAGCCCATTAAGGCTGTCAAACGATTAATCGCGTTTAATCTCATACAAAATAAAAGTTTGTGTTTACATAATATATGTGGGTGCACTGTGTATAAATATTATATATATATATATATATATATATATACACACATGCTTGTATATATTTGAGAAATATTTGTATGTATATACTGTAAATAGATTTATATATAATTTATATTATATATAAATATAAATATTTTATATATAAATAATATTTTTTTCTTAAATATACATGCATGTGTGTGTGTGTGTGTGTATATATATATATATATACACACAAAATAATTATACACAGACATATATTATGTAAACACAAACTTTTATTTTGGATGCGATTAATCGCGATTAATCGTTTGACAACCCTAATTTGAATAAATGGTTTACTTTTGACCTGTGTTTATCAGAGAATCCTGAAAATAAAAATGTATTACTGTTTCCACAAAAATATGAAGCAACTGTTTCCCACATTGATAATAATCATAAATGAGCATCAGATAATCATGTTAGAGTGATTTCTGAAGGATCGTGTGACACTGAAGACTGGAGTCTTAGGAATAAATTACACTTCAAATACAAATTCGTTATAATATCGCAGTTTTTATTGTATTTCTGTACATAATGTTCACATGTATTTGTAGAAATTGCCTTTTAAATGTGTTTGGATCAGCCTTCACACTATACAGCCATAAAACAAATGCACTTTGTTGGTGATGCCACATAATTGAAACATAACAATAGGCTCAAGCCCGTGTTTAGCGGAGGCTTCGCTCGGGCCCTGCGCTGACAGTAAGCCTGCGTCCACTCAAAGGAACATCTGAACGCTGTTTCCAAGCGCTCGTGTCGTCTCTGACTCTGGGAGCCGGGCTTTGGCCGCGGGCCCGACACATTGCCATGCAGCTCTGCCCCAAAGACAGCAGGCTTTCCAGCCCCTGATCTTATGTGTCGACCACCTGGAGCTCTTAGAGATCTCGGGAGAGAAGTGTTGGCCGGCTGCGATGCATTCGCTAACCCCTGCTCTTATTTACACTCTGGATTTGTTTTTTCCCGCATTGTTTAGTTACTTTGTGCTGCTCTTTTTTCCTTTTCTCACCTCTGCCACTTTCCTTAAACTGATAGCGGGGAATCCTTCAGGGAAATCGGTCTGTTATAATAATAATCTGCCCGGCCGGCACACGCTGATGATATTCAAAGTCTCTCACCAGGGAGACTGACAGCTAGGAAAATCAATTACCTTATTTTTAAGGGTGTTATTACACACCGTGCTACAGGTTAGCCCGTCGTGTGTGTGAGTGTGCATACGTGCACTAGCTGGGGCTCTGATTGATTACACGAGACATGGGGACCAGGCCATTTCTACACACTTATGAAATTATAGATCAGGTGATAGGTGGCGCTGATGGCTATTGGAGGTGATGTTTCCAGCAGCGCTAAAACAAGCCACGGGGATCCGGGAAGAAGAGGACGCGGGAGCCAGCCTTCCCCTGACACGGCCGATCGTTAATTCCACCTGACGTTTTGACAGGGGCTTTTAGTGATCCAGAAGGAGAAGGCAGCTCAAAGGTTGGCTAGATTAATTTTCATAACGCGCCACCATTAGCCTATCTATTTCTGGCGAGGAGGGCACAGCCTGCTTTTTAGCACACCTGACCCTCAGGATGTTTATGAAATTCATCTGTATTGTTGATGACTTCATTCTCACAGAATCCTTTCAGCTTAGTTTTAGGCTGATGGTCAGAGTGATGTTAAAGGAAGAGTTCACCCAAATATGTAATTCTATCATTTTGTCTCTCTCATATCATTTTTGTGCCCACAAGCACATTTATACTGATATTATACAGATATTTATGCCCATATTATGCTGATATCGTTCAGCAGCAATGCTATTAAAATGGGAGAATATCAAATTGATTAATCACATAAAATATACTATTTTGTGTTTATATAATATATATATATATATATACTGTGTATACTGTATATACTGTATGCAAACAGTACCATACCATACAGTATACAGCACTCGTATGTAAACATATGCTTTTATATTCTTGTGTGTATGTACATATATATATATATATATATATATATATATATATATGTATATATATTTTTTTTTTTTTTTAACTTAGAAGAACAAGTTTTTAGTAATCAAACTATGTCCTGTAATGTCATATATATATATATATATATATATATATATTTGATGTTTTACTTCCACTTCTCCTGGAAACTTAAGTGAATATGTTTTTTTTTATATTTTTGGAGTTTTGCAAAATATGCACGTTTACCCATTGAGCCTATGGTGAAACTCGAAAAATTAGAATATCGTGCAAAAGTTCATTTATTTCAGTAATTCAACTTAAAAGGTGAAAATAATATGTTATATAGACTCATTACATGCAACGTGAGATATTTCAAGCATTTATTTGTTATAATTTTGATGATGCTGAAAACCCCAAATTCAAAGTTATAATATTGTGAAAAGTTTTTCATGAGCTGAAAGCCATAATCATCAATATTATAACAAATAGAGGCTTGAAATATCTCACTTTGCATTTAAGTTGAATTACTAAAATACTTTTGGACGATATTCATATTTTTCGAGTTTCACCTGTATATATTGCCTATATGATAAGAATTCATATTTTGGAAATTTTTCATTATTGTGTCCTCAAAAAGCATTCGAACTCTAGATAACAAAATATCAAACCAAGTGGCATTAATTTGAATGACAAAAAGCACAAAAATAGGTTTGAAATGATATAACACTCAAACATTAGTGTAGGGTCATTCCTCTTCTGAACCCGGGGACCAGATGACCTTGAGATGAAGTGCAATGCTTTTTTTAAGAGTGGCTTTTTTGGGATAGGAATAATATGAGATTAAAATATGCTCAGAAGCAGCACTGGTGCTCACAGAAGTGATTTGGAGTTAAATTGATGAAGTGTTGCCATCAGTGGCATTTGTTTTTGTCACAATCGAGTAAATTGTAAGCAGCTGCGTAGCAACTTCCAGCAATCCTTCGCTAGTCCTCAGCAAACTGCATTTTCCGTTCCTCATCAAGGGCTTCATCAGAGCCTGACGCTCCAGGAACATGGTGACCATTGTGGGGTCTTGTTTATGCCTGTTGCAGTCCTGTCCACCATATGTAAGTTGACTGAGCGGACCACCATGGCAGGACGCCATTTACAGCATGTGTGTGTGTGCTGGAGTGCGTGGGCAACATAACCGGCTAAAGATACACCAGTGGCTTTCATCCTCCTCTGTGTATTTACATTTGGCTGATCAGGCTTTCTACACACAGCAAAAATGGCCAGAGCAAACATTATGAGAATGGTAAACTACTTCTCATCCAGCATGTATCATGGCTATTAGCTTATCTTCCTGGCTCCATTAGTGTTCATCAGTGACTAGCACAGCTCAGGCTTCCTGACGGCCTCTCCAGTCTTCAGAAAAGCTTCCTCTGCATTTTTTTGAGTTCCTGAGACTGTAATGCTCAGAGACACGGCACTGTTATAATCAACAGCGGTTATCTCAACCAGCTTCCTCTTTTCTTCAGGCGGAAGCATGAACTTTGAGGGTTCACTGATTGTGGGATTGAAAATAGCATTTGGAACGCACTTTATCGTCAACTTTCCCAGCCAAAAGACTCACTATAACCCACTGTACCCACTATAAACCAGCCAAAAGACCCACTAAAACCCACTGTACCCACTATAAACCAGCCAAAAGACCCACTATAACCCACTGTACCAACTGTAAACCAGCCAAATGACCCAACATAACCCACTTTACCCACTGTAAACCAGCCAAAAGACCCACTACAACCCACTGTAAACCAGCCGAAATACCATCTATAGCCCACTATACCCAATATATACCAGCCAAATGACCCTCTATAACCCACTGTACCCACTGTAAACCAGCCAAAAGACCCACTATAACCCACTTTACCCACTGTAAAGCAGCCGAAATACCCTCTATAACCCACTATACCCTATATAAACCAGCCAAAAGACCCACTATAACCCACTGTACCCACCATAAACCAGCCAGAAGACCCTCTATAACCCACTATACCCATTGTAAACTAGCCAAAATACCCACTATATCCCCCTATACCAACAGTAAACCAGCCAAATGACCCTCTATAACCCACTGTACCCACTATAAACCAGCCAAAAGACCCACTATAACCCACTGTACCCACTATAAACCAGCCAAAAGACCCACTATAACCCACTGTACCCACTATAAACCAGCCAAATGACCCAACATAACCCACTGTACCCACTATAAACCAGCCAAAAGACCCACTATAACCCACTGTACCCACTATAAACCAGCCAAAAGTCCCACTATAACCCACTGTACCCACTATAAACCAGCCAAAAGTCCCACTATAACCCACTGTACCCACTTCAAACCAGCCAAAAGTCCCACTATAACCCACTGTACCCACTATAAACCAGCCAAATGACCCAACATAACCCACTGTAAACCAGCCAAAAGACCCACTATAACAGTGTTTCACAACCTTTTCTTGTCATGTACCCCTCATACCCCAAGTGTTCATGGGTAAATCCTTGATTTTGAGTTCATTTTATTCCATATTCTACTGAAACCATTCGGCAGCAACGCTATTAAAATAGACAAATATAGAATCTGTATTTTATAACTGGATCATTTTTTTTTTTTACATATATTTGATGTATATTGCATTGTTATGAAGGATACTGAGGTAATGAGAGCAGTGGTCAATGAATATTTTTATGTTTAGTATTTGTTTTCAATTTAAGTTTTTGTAATGTTTTCATGTGATTTTTTCACATGTCAGCACATATTTAGTTTGAGTATTTGTAGTACTTCAACTTCAACTTATTTTTAGTTAGTTGCCAAGCCAACATTTCTACATTTTTGTTTAACATTTTATTTTATTTTATTTTGTTTTGTTTTATTTTATTTTAGCATCACATTTTTAGTAATGTCTTTATAAATACAGATCATTACATGTATTATTCATACAAATCATATTAAAAATAAGTATTTTTTTTTTCTTTAATCGCTATTTACTAAATATAATAATATAATATAATATAATATTTTTTTATACAAATCTTTCCCAGCCAAATTCAAAACATCTGTGTAAAGTTTTTCCTTTGTGTTCCTATACTTGCCTTATTCATCCATGTTATTTATTCATTCATTCATTCATTCAACTTGATTTATTAATTGATTTTCCATCCCCGATTTTGCAACTCTTTCTCATTAACTCTGCCTGGGATTGCCTTTTGCGTTCCATATATTTTCCAACATTTCATTTTTGACGCATTAATGCGTGTTTCTGGTAATCACAGCTGATCTTTCCCCTCGCATTGAGGCGGTAATTTTGTTACAAAATAATTAGTATTGTCGTTCTGCTTTGTCAACGAGCTCATTATGTCGTGGAGCCTTTGTAACAGTTCACCGCTTGCCTAGACCAATTACCCTCAAAGGCAGATCTCAGGACTGATCGTGGACCAGTTATCTGTATTCCTCTATGTGTGCTTGTGGAAGGACGGCGAGGACCGCATGACGGTTGCTCTGCTGCTGAAACTTGTTTTGTTCATTAGTGTCGGTATATCGAATGTCGAGAAAAGGGATGTTAAAATACACGCTCTCCATGTGGTGAAGTCACACAGACAATATTGGCATGCTTTCTTATTTGCACCTAAAAACTACCAACGGAAGAGTGTGATGTGACTCGCGGCCATTGATGCGAACGCCTCGTTCTCTCGCTAAACTGAATTAAACATTGTTAGACATATGGAGGGAGTGCTTTGGCTGTGTGTGTCTGGAATTTGGCTGTGTCGTAAGATAAACAGT
>NW_024121388.1:460349-587849 GCF_016745375.1 Pimephales promelas | reverse complement strand
CATTTTCCAAACTATCGGTATCGGCAGTTATAATGGCCGATAAATGAATATTTAAAAAATAAAATAAAAACGGACGAAACACGATTCAACCATGTCATGAGTGTTGGAGTTGTATAGTTTGTCCACCAGAGGGCGCTCTACACCGTTCCTGTTGGCAACACTCGTCGAGTTGGTCACGATACATACATTGCTTGAATAACAATTAAAAGAACATCCCCATCAGTTCTCTTAACTCAAATAAATGACAAAATTTGTGATTATCATAATAAATAAGTAAAATATCGGCCGATATATCGGATTTTAAAACCCAAAAATATTTGTATCGGTATCGGCCTTCAAAATCCTTTATCGGTCGGGCTCTACTTTACACCTTGAATATTTACAACATCAAAACCCGCTTACATGCACGTTCTTCACCCGGTTCAGCTTCATAAGCCAATGATGCATGTGATCATGTAAACCCTGCTTTCCTTCATTGGAGTAAAGTCAAGCATAAACCGATCATCACATCTACTGGAGATTTTTGCCCCAGTGCGGATTTCGCCCTGTATGTAAACACATTAAAGGTGTAGCAGAAAAAAAAGATGTTTTTAAAAAATGTCCATGTCTATCTTTCTTCAGTCGAAATGAATGAAAACATTCCAGGATTTTTCGAACTCGTTCATCAAAATGAGCAAATCTTTTTTCATTCAACGAACAAAATGAACGAAATGACTCGGGAAAAGATTTGAAGAGTTCAGATGCAAAAGCCTCTAAATGCCATTTGAAATTTTCTTCTAAAATTATCATTTTTATCAAGCTTGTATATTTAAGTTCAGTAATTTCACTTAAATGGCACTGAAGATTACCTATTAATTGTCATTTAAGTGAAATTACTGAAATTAAATACACAAGCTTGATAAAAATGGTCATTTTAGAACAAAATTTAAAATGGCACTTAGAGGCTTTTGCATCTGAACTCTTCATTTGTTCATTTTGAGAACAGGAGAGTCACGAACGCGCGTCACAGAACAGAGCAAGGCAAGCATTTGAGCTTATAAAAACTTAAACTTTGTTATTTATTTATTAAATGAGCGATCGTTTCGCTTGATAAGACCCTTATTCATCGTCTGGAATCGTTTAAAGCCCTTTGAACAGTTTGCACTGAAACTGTCTTTTGGACCTTGAACCGTTTGGTTCCCATTGAAGTCCATTATATGGAGAAAATCCTGGAATGTTTTCATCAAAAACCTTCATTTTCAACTGAAGAAAGAAAGACGTGGACATCTTGGATGACATCGGGGTGAGTAAATTATCAGCAAAAGTTTTTTTTCTTTTTTTTCTAAAGTGAACTACTTTGAACTAAAGTGAACTACTACTATCCAGTTTTCTGTCTCTTATTGAAGTTCACGCGTCCTCACTGTGTGTTCAAGCGCATCCACACGGAGCGAGTGTTTCGCAGTAAAGGAGGAGGAAATATATCGCAAACTCAGACTCTTTCTAGAATGTAAAAATGATAAAAGTGCACAAGTTGTCGTATACAGTCAAAATGCTGCATGAGAGGAGAATATATGAGCCTTATAACACTTTATTTAACATCACAACCGACAGAACAAATGAAATATTCTGCGTCGGATACGCTAATTATTACATTTTGACTACCAGGATATAACCTGATTTATGATTTATAGACTTGAAAATGTGGCTATTGGTTTGTAAACGCGGACACCAGGTTATTATAATAAGCAGATTTCTGTGAGTTATCAGTGTGTTGGTGTGGATGTAAACGTGCTCATTGAAGACACAAATGTACACTGTAAAAATGAATATGCTTTATCTAATCAATAAAATTGTGGCAACAGATTACAAGCAATATTATTTATTAAATTAAACAAATTAGAATTGAGTAATAGTTAATCAAATTAGCATTCTAATTATTTTAATTTGTACAATTTAATTAATAATATTACACACCAACACACTGCATATTATTTAGTTTCAGTGAACTACAGTAAGGAACCAAATACTCCAGTGTGAAATTGAAGTTGAGTGTGTACAGCCATTCAATTCAATTCTCAGGTAACACTTTACTTGAAGGGGTGTGCACAAGACTGACATGACCTGACATATGCAATGAATATGAAGTAGGGTTTATGACAACTGTCATTAAGTGTCATTCGCTCAGTTATGACCGTTTTAATGCAAATATGACATGTCTTTGTTATGATGTCATTATGTTATCGTTTGTAGAGTTTGCGTCTAAAGCTCAAACGATGTTTCGTGTTTGCAGAATTCAAGCGAAGACGAGGGAGCTCCGAGAGCGACAGGCCAGAGAACGAGACTACGCTGAGATCCTGGACTTCAACCGAACCTTCAGCTCAGACGAGGAGCACACGTACGCTGGCATCGGCTCTCTGGACTCGTCTCTGGACAGCAGTCTGGATCTGAGCCATAACCCCGGTCAGGAGCGTCCTCAGAGTCCTCGGGACCTGCCCGTGCCCATCGAGGCGCTTTACGCTCAGGTCAACAAGCCCCGCAACGGACGCCAACCCTCCACAGACAGGTAAGATCTCCAAGACTTCATTCCTCAGGCATCGTGACGCACAGGCTATATCTGAGCGCTCGGCTGACATAACAGGACAAAAACATGTTCTTGACTTGAAGGACGCAACCTTGGGTGTATATTTCTAAAGCTTTGCATAATGCAACGCTGGCGTGTTTTCGGGCTGTCGTGAGCTGTCAAATATTTATGTTTGTTTGAGGTTGGATGGGGTGAAGGGCACCCTCACTTTTGAAGTTTCTTTTATTAAGAAAGGTTCTCTGCAGTCCTCTGACTAATAGAAGATGTTCTCCCTTTATATTTGTCTCCCTTTATACGTTTTAAAAATGAAAAGCTGCTTTCATCCGCTCTTTGTAGTGTGAAAAAAATGAAAGTCAAACAAACAGTGTTATCAGATTTCTCACCTGTGTCCCAGCGGCTGCTTTTATAGCACTGGTAAATCATTGATAATTCTCTGGATGGGAAGATTTAATAACCAGCAGCTCCTTTATTATCACGGATCATGTCAGATCCGCCAGCGTTCGCCTCGACGTGCACAGAATCTCTGGAAATTGTGAAAGGGAAAGAAAGTCGACTTTATACTACAAAAAAACATCATTTTTCCTTCCTGTGTTTACATATTTTCTATTGACCCTTGTGAAAGAGGAGTAAGCTCAATACTTTTACAATGAGTGGTAACTGTGGAAATATTATGCTTTAATAAATATACTTGCAGTTTTCTATGGAAGCTTGTTTCCTCCACAGAATGAAAAATAAAAAAAGGTAATTGCGCCTTTTTTTCTCACAATTGCGAGTTTACATCTCGCAATTCTGACTTCATTTCTCAGAATTGCGAGATATAAAGTCAGAATTACGAGATATAAAGTCAGAGTTGCGAGATATAAAGTCAGAATTGTGTGATATAAAGTCAGAATTACGAGATATAAAGTCAGAATTATGAGATATAAAGTCAGAATTGTGTGATATAAAGTCAGAATTACGAGATATAAAGTCAGAATTGTGTGATATAAAGTCAGAATTGTGATATAAAGTCAGAATTGCGAGATATAAAGTCAGAATTGTGTGATATAAAGTCAGAATTGTGTGATATAAAGTCAGAATTACGAGATATAAAGTCAGAAATGCGTGATATAAAGTAAGAATTGTGAGATATAAAGTCAGAATTACGAGATATAAAGTCAGAATTGCGAGATATAAAGTCAGAATTGAGAGATATAAAGTAAGAATTGTGTGATATGAAGTCCGAATTGTGTTATAAAGTCAGAATTACGAGATATAAAGTAAGAATTGTGTGATATGAAGTCCGAATTGTGTTATAAAGTCAGAATTACGAGATATAAAGTCAGAATTGTGTGATATAAAGTAAGAATTGTGAGATATAAAGTCAGAATTACGAAATATAAAGTCAGAATTGCGAGATATAAAGTCAGAATTACGAAATATAAAGTCAGAATTGCGAGATATAAAGTCAGAATTACGAAATATAAAGTCAGAATTGCAAGATATAAAGTCAGAATTACGAGATATAAAGTCAGAGTTACGAGATATAAAGTCAGAATTGTGTGATATAAAGTCAGAATTGTGTGATATAAAGTCAGAATTGTGTGATATAAAGTCAGAATTGTGTGATATAAAGTCAGAATTGTGTGATATAAAGTCAGAATTACGAGTTATAAAGTCAGAAATGCGTGATATAAAGTCAGAATTACGAGATATAAAGTCAGAATTGTGTGATATAAAGTCAGAATTGTGTGATATAAAGTCAGAATTACGAGTTATAAAGTCAGAATTGCGTGATATAAAGTCAGAATTACGAAATATAAAGTCAGAATTACGAGATATAAAGTCAGAATTGCGAGATATAAAGTCAGAATTGAGAGATATAAAGTAAGAATTGTGTGATATGAAGTCCGAATTGTGTTATAAAGTCAGAATTACGAGATATAAAGTCAGAATTGTGTGATATAAAGTCAGAATTGTGTGATATAAAGTCAGAATTACGAGTTATAAAGTCAGAAATGCGTGATATAAAGTAAGAATTGTGAGATATAAAGTCAGAATTACGAAATATAAAGTCAGAATTGCGAGATATAAAGTCAGAATTACGAAATATAAAGTCAGAATTGCAAGATATAAAGTCAGAATTGTGAGATTTAAACTATTCTGAGGGGGTAAAGTTAGTCTTTTTTTTTTCTCCCTTAGAATTGGCCTGATAAGTCGCAATTGTGAGTTTATATCTCACAATTCTGAGAAAAGATGTCAGAATTTCGACATATAAACTCGCAATTATGTGTTATAAAGTCAATTCTGACTTTATATCTCGCAATTGTAAGAAAAAAAAGCTGCAATTATTTTTTTCTTTTTTTATTCAGTGGCGGAAACAAGCTTCCATAGTTTTCGGACACAATTGCAATTAAATAAAAAAGTATTATAGTTTAAATTAATATCAAATGCAATTTGTTGAACTTTAGGATACTTTTCGACCCGGTTAAGTAGGACTTTTCATAATTACTTCTATTGTTTTTGCAATATGGTTAAAGTGTACTCCAGCGAATGTATTGACAAACATTTATGTGAACCAAAATACACTTGGATGTCATTTCTATTGAAACTTGTATGACATATATTTGATGTATTGCAATAAGTTGCAAATATATGACATTTAAATGTAATATTGAATAACACACCACAGTTCAAATGTATTTTTTCAGCACATCAAAACATTTGGACTTCTTTAAAGCATGGCAAAAGATTATTAAAACACAGATACTTGTTTTAATAAATGCAATTTAAAGTAAGACTTGATTTGACTATTTTATTAAAACTACACTCTAAAAAAATGCTGGGTTGTTTTAACCCAAATTTGGGTCAAATATGGACAAACCCAAATGTTGGGTTAAAAATGCAATTAAAAAATTTACAGTTGGAAGTTGGGTTAACATTTTAAATGACATTTTTAACCCAACATTTGGGTTTGTCCATACAGTATTTGACCCAAATTTGGGTTGAACAACCCAGCTTTGTTTAGAAGTGTGTTAAGTGGCCTTTTACTTCATTAATATTATGGCATATTACTAAATACCATTTTTTCAAATATACATTTAATGTTTTTTGACGTACACATTCATAATAAGTGCAACTCTTTTCCACAGTGAGAAACAGGAGGTTTGCGTTGGACAGACAAGTTTGAGTCTAAGAGCAGTTGTGAAGTTGTTTCAGCTTTATCCGTCGTGTGTGTCGATGCCGACTTCAGACACTGTATATTTGATGCTGGGGATCGACCAACATGTGTTGTGGTGAAATGAGAGTATTTTTTAGATATATAGAAGCAATATATCCCTCAGTTTCCGTTTGGCTGTTTTACAGTATTTATGACAAATAAACTGCCATCAGTGTATGAGCAAACAAAGGGGAAGTCATTCCAGCATTATTGCAGCGTTCACAACGAGGAATTACCACAATTGCTCTATTAATCTTGTGGTTATGAAATGGTTAGCGGTTAGTTATGGAAATGCTATGAGTGTCTCTTTCCTAAACAGTAATGACTCTCTGTGGGTTTATGGAGGCGCAGTAATTGGCCCGTCACCGGCAGTGCAGCAGAGGCAGTGATTGACATGTGTCACTCTGGGTGTGTGACCTTTCCCAGGGTGCAGTGGGAAGGGGATTATTATTACGTTGCCAACTGCTGTTCTCCCAGCAGGATCGTTCCCTTCCCCCCGACCGTCAGGAGATCACCCGCTTACACCCCCTGCGATCCGGACACAGTGTGAATATGACAAAGTTTAGTCATCTGGCTAATCCTCGTGCCAGTGTCTGTGGTGGCGGTGAAAGGCCAGCGCCGGTCCCCAGAGCCACGACTATTATTGGCAACACAAGCTGCATTCACGCATTTATTTATACTGACTGACTACTAGAGTATATTGCCATAATGTAAGGAGGCATTTCATTTATCCTAATACATACATATATATATATATATATATATATATGAAGAGTTCAGATGCAAAAGCCTCTAAATGCCATTTGAAATTTTCTTCTTTAATGATGATTTTTATCAAGCTTGTATATTTAAGTTCAGTAATTTCACTTAAATTGCATTGAGGATTACCTATTAATTATCATTTAAGTGAAATTACTGAACTTGAACATATAAGCTTGATAAAAATGATCATTTTAGAAGAAAATTTCAAATGGCGCTTAGAGGCTTTTGCATCTGAACTCGTCATATATATATATATATATATATATATATATATATTAGGGCTGTCAAATTGTTTGACGTTTGACTGCCCTAATATCGACAGCAATCGTTTGACAGCCCTAATATATATATATATATATATATAATGCTGGGTTGTTTGAAACATTGACAAACCAGACCGTTGATTTTAATTGTGTCAATTAACATTTTTAGTTTTTTTTCGTCCATATTTGACCCAAAAATAGTGTACACATTGGTTAGAATGAAATTATTTAAACAAGTATAAATAAATATTCATAATAATATTAAAATGTTCTTTATATTGTAAATTATTTACATATTATTTAGTATCATCACAACACCAACAGCAACATTAAGAACAACAACAATAATTATAATGATGCTAATTATAATAATAGGGTAGATTGTTTGATTATTTGTTTACTTATTTACCCTTACTAGGGTAAATTACATTAAATTACATTTAGGGTTAATTACAGGTAAATGTAGGGTAAATTACATTTTTAGGATTAAATAAACAACAACAACTACTATTAATGTTATTATTATTATTATATTTGCCAGTGACTATTTTATTAATGTATTTATTTATTTTGTTTAAATATTAATAAATCAGATGCCTGAATTATTATTATTATTATTATTAGTAGTAGTAGTAGTAGTAGTAGTATATTATAATAATTAGATAATAATAATTCTAAATAATAATTAATCAGATGCCTGAATTATTTTTAATATTATTATATTAGTGACTGTTTTATTTATTTATTTATTTATTTATTTTGCATGTGTTTAAGTTTGAAGGAAGAGAACAATTAGATTAAGTGTTGTTTAATGACGCTCCTGATATTGTAAATTGGAAACTTGCGGGCTTGGAAACAACGGCGGTCCTGCAAGATTCATAATAACTGTTTAATAAATGGCTGTTCTGTGCATATCCCGCTGTTGTTTCTGATGACAAGAAAAGACACGCACTGAAGGATACACAAAAAAGTCCAGAAGATGCATTCATAGAAACTTTGAATATGTGAAATTCATATCACGTTCACTGAAATTAACTACAAATCAGGTTGCTCAAATTCTGTAATCATTTTATGAATTCTTGTTCCTTTTCTATTTATTGATCAAATAATTACCCAGAAGCAAATATAGATGTTTTCAGCTCAGTTTGTGGCATTCTATCTTATTTTATTTCTCTCTAATTGCTGTCCAGGGTGAAGGATAAGCAGGAGTTTAGGAGACTATCAGTGGGTGATCTTAAATACACACAGTACACTGAAACTTCTTTCCTTTTTAAATTAAAATCATAAAATGTTTATTTCAGCAAACAGTCATAAAGCTCGACTCAAACTTGGCATCTGATTACATGCACATCATCTGTGTATATTTTCACTTCACACTGCTTTGCATATCACTTAGAATCAAACGTTTGAGAAATGCGTTGTAATATTTGTCGTCGCTCTGGAATAAATTGCATACTTTCATTTGTGTTTGGCTGCGAGGGCTGTAATCTATGTAAACGGCGTAATGCATTCAAATTCTAGACAGTCACATCACTCGCCCGACTCCCTCAGCGGATCAAAACAAACCCCAAACTAACATTTGCATTTCTAAATGAAAGCTAATAGAAGTTTCACAGCTCGAGTGAACGTCACCTTTAGCTCATTATAAAGAGATACGTGGGATTTGGCGAGAGTTAAAAGTTTTCTCAGGACATTGAAGTGTTTATTCTCTTAAAGAAGTGGCGCAGAGGGAACGTGATTTCATCTCTTCACAGATAACGCCAGTGAGGAGGATTTCCTGTGTAACGTGCACAGAACAGGAAGTGGACCAGACTCAGAGACCTGTCAATCACAGCCAACCATGAGGCCTGGGAACTGCAAAAAATGCTTTCTTATGTGTGCAATAATGTACGAGAGGCTGTGCTGTATCATGAATAAGTCACGGCTGAGGGCGTTGTTAGGCCGTGTGTCCACCAAAGCGTTTTCCAAGCACCTGCACTCTCAGAAAAAAAGGAACAAAAAAGCTGTCAATGGGGTTGTACCTTTTCAAAAGGTAAACTTTTGTCCATTTTAGTTGCTAATATGTACATTTTAGGTGCTAATATGCACATTTTAGGTGCTAATATGCACATTTTAGGTGCTAATATGCACATTTTAGGTGATAATATGCACATTTAGGTGCTAATATGTACATTTTAGGTGGTAATATGCACATTTTAGGTGATAATATGCACATTTTAGGTGCTAATATGCACATTTTAGGTGCTAATATGTACATTTTAGGTGCTATTATGTACATTTTAGGTGCTAATATGTACATTTTAGGTGGTAATATGCACATTTTAGGTGATAATATGCACATTTTAGGTGATAATATGCACATTTTAGGTGCTAATATGCACATTTTAGGTGCTAATATGTACATTTTAGGTGATAATATGCACATTTTAGGTGCTAAAATGTACATTAGGTGCTAATATGTACATTTTAGGTGCTATTATGTACATGTAGGTGCTAATATGTACATTTTAGGTGCTATTATGTACATTTTAGGTGCTATTATGTACATTTTAGGTGGTAATATGTACATTTTAGGTGGTAATATGCACATTTTAGATGCTAATATGTACATTTTAGGTGCTAATATGTACATTTTAGGTGCTATTATGTACATTTTAGGTGGTAATATGTACATTTTAGGTGATAATATACACATTTTATGTGCTAACATGTACATTTTGGGTGCTAATATGTATGTTTTAGGTGCTAATGTACCATTAAGGTACTGATATGCACCCTTTAGGTACAAAAGTGTATCTTTTGAAAAGGTACAGCCCCAGTGACAGCTTTTGTACCTTTTTTTCTGAGAGTGTGGCGTATGTTTTCAATTGTTTTCAATGGGAGCGCCGCGTTTTTTAAACGCCATGAGCGTAATGAGGCACGGAACGTTTTTTTTTTTTTCACGTTGAAGCGCCCAGCGCCCAGCGTTTTTTACTGGTCGCGAGAGTTGAAGAATGTTCAACTTTGGGTAAAACGCAGCACTCATCACTGTCACTTAACATTAGTTAATGCACTGTGAACTAACATGAACGCACAATGAACAGCTGTATTTATATTAACTTACATTAACAAAGATTAATAAACACTGTAACTAATGCATTGCTAAACGTTAGTTAATGCATTTACTAATGTTAACTAATGAACCTTATTGTAAAGTGTTACCATTTTTCCTACTCTATCGGCAGATAATTTAGCATTTTTAAAGCCACAAACTTACTTTTGACATATTTCCCCATAAAACAAGACTTAATATCGTATGCCATTTTTACTTCTTTAGTAAATGCATCTTTATTTGAGGACTGGAAACACGACGGAAATACTAAGACAAGCATTTTTGCAGTGTATCAGAATCTCAGGTCAAATTTCATTCATTTTCCCAAAATCAAAAGAAATGTTTGCATTGCCTCAGTAGAAGTCCAAAGCCCCCGGTGGATCGCCGTGTTAACCCTGTTTGCATTTGTCGGATCCAGCCTTAAGTCGCATAACCCTTTTGTCCCACGTACAGTTCACTGGCTAAAACTCGTAACTCAAAGCTCTTGGCATGCGGTTCTGAGAGTTAGGCGATGTTGAATCTCTGATACGCCTGAGGGGAAGATCTACCACCGCTGTTTACTCCAGACTTCAGTTCGGGAACACACTCTCTATTCCCAGCAATCACTCACATCTGCTGTGACGTTTCATTACGGATGCGTGTCGTGTGGACAAAGAGAGAGAGAATGCATTGACACTGTTAATTTTCCAGCATGCTCAAATAAACCTGGTCACCGTGCATTCGCCACAGCCAGTGCACAAGCCATTGATTTATTGGTATTAAAAGGTGAGGTGAAGCTGTTAACGTGGAGTGTGTCGGATACGGGCTCAAACCGTGGTGCCGTCATGAGAGAGAGTTGCGTGCCGAGGGCTCGTGGGAAAAATTCAATCAACCTATTAGAGGTCACAGTCATGCAAACATCTGCAGCCTGGGATTGTTAACATTTGCATGCGAGTTCTTGTCTACGCGGCAATAACCCATGTCTACAAAATCAATGAAAGCCTTTTTATTTTCTTTTTCTTTTTTGCCCAAAACACATCCAAAGAAGACACCGTTCAGATCTTTGAAGACAAAAACCCTCAGCGGAAACGGAAAAAGCGCTTTATCTGACCATTCTGCAGCTGGATAAATACACTCAGACAATTACCACATGTCTGGGTCCGGTCGGTCTGCGTTTAACAGCGTCCCAGCCGAAGGTCAGAGTGCCAGTAAAGCGTGGAGAGTCCCTGTAAAAGGCTCGGTAATATTGGGCCTGGACTAGTGAACACACCCTCCTGCTTTTACAGTCACTCCATTATCCCGATTCCCCCTTTATTACTGCCGTTTCATTGGTCCCCTTTGAGAATGAATGAAAGGCGGCTTGGAAACGAGTCCAAAACCCGTAGATGTGTGTTAAGAGGCAGTGAGGTTTCATCGCTTTACCTCACAGACCTTAGTCACGCTACATTTCAGATCAATTTGATACGAAACAAAACAAGGTTATTAGAGATGGAAGTACAGCCCGTTCAATATGTTCTGCTGTCGACCAGCCAAACATGCACAAGTGTGGGAAAACATTTAGTGGATAGAATCCTTTTTAAATCGGGTTGTGGAAAAAAACTTGATTTATACATTAGATGTTTATCGGATCATGAAATTATATGGCAGGTGCTCAAAACATAAGACGTCGGGCTTAAAGTGACTACATTGTGAGAAATGCACCAATGAACTGTTTAGTAAAACCTGGAATATGTATTAGGAGAGAAGGTTAAATCTTTTTGTTATGTTGTCTTTAAGTCTAAATTTAGGGATACTAAAGTTAAGCTAATTATTATCATTCAACAGCAGGTGTTTTTGGTGTTTTTTTTGGAGTTGTTTTGCTTTGTTTTTTATTTTGTTTTGTTTTGCTTTTTTTGTTTTCCGTTTTGTTTTGCCTTTTTTGCTTTGTGCGTTTTGTTTTGCAGTGTTTTAATGGTAAGCCATTTTAATTGTAGTTAGTTTTGAAGTGTTTTTTTTGTTTTGTTTAGCATTTTGTTTTGCTATGTGTTTTTTTTTTCTTTTTCTTTTTTCTTTTTACTTTTTGTTTGTTTTGCTGTGCTTTAATGTTAAGCCATTTTAATTTGAGTTAATTTTGAAGTTGTGTTTTTTTTGTTTAGCATTTTGTTTTGCTGTGTTTTTTGTTTTTCTTTTTTTTTCTTTTTTTTACTTTGTGTTTTGTTTTGCTGTGCTTTAATGTTAAGCCATTTTAATTTGAGTTAGTTTTGAAGTCATGAAATTATATATATATTTTTTTTTTTTTTTTTTTCATTTCAGTTAACCGAAATGTCCTCATTTAGTTCATTAGCGTTAGTGATAATAACTCAGTTGTGTGTTGGTGGTCATGTGCGCATCTGAATCTTTAAATCTGAGCCGAGCGAGACATGCCTCTGTCTAAAAGACCTGATTTCAGTCTGTTCAGTTTAACACAGCATTGAAAGAAAGAGTAGTTTCTGCATTTTGCATTTGGATGTCAGAATAATTAATGGTTTGTGTGCCAGGAATCGTTTCGGAATCGAATCACGACATTGGAATGAATTGTGACTTAATGAATGTACAATACTCAAGTTAAAGTCTATTGTCTCACACACACACACACAGTGGGTCGGGTTAGTGTGTGTGTGTGTGTGTGTCACATCTTTGATGCACATGATTTGATTGACAGCTGCTCCCATTAGAGCAAGACTCTGTAAGCTCCTCTATGTCAAGGTGAGATGTGAGAGAGAGAGAGAGAGAGAGAGAGAGAGAGAGAGAGAGAGAGAGAGAGAGAGAGAGAGAGACCATCACCTCTCTACTTCTTTTTTACTCTAAATCCCATATATTCCTGACTTTGCACACTACTAAAAGGATCTCAATAGCTGTTGATAAATGTTAGCAGCTGCCATTTTGTGCTGGTAGCAATTTGACTTTTTGGTTTTGTCTTCTTTATTTGTGTGTTTTGTTATGGGTTTGGGATATGTGATGGTAGGGGACGATAATTGGCCCAGAAGGCCATTAATCCCAACAGACGAGAGCTCTTCACATCTCTGAGCCGACTCTTTGACGGTTCTCCTGCTGTGTTAATGTCTCCGCTCGTGTGGCACTGCACACTTTGACCACTAGGCCATCAGGGAATTGCCTTTCTTTGCATTTTGTGGGATTTTGTAGGCAGAAATGCATTAAAAGCACAACCTCGTGTCTCCAAAAACGCTACTTTTATGGAAATGGGGAAAAAAAAACACTGCATTTTTTAAATAACTTTACACTGCATTGTCAATGTTTATATTATGGCTTTATATATGGCCAGACACTTGCATGAGCCATTATTATATTATTAACATTTTACCAAAACCAAGCTCAAATGGTGTTTTGACCAGAGAATTTAAGAAATCCGTCATTAGAACGGCTGCATCTTTGTTAGTCAGGTTTTCATCAACTTACGGGTTATAAAGTTTATTGTAGTCATAGTCATTCAGTTTGTTTTTGTCATTTGGACCAAATCTCGCTTATTAAAGATACTTAAAGGCAGTATTGGCATTGATGAATGCAATGCTAAGACTCTACCCCACTCCTCAGGTTTTGCTAGGCGGTTGCTATGGTGTTGTTAGGCAGTTGCTAGGGTGTTCTGGTTGGTTGCTATGGTGTTGCTAGGGTGTTCTGGGTGGTTGCCAGGCGGTTGTTAGGGTATTCTGGGTGGTTGCTAGGGTGTTTTAGGTGGTTGCTATGGTATTCTGTGTGGTTGCTATGGTAAACTAAACTAAAGTAAAACACAATACAATATAATGCGTGGTTTAAAACATGTTTTTAACATAATGCATTGAGCTCTGTTTTTACAGACTAGTCTCAGAGTATGTAGTATATAATTTGATATAATTTCAATCAATGTTGTGTCACAATTTGTCACATTACTGTAGGGAAATAGGTTGTGAATGCTGTTTCATGTGGACTTTATTATAGAAAATAGTTAAATTGGCCTAGGGGAGTGTGTTGGACTTCCCGTATCCGAAACCCTCTGAGGTTTTCCAGCCGTGGATTCAGAGCTCGTCAAGTCATCATTTTACTCCTGGATGCAGTATCGCTCTGTCATAAAGGCATTTTCCTCTCCCATTACAAATGAGATTATGAGATTTACTTACCCGATATTGCAACCGCAGCTCTATTGCATTAGCAGCATATATTCACCTCAATTAATGTCGAACTAAAAGTTAATCTTAATTGCGGTGGTGATTTTACTTTATTTATTGTCATTTGTTCTCTTCTTAAATCAATTACAGCACCATTATATCTCTGCGCATCTGGAGTGCACTCGTTTAAATAGTTTGTGTTAATAATTCATGCGTAAATATATGAACTCTTGGAGATGGTTTCATATGTTGATGTGCGTGAATGTTTAATCTGTTCTTTCATTAAGCCCGAGGGAAAGTATTATCTCATATATATGTCTGAAGCACACAGTCTTAATGGCGCTGGCTTTGATTACGGCAGTTTCAGATGCTGACATCAGCAGCAACACGGCCGTCTCTCTCGCTCAGGACTCTCCGGCTGAGATGGCCTGCTTCGAGACCTTGCTTTTCCTCTCGGTTCTTTGTTCATGAAAACAGGCTAGTTTAAACGAGTGTGTGTGTACCTACTATATTTGTAACTATATTTTGGGGACAAATTTGTACCCAGAAGTGACCAAATCCTGACAATATCTACAAAAACTCCTTTAGGGACGTCCTCAGCTGTAAATCTGGTATACAAATAAAGTAATTGAAGGTAAAAATGTACGAAAGTTTTGTGTGATGGGTAGGTTTAGGGGTCGGGTTAGTGTGTGTGTGTGTGTGCGATGTTTTGGTTTAGGGGTCGGGTTAGTGTGTGTGTGTGTGTGCGATGTTTTGGTTTAGGGGTTGGGTTAGTGTGTGTGTGTGCGATGTTTTGGTTTAGGGGTTGGGTTAGTGTGTGTGTGCGCGATGTTTTGGTTTAGGGGTTGGGTTAGTGTGTGTGTGTGCGATGTTTGGCTTAGGGGTTGGGTTAGTGTGTGTGTGTGCGATGGGTAGGTTTAGGGGTCGGGTTAGTGTGTGTGTGCGCGATGTTTTGGTTTAGGGGTCGGGTTAGTGTGTGTGTGCGCGATGTTTTGGTTTAGGGGTTGGGTTAGTGTGTGTGTGCGCGATGTTTTGGTTTAGGGGTTGGGTTAGTGTGTGTGTGTGCGATGGGTAGGTTTAGGGGTCGGGTTTGTGTAGGTTTAGGGGTCGGGTTTGTGTGTGTGTGTGTGTGTGCGCAATGTTTTGGTTTAGGGGTGGGTTAGTGTGTATTTGTGTGTGTGATGGGTAGGTTTAGGGGTCGGGTTAGTGTGTGTGTGCGCGATGTTTTGGTTTAGGGGTTGGGTTAGTGTGTGTGTGCGCGATGTTTTGGTTTAGGGGTTGGGTTAGTGTGTGTGTGTGCGATGTTTTGGCTTAGGGGTTGGGTTAGTGTGTGTGTGTGCGATGGGTAGGTTTAGGGGTCGGGTTAGTGTGTGTGTGCGCGATGTTTTGGTTTAGGGGTCGGGTTAGTGTGTGTGTGCGCGATGTTTTGGTTTAGGGGTTGGGTTAGTGTGTGTGTGCGCGATGTTTTGGTTTAGGGGTTGGGTTAGTGTGTGTGTGTGCGATGGGTAGGTTTAGGGGTCGGGTTTGTGTAGGTTTAGGGGTCGGGTTTGTGTGTGTGTGTGTGTGTGCGCAATGTTTTGGTTTAGGGGTTGGGTTAGTGTGTATTTGTGTGTGTGATGGGTAGGTTTAGGGGTCGGGTTAGTGTGTGTGTGCGCGATGTTTTGGTTTAGGGGTTGGGTTAGTGTGTGTGTGTGCGATGTTTGGTTTAGGGGTCGGGTTTGTGTAGGTTTAGGGGTCGGGTTTGTGTGTGTGTGTGTGTGTGTGTGTGTGTGCGCGATGTTTTGGTTTAGGGGTTGGGTTAGTGTGTATTTGTGTGTGTGATGGGTAGGTTTAGGGGTCGGGTTAGTGTGTGTGTGTGTGTGTGTGTGTGATGGGTTGGTTTAGGGGTCTGGTTTGTGAGTGTGTGTGTTTGTGTGATGGGTAGGTTTAGGGGTCGGGTTTGTGTGTGTGTGTGTGTGAACTCACATTCAGTCCAGTTTAAACAAGTGTGTGTGTGTTTGTGTGTCGCTGCTGAGTTGTGGTGATAATCCAGAGCCGCTCACAAATGCGTTGTGCGCTGATAGCCTGTGGTGTCTTGGAGGCGAAAAGCGAAGTGAATTATCCAACATGTCCGGTTTCATCCCTTGGTCCGTTTTAGCGAGAGGCCCTCTGGGATGGACAGGAGAAGATGGAACGAGAGTCGAGCAATTTATTCTCCGTTTGCACCATTACTTTCATTTAGGAAAGCAAACAGACTGAAACGAGAGCGGCGCGCACATCCCAACTACCTCATCGCACACGTATGCAAACACACACGGGAGCGCCGACAGAAACGGACGGCCTCATTAGAATGCATGTACAGTATGTTTGAGAGACACTGAAAGATGCTCTAATGAACTTCCAGCGGGAAGATGAAAGCTGGGAACGCATTGTGCTGGCCTGCCAGATGAAACGCAATCAAAGTGAGTTTCTTCGTCCCACATCTGGGCTCAAAGCTCAGCAAACACACTCTTCATCTCTGACTGCACCCGGCCAAACAGAACCTCTGCTGAATACACAAGGGTGGGAATGAGTTTACTCTCATTTTAAAACTAATTCTACGCTCTATTAACACTGTTTGGTTTGTGCAAAGAGAGACTCGCCTTAAAATATCAGTGCACGTCCAGTTCTCACTGTTAACTAGTTTCTTATTAGCATGCATATGACTAGGATATTGACTGTTAAAGCACATTTTAATGCCTTATTCTGCATGAACATTTTCTATATTCCTAATCCTTATACCTAAACTTAACAACTACCTTAATAACTAGTATTAATTAGCAGTTTATTGAGGCTAAAGTCGGTTAATAGTGGGAATTGGATCCTAAACTAAAGTGTGACCATATACAGTATGTATATACACTCACCTAAAGCATTATTAGGAGCACCACACTAATACTGTGTTTCACCCCCTTTCGCCTTAATTCTACGTGGCATTGATTCAACAAGCCTCCTTTAGAAATGTTGGCCCATATTGATAGGATAGCATCTTGCAGTTGATGGAGATTTGTGGGATGCACATCCAGGGCACGAAGCTCCCGTTCCACCACATCCCAAAGATGCTCTATTGGGTTGAGATCTGGTGACTGTGGCGGCCATTTTACTACAGTCAACTCATTGACATGATCAAGAAACCAATTTGAAATGATTCCAGCTTTGTGACATGGTGCATTATCCTGCTGGAAGTAGCCATCAGAGGATGGGGACATGGTGGCCGTAAAGGGATGGACATGGTCAGAAACTTTGCTCAGGTAGGCCGTGGCATTTAAACGATGCCCAATTGGCACTAAAGTGTGCCAAGAAAACATCCCCCACACCATTACACCACCACCACCAGCCTGCACAGTGGGAACAAGGCATGATGGATCCATGTTCTCATTCTGTTTACGCCAAATCTGAATGTCTCAACAGAAATCCAGACTCATCCGACCAGGCAACATTTTTCCAGTCTTCAACTGTCCAATTTTGGGTAGCTCTTGTCACCTCTTTTTCCTATTTGTAGTGGAGATGAGTGGTACCCGGTGGCGTCTTCTGCTGTTGTAGCCCATCCGCCTCAAGGTTGTGTGTGTTGTGTCTTCTTCACAAATGCTTTGCTGCATACCTCGGTTGTAACGAGTGGTTATTTCAGTCAAAGTTGCTCTTCTATCAGCTTGAATCAGTCGGCCCATTCTCCTCTGACCTCTCGCATCAACAAGGCATTTTGGCCCACAGGACTGCCGCATACTGGATGTTCATTCTTTGTAAACCCTAGAAATGGTTGTGTGTGAAAATCCCAGTAACTGAGCAGATTGTGAAATACTCAGACACCAACAACCATGCCACGCTCAAAATTGCTTAAATCCCCTTTCTTTCCCATTCTGACATTCAGTTTGGAGTTCAGGAGATTGTCTTGACCAGGACCACACCCCTAAATGCATTGAAGCAACTGCCATGTGATTGGTTGATTAGATAATTGCATTCATGAGAAATTGAACAGGTGTTCCTAATAATCCTTTAGGTGAGTTTATATTCTGTGTATATAGATTTAACATAAAATGCACAATATATCAATAACCATTTGGAAGACGCCCCTCATGAAATTAAACATGCATGCAATGAGGTCATGTGACCAACACAAAGTCATGTGACAATGTAGCATACTAGTTTTTGAAATCACAATTAAATACTGCTTCACATCCTATTTTTTATATTCTGTACATACATATAATCTGTATGTTACTGTTCAAATCTGAACATGGCTTTTGTCAATAAAGGCGCAAAAAATAAAATATTTCAAAATTTTAAATGCGTGTATTAAGGCGAGTAAAATATAATGACTAATGCGTATTGTAGACTCTGGGAGCATTTTTAATAAAGCAGCCTATAAAATTGCATCATTTGTGGTACAAATAATGTCTAAAATGCAATTAGAAACTAAGACGAGTTATTTTCTTCTTGCCCCGGGATGTTATAAAAGCAAATACAATCAAGAGAGGAATGCCTAGTGCTTTATTCGATTCCTGATGGCAAAAAGATCTCATCTTTAACCCTGCGTGACTCCATGACGAATGCAGGCTCATATCCAGTGTTTTATGTTTGAGAGAGACCTGTGCTTAGATATTAGATATCGCCGTAATGGCCTTTTCTGGGTCACCGACGGTTCTTTCTATTTCCCGTCTTCTACTGTACGTCTGAGATCTTCTCGACAGTTTTCATATGATGGATAACCCAATTCGCTAACGCAATCACAGATCCCTCAGCTAGCATAACATCCCGGCTCTCATTCCCCCGTCACACACGCCTCCCCCAAAAATAGCGTCAGTAATAAATGTGATTGGAAAAGCAGGAGTGTGATGGAAGAGTGCAGGGCGATCTGAAATCACAGCAGAGGATTTACTGTCTCCCTCTTTACGCTCCTTCTTCATTTACTTCTCCGTCCTACGGTATTCCCCCACTCACTTTTGCTGTCTTATCTATGTCCTTTCTTTCTGTGCTCGTGTGCGCACCCGTCCTCAGAGGATCTCCATCTTGTTTGTTTGATACTGTCGTCTCAGCTTTCTCACGTTTCACATTTGTTTCGCTCTTGTGTTTCTTGGTTTCTTGCCAGGTAGGCAATCTGTCTGAGTTGTTCCCAATGTTATCAAGAACTCATGTTTGATAGTTTCAGGCTGGACGATATATGGAATATCCATTGCATACAATGCAAACAAATAATAATAATATTGTGCATATTGTGATAATTTTTAGCTTCCATACTAGATCACACCAAGTCGCTTAGTGATGCATCTTATCATTGTCCGAAAATCATCTTCAGATCATTTTAGTCAGTTATATATATATATATATATATTAGGGCTGTCAGTTAAACGTGTTACTAAAGCTTTAAAATTTTAACGGCGTTCATTTTTTATCGCGGCGTTCATATTTCATTTTTTATTGACCCCCTCGTCAATATCAGGACCTCGTCACCCTTTTATTGACAGTGTTACATTATGTGAGAGATTATTTGCTCCAAATGAGAATGTTAGTGTGAAATTGAACACAGTATATGCCAATGTTGTTTTTAATAAAAAAAATGTGCGATTAATTGCGATTAATCGCAAGTTAACTATGACATGAATACGATTAACCGCTATTAAATATTTGAATCGTTTGACAGCACTAATATACGGAGGCGTATTGCATTCACTTGAAGAAAAAAAACATCTACTCTGTTTTTCTGAATTAATGAGTTAATTTTTTATGAGAAAAAAGTTTTTGCCCTGTTTTTTTGAATTAACGAGTTAATTTTTCATGGATTTTTTTTTTTTGCTCTGTTTTTCACAGAGCAAAAACTTTTTTCTCAAGAAAAATTAACTCATTAATTCAGAAAAACAGAGCAAAAACTTTTTTCTCATAAAAAATTAACTCATTAATTCAGAAAAACAGAGTAGATGTGTGTGTGTGTGTGTGTGTGTGTGTGTGTGTGTGTGTGTGTGTGTGTGTGTGTGTGTGTGTGTGTGCGTGAAAGTTATATAAAAAATTATATATATACTATATATATAATTTTTTTATATAACTTTCACATTTATGTATTTATATTTACACACACACAACAACAACAATTTTTATATTTGTTGATTTTAATTACATTTCTTGCTGACCAAAGACCCACCATTTATGAACCCACCAGTTCATACATTTTGTGATAATATTTTTTATAACACTAATATTGTATATATAGTTCCCAGTGTTGTAGTACTCGAGACTCGGACTCGGTCTCGAGACCATATTTTAATGGTCTCGGTCTTGTCATGGACTCGTGTGCATTTGGACTCGGAATTGACTCGTACTCGAACATTTTTTTTTTTAGGACTCGGACTTCTTCCCGAGTCCACTCGAGTTCAATTAAAAATATTTTTCATGATTATTAATGTATGTTAATAAAATATTTCTTTAAATTGATTGACACGCCCAGTGATTGGTGATTTTCTAGTGCACAACTGCGCATGACAAATTGTAATAAAATTACTTTCAACACCACCTACTAGGCCTATGTGGCCTTTTTACCCTAAACTGGTCATATTTTTAAACTCTAAATAAATTCAGTAAAAAAAAAAAAAAGGATTTCTCTAAGTAAATAAAAGTAAATTAGGTAATCAACCCTCACTGGTCTCGGTCTCGACTCGGACTCGACCGTCTCTCGTCTCGGACTCGACTCTCTATGGACTCGGTCTTGACTCGGACTCGACTGTCTCTGGTCTCGGTCTCGACTCGGACTCGAGTGAGGTGGTCTCGACTACAACACTGATAGTTCCAAACACAGTGGCATCAACTCTCACCCATCTTGGAGACAAATGGGTCATATGTGCTAAATAGATCTTTATACTTGCTTTTGCCCTCTGTCTCTATTGTATCATTCCTCTCAGTCTCTCACTCTGTCTGTCTTATAATGACCAGTTTGATTTGGCCCTCGTTGTCCCCTGGCATGCGTGGTTCGCTCTCCCTCCACCGGCTCTCTCCGCTCCTGGACTGGTTTGGACAGGCCGAGTGAGACGTAGCTCTTCAGAAGCTGGCTGGAGTTGGACAGAACTTGGCTAGAACGTAACCAGTTCTCATGCGAAGTATAGAAACGTATGCCAACACTCTCTGTGTCACACACACACACACACACAATCCGCTGGCTCCTTTGACGGGGTGTAAACAGACAGGTACTGCAGGAGCCACTCCTCATGGTTTTTTCCCCTTTTCCATTAGTAATAGACTCGAGCTACATCTGCCGTGCAGATGGATGAGTTCGAAATGGATGTTTTTCTATCTGCATAATCTAATTCGGATGACTTTGGAGGTCTACCATAAACAAATGGCCATAAGTGGTTTCTTCAGATTTCAAAGGGAAAAGAATCAAACTTCATTGATTGATTTTGCCTTTCACAAGAACTGAGTTTCCGATTTCTTCATTGAAGCTAATTCAACTCTAGAACGCATAAAGGGGGTGAAACTAACCCAATTTCATTTTCCTTCCAATTTTTCCATCACCCCGAGTCAATAGTAATACTTTATTTTCGTTTCTTGACACGATTCATTGGTTGGCAATTGCCAATTCTATAGACATTACAAACAAAAGAGACAATTCTGTATTTGTAAAATGGTACTTATTTACTAATATTTACTCATTTATATACTAGAGCATTTTGTCCTAAATGTATTTACTAATTTGCCTTTTTTTAATATCTTTATCATCCTCATTATTTATGCCTTTTTCATACATACACTACCAGTCATATTTGTGTACACACCTGAATGAATGTGTCTTATGATCTAATGGAGCATGACGAGGAGATGTGTCCAGGCTTTTCCTTGGTGTCCGGATCGTATTCCCTCCAAAGGCAGGGTAGATTTGTGCATAAACACGTTATAGTTCTGAATTCAATTGGACCTATAATTATGTTATTAACATTGCTTATATGTGCATTATAAGTGAACGAATGAACATTATTGGAAAATTTGAGCAATCACATTCTTAAATGATTTCATTGCATTGAAAATACAGAAAACCTCGCTCATTGATGTAGTATTTTGGGTCATGCATGCTGGAATTAAGTCAATAGACATGAAGTTCTCTTGCAGTCGTAGTTTTTTATATAACGCCACCAGTTTTGTATGAGCGTGTTGGTTTACATCTGAAACCCACTGACTGTTTACCGGGGCTTAATTTAATTTACCTTGCCCACCGCTGTGCCAAGCGGCTTGAGTTCGTCTCCTTCTGAGCGAATGGAATTAGTTTGCTATTTTGAAGCGTATCTCAGTTTTCTCTCATTGTTTCACGCCATTGTCAATCAAATCCCCTATTCCGGACAAGCTCCCGGCTGTAAATCGGATCACAGACAACTCCCATTGTAATTCAAAGGGTGCAAGCTTGTAGAATCAGAGGAGTGAGAAATAACATGTTTCCCAGTTGATTAAAGCACCGCCGGAATTTGGGAGGAAAAAGAAGGATTTATCGGCACTTACAAATGATTGCGACTACTCGGCAGAACGGCTTTTGTCAAGAGTGTAATGGTTCCGTTTGTTTGCTAACGGCTTCTGCTTGAGGATGAGTTTGTGTTTCTGTCATGGAGGGATACGTCTCTATGGATATATTCTTAGTTCAGGGATTTGCCAGTTATTATGTTTCTTCTGGAGGGTTCATATTTGTTGTCTGTTAGCAACTGGCAAACTCTCCTCAGAAGAGCTAATGTAAGATCGCTGTTGTTGATTCCCACAAAAGCGCCTCAATCATGAGCCGAGGAACTCGGATAGATGACTAGACCATTGATGACTAGACCAGTGCTAAGTGTAGTTCACCAGTGCATACAGAGGCACTGAGAACTCCATTGGGAAGACCGTCTGCATTTAAAGAGGATCAGTTCTGTTCATTATGTTCATGTTCATCTTTCTTTAGTGTGTATTGTTGCTGTTGAACACGAAAAAGCTCTATATCAGTGTGAGTGTTTCTAACTTCCGTGAAACTCATTGTAGTCTTGAGTTTCTTCCGGGAATGAACACGTCACAATGTTCCTCATTATAATAATTAATGCGCAGAATAAAGGGGCGGGGCCTGGTTGAGTTAGTCAGTAGTGTGTTAAACTGGTGGTTATGGTAAGGGGTGGGACATTTCCCAAACCCACTCGAATAGTGCAAGGACCCATGAAGACTTGGGGTATTAGGGGTATTAGGGGTGGATGACAAGAAAAGGTTGCGAAACACTGTTATATTGGGTCTTTTGGCTTGTTTATAGTGGGTACAGTGGGTTATACTGGGTCTTTTGGCTGGTTTATAGTGGGTATAGTGGGTTATAGTGGGTCTTTTGGCTGATTTATAGTGGGTACAGTGGGTTATAGTTGGATTGGCTAGTTTATAGTGGGTACAGTGGGTTGTAGTGGGTCTTTTGGCTGGTTTACAGTGGGTACAGTGGGTTATAGTGGGTCTTTTGGCTGGTTTATAGTGGGTACAGTGGGTTATAGTGGGTCTTTTGGCTGGTTTACAGTGGGTACAGTGGATTATAGTGGGTCTTTTGGCTGGTTTACAGTTGGTACAGTGGGTTATAGTGGGTCTGTTGGCTGGTTTACAGTGGGTACAGTGGGTTATAGAGGGTCTTTGGGCCAGTTTATAGTGGGTACTGTGGGTTATAGAGGGTCTTTTGGCTGGTTTACAGTGGGTTTAGTGGGTTATAGAGGGTCTTTGGGCCAGTTTATAGGGGGTACAGTGGGTTATAGAGGGTCTTTTGTGAATAAAGTGAATAATAAGTCATTTTTAAACAGAACAGTAGAGATGATAAGTTCATCTGGAGGCTAAATGGCTAATAAACTTCAAGGGATTTGTGGCTTAATTGTTTAAATGATGACCAATAAAGTATAAAATTATACACCAAAGTCAACCAAAACCATTTTTTCTGTTGTATTATGGGGGTTTGATTGATGGCAGAGATGTACAAGTAGGTCTAACTCTAAGCTCTAAATTAGGAAAATAAACCGAAAAATGCTTGTTAATGCAGAAATGTTAGTTCACTCTCTGGTGATCTGTTTATGTCACGAATGGGACATGAGAGCTAATAACAGCACATAGACATATACACTAGATGTCACCTTGGGGTTCTAAGCATGTGTCAAAACCGCCGACATTTTGGAATGCCATTTTGGAACAGGAACCATCACATTCATGATGATTTATGGTGATTTTATTTCCGTTAGAACATTAAAGTGGAGGGGCTCGCCTGTTCCAAGATGGCGGCTCTATTGACGCATTCGTTCTAATGAACTGCCATAGCCAGGTGACATCTAGTGTATATATCTATGATAACAACAGCGCTAATGAAGCTACACTCTTAGAAGAAAAGGTTCTATATAGAACCGTAAAAGGTTCTATCAGCGCTACGTATTTGGAACCCCTAAAAGGTTCTATACACTCTTAAAAAAAGGGTTCCTCTGGGTTCTATATAGAACCCTGGTGTAACATACTTGGGCAATAGAACCTTTTACCAAAAAAAAATGGTTCTATATAGAACCATTTTGGAGTTCCATATATGAAGCGGGGGATGGAACTATTTCTGGTTCTAAATAGAACCATTTCTTCTCAGAGTGTAACCCAATTGCTCTCCTCTGGCCTGAACCTCTTGCAAATACTTAACAATAAAATTGGAAAATGTTTTCCTCTCTTCATCCTCAAAGACAGTTTGCGCTCTCATAAACATGCGACAGGTCTCAGAATAGATTAACACACACACTCTTAATTGTTAGTGTACCGCTATCTCTTCTGTATTAAAGGATGAACCGACAAGAGAACAGGCCTATATACAATATTGTGATGAAACATTAAAAGCCACGGGGGGTCGTCTATCATTATAAACCCTCGACATGCTAATTTCTGCTTTGTTTTCTGCTGTGTTAATAGCCGTGTTTTACTGTTGCTCACGGTGCCAATTAAACCGACTGCTTTTACGTCCTTTGTCGAGCCGTTGGGATTGTGGTTTGAGCATTGAGACATGAAGGTACTCTTCGTGTGCTGGTACTCAGGTGTGATCGAAAGGTGTGCATGTTGACAGTTTAACAAGCTTTAAATATTTCACCAGGATGATTGTGTTGGAACATTAGCTGCGTTTACATTACCCTTCAATTTGCGCAAATAGGAATTGCGAAATGAAAATACGCTCAATGGAAACACATCAATTTCGTAAAAACTTCCATTTATCGCAAAAAAAAGTTTTTTTACGCTCGCATGAGGAGGTTTTTCAGGCAATTCGAAAAAGGATTTTTTTTCCCCGCAAAACTGCAATGAAAACGGGTTTTGCGCATATACAGTCACCTGACTTAGAAGACGGAGTGTGTTTTGGGTCCGTGTCCGCTAATAATAATTATCATCATTATTATAACATTTATTAGGCTACATGTAGAAGACGCTTTTATCCAAAACATGAACAAAGCAATTCGTCATATTTAATTCATAGTACAGGTTGGACAATAATAATAATAATATGGCTAAGATTATCACAAATATACACATGACGGAAAAAAGACGTTTTAGTCGCGTAACACCGGTTAATGGAAATGCTGTCATTTCGCAATAGTTTTTTTATCGACATTTAGAAAATATCGCAAAATTTTTGCGCAAATCTGTAATGAAAACGCGCCTATTGACTGAGGAAACCGACTGCAGATGGTTTACGCTAATTATGCTTTAGCGCTCCTTGTGGTAACGCTGAGAATAGTCCGGAAATGAGTCGTGTTCAGATACATATCAAAATGTCATTTTGTGAAGGGTGTTTTGGAACTGATTTTGCTTGATGATTGATCAGTGCACGTTATTACAAAAATGTTTTTGTTTTCATAATTAAACATATAATCAGAATGTATTCTCCCCTTTGAAAGGATGTTTCTGCTGATTTTACTGTGGGAAAATTGTATTTTAATTTATATTGATACATTGTCAACACTGTAACATTAGTTAATGTTTGAATACATAATTTAATTCATGTATTTACAGCATTTGTATTCATAAAAAATACATTTCCATTCAAAAGTTGTTTTTAAGTTCAAGGACGCATTAAACTCATCAAGAGCGACAGTTTCAATGTAACAATATATATTATATATATATACATTTTTTTCTAAATTTTATTTTTTATAAAGGCTGTTTCTTAACTCAAAGTCAACACTGACAAAAACAACAACAACAACAATAATTTAAGCATATTAAAATGATTTCTAAAGGATCATGTGACTATGAAGACTGGAATAATGATGCTGCTTAATCACAGGAATAAATTACACTTTAAAATATATGAGGGCTGTGCAAAAGTTAATTACGATTAATCGCATCCAAAATAAAAGTCTCTGTTTACATAATATATTTGTGTGCTGTATATAATTATTTTGTATATATAAATACACACACATGCATGTATATATTTAAGAAAATATGTTATTCATATATAAAATATTTATATTTATATAATATAGATTATGTATTTATAAATATATACAGAATTTAACCGCAAATAATTCTTAAATATATACATGCATGCATAGGTATTTATATATACAAAATAATTATATACAGCACACACAAATATATTATGTAAACACAGACTTTTATTTTGGATGCGATTAATCGCAATTAACTTTTGCACAGCCCTAAAATATATTCAAATAGAAAATGGTTATTTTAAATTGTAATAATATTTCACAGTATTGCTGTTTTTACACAATACAAAAATACATGTTAATGTGTAATTTATTGAAATTGAGATGTTCAAAAACTGAGATAAATACATTCTGTTAAAGTATTATGCAATGTTAACAATTATACTTATAATATTGTAGTATGGTCCCATTAAATAAATAAACAAACAAACTAACTCCAATGCCAGAATTATGTCCTGTTAAATACTGTTTCATATGTGACATTGCACATGTTAAGTGCTTTCCGCTGCCGGGAGAACGCTTCCGTCTGATCCGACGGCCTGCGACGATTAAATTGTTTTTCAAGAGGAGAAGCGTTGTCGGGCCGCCGTGTTTCTATTGTATACGAGCACAGGTGGACATAAAGAGAAGTAAAGAGCTTCTCGCTGTTGGTTGATGGCAGTACAGGTGGTCTTTGACTATAAAACACACACACACTGTTGCTCTCTTTTATTCCTTTCACATTTTTCAATTTCACTCATAATCTGTCTTTGGCAGACAATGAATAAATGCATGACGAGTCAAACACTGTTTGAGATGCTACCTGTAAAGCTTTAGACACAGCCAGTGTGAAGACGAAGATGAAGGCTCCCCGTTATGATATTCATGAGTTGTGTCTGACGCATCGCCGCGTTCTTTGTTAGTGCAGACGACGCTTTGTCTTTCTCCCAGACTGATTGAATGTTGTGTGTGTGTGTGGGCAAATATCGAACTTCAATTTACTTCGAGTGTGCCTGGAAACCTTCATTAGAAACATTCCAGACCGTTCAAAACGCATTCTCCATCCCTGACATGGTGATGGGATGTAAAAATGTTCTTGACATTAAAGCTAATGCGTCTCCCAGGCTTTGGCAGTAATAGCCAGCCCTTAAACTTCAGGTCAGATGTGAAATTAATTGCACACGTTCCTACGTTTTTGTACAGATCATAATAATTGGACTCAATAAAACGTTGATAGTCCAATCACATTGGCAGATGACATCGTACCCAATCAGAACTATTTTTATTTTTTTTTAACTGATATAGTGGCGGATGAATCTAAATCCACATTTTTATGTAATTTTTGTGAGCCTGATTACAAAAACAAAAGTGTCACCGTTTAAAGCCATGTCTCAAGTACACATGATGTTCTCATTATAATTTGATGTAGATACTGTATGACTGACTTGATTTGCATTCCCATCATATTTCAGGCATTTCAAAACCATCATATCTCAGCTGAAGGAAAAACCCATTATTTATCGACTTTAATAAATCCGCCTCATTTTTTTCATTTGGCCGATAACGATAACATTAAATATGAACATATATCGGCTGATACCGATGTGGTGGCCGATATATCGTGCATCCCTATTTTTTTACCTAATAAAGTGTCCGGTACACATTCATTCTACATTTTACCATGGGTTTAGGCATTTGAGCTTATAAAACTTTGTTATTTATTTATTAAATGAGCGATCGTTTCGCTTGATAAGACCCTTATTAATCGTCTAGAATCGTTTAAAGCCCTTTGAACAGTTTGCAGTTTGCACTGAAACTGTCTTTTGGACATTGAACCGTTTGGACCCCATTGAAGTCCATTATATGGAGAAAAATCCTGGAATGTTTTCATCAAAAAAAAAAAGGAACAAGCATAATTAAATAATACTGTACGGAGATCTGTAGAAATACAGATAATGTCCTGGCAGAAAATGACCAGCATGTATTCTGTAAAGTTTACAATCCAAGGTCGTTCCAGCCTGATTTATCATGCAATGCATCATGGGATACTTTCTGCAATGTGTTGTAGTGACTCTTGTCTCAGAGCCGGCCCTTCCCATGACCTCTCCAGAGGTTTCTTCTTTTCACAGCACACAACTTCTGCAATTTCTGCTTATAAAAAAACACAGACTCCATCACAGTCTCTCTCTCTCTCTCCTTCTCTCAATCTACTCCTTCTTTCCGCCGAGTGCACAGGCAGACTGAAAGAGAAGCTCAAAGCTGATTAGTCAAACTTGTGATTTCCAATTTCAGACCCCAGACACAAATCCCACACACACACTTAATATTCATGCAGAGGGTCTCGAGCTCCGGCACGGCTGCCCAGACCTCGCTCACCAAATCACACTCATTTAATCAGCTTATTCAAAGAGAGGAGCGAGGCTGAGGAAGACGACGAAGAAGAAGGAGCAGCAGTGTTTACAAAGACATGAAAGCCGTGCATTTAGAAGAAACACAGTTGAAAGGCTTTCTGCTGAAATATTCACACCCATTTCTCATATTATTGATCTGAGAAATGAGATCTGTGTAATAGCCAGCGGTTAAATTGGGTTTTTTGGAGGCGAGTGAACCCAAAATCTGGAAGTATAAAACCTGGACTGGAGCGTTTATGAACGGATTGGATTGACAAACAAACTGCTGGTGGTTTATTTGGAGCAGTTCTGAAGCTGTTCCGGATCATTGAGACTCTTATAATACCTCACTGTGTTTGAGCTGTGCCCTTCATCAGTCAGTCCTGTGGGACCGTTGGCATACGAGGGCAGAGGAAAGCGTCCGATGCCCACGAGAGACGGAAGAATCTCTCCCGACCAATCACAATCCATTTTTATTTGTGCAAACCCAACCCCACAGTGACTGCAGTGACTGCGACCGCCACCGGGGGCTCTGCTGCATTTGGGATCTGGACAATAATAATACATGCTACATACTTTTACATTTTCTAAAGATAAGGGTTCTCGCTTATGCAAATTCCATTTGTATATGATAATCTGAACCCTAGATGGTTTCAAACCCAGATCCAAAAGTACATGAGATTTTTTGTTGTTGTCGAATATTTTTAATAATACCATAATGTGTTACCATAATAATACTAATACAAAATACTGCATATACACTGTAAAAATGAATATGCTTTATCTAATCAAAAAAAAATTGTGGCAGCAGATTGCAATATTATTAATTAAATTGAACAAATTAGAATTTTCTTAAAATTTAGTTTTTAATTCCTTAAAAACTAACCATTTAAAATGAGTAAAACTCACAACAACAACCAAAAAAACATATATAAGTCACCATTATGGTGATCGGTGTTTGTTTTAAAATGACGGTTTTCTCCTTCAGTGATTCTGCTTGTTAACATCCGGTGTCTTCAATGTTTGCAATATAAAATAAAGAGTTCTTGATTAGTGAGATATTTTTGTTAATTTTTATTTTAATTTTTTTATTTTGAATGGTTAACTTTTCAGGAATAATTTGATTAATTATGACTCAATTCTAATTTGTTAAATTTAATTAATAATATTGCTTGTAATCTGTTGCCACAATTCCATTGATTAGATAAAGCCTATTCATTTTTACAGTGTACATTATTAACAACAAGAATAATAATAAATATTGCATACAAAGTATTTTATAAATGATATATTTTTCAACAACAATAATAATATTAATAATAATAGTAAATATTGTTATTATAATAATAAAAAATATATATTCTCAATAAATGAAGAAATAAATGAATAAATCTCGCAAAATACTTTTCATGGCTTTCTCAGTTATCAGCCAGGGGAGTCCGATATAAAGTTATTTGTGGACCCTGATATTGGGATAAAAAGGTTAAACCGAGTGTTTATCTGATGGCAGTGAAACAGATCCACTCACAGTGGATTTTAAATGACAGATTTGAAATATTAATCGATGTCAGTATAAAGCTACGTCTCCTGCATCTCTCATATCTTCATCTTATCCAAAACGTGGTGAAAGGGGAGGAGCCTCGAAGAGCTGTCAATCATGTGAGGATCTCAGGGGATTGGCTGAGCTGACAGATGTGTGTGTGTGTCTCAGAAAGCAGTGCACTCTTCTGTGTGATAAGAGTCCCCTGGTGATCTGTGTCTCTGAAGGGTTTCCAGCTTTACACTCGTTCATTATAACACACACAACAGTCACACTGGCCTTTCTGAAGGGAACCTGAAGTGCATTTGCAAACTTTTGTGACACATTTCCCGTCTGATTTAACTAAATGAGAGCGAAACGTGTGCATCGTTGTGAGAAGTAGACGTTCAGTGGGACAAATAACAGTTTAGTGACGTCAACTCAACTGGAAATAGTTTCAAGAAGGCAGGACGTGCTTTTCCATGTTGATTAAAGATTGTGAACACACATATATCACACATGCACAATAAAACCAGGAATGTATATTAGGAAAGTACATTTTGATGTCATGCTCATGAACTGTGTGTTTTCTGTGAAACGACCTGGGACAAATCCTGACAAACCAGATTCCTTACAATGAGATTCCTTTGGGAGCAAAACACATCCCTCTAACAATATTGCTTTTTTGATGAATGGAGGAAGCCACATAAAGCTAAGCTTTTTTAATAGCTTTATAATGGCGCAGTCGTATACATTAGACCAGCTCATAAAGAACACATGTCTCTCCGTGCGCATGAAGGAGCGCTGTTTCTGAAACGTGCGCGTCTGGGATCCGGAGGAACGGTCCTCATGAAGACCTGGAGGAAACGACACACTCAGACGAAAGACTTCGCCGCTTTGATTTGACACAAACACGCTGTGATATGCCTATAATGTCTCATACGCAAGAGTGATGAGCTCAATATCGCAGAATAAGAGAAAAGACAAACGAATGTGTTCGAGTTGAAAAAAAAAGAAAGAAAACGCACTCGCACTGTGTTGTTTGAATTGCAATTTATAAATCAAACATGATTTTTTTTTTTTCGTTTTGTGTTATTGCTACCAACCAGATTTGGCTGGGAATTCTTGGAATGGGATCCCGTCTCCCTTGGGCCGTCTGAAAGCAGGTCACAGAGACGAGAGTAGGAGAGGGACAGTTGAAGGAGAGCAATCACATGCTGATTTATAAATGTCTTGCTCTCTCTCTCCTTGGGTAAATAACGGTGTCTCGGGTCTCACCTGACTTGATCCTCCCCAGAGCGAGTCGGGCCGGCCCGCCAGCAGCGGCAGAGGAGATGGAGGTGTGGTGTGTGATGGAGGATGTTTGTTTGGCGTAGGCGAATGTTTGGAGAAGCTGCAGAATTCTCTTTCCTAAATGCGTCCCCGAACCTCTCTCGATGGGAAAAGTTTTGTTTAAAGTCAGCATGAAATCAACGCTTAACCCTCTGGGGTCCAAGGTGTTTTTGGGGTCATTGAGATGTTCTGATATGTCCTGACATTTGTACTTTTTTCAGTTGCTTATAAACATATTAATGGATCAGGTGAAATTACACTCTATTTAGCAGAAACAGGGCTACCATAATATGTGAGCAACATGTATGTACATGTTTGTATTTTGAGAGAATATTGTTTATGCGTGGTTATTGAAAAAACTAAAAATGAAAGTTTCTGAAATAAGGCCACAAAACTTATATGAAATATGCGTCCACAAGACTTTTGACTAATGGATGTTGTGGCCTAGAGTTTTTTCTTCAAAATGATCTGAAAATCATCCTGCTTCATCATTCACATAAAACTGTGAATTGTTTTATATTGTGAAAAACTTTTTTGAAAATGTGTATATTTTGAAAATTATATTTATATAATATATTGTTATATTTATATAATATATTCTTATATTATGATTTTTTTTATTATTTTTTTTGGAAGGCAATATGTGAATAGGCGTGAACGGCCCAACCCCATCATGAATAATTAGGTGGTTCTTTTTCAGAATGAACTTCACTGACAGAAAGAAGGCAAAACGCGCATCATGTTTATTTTTCTTTATTTGATAAAAAAGCAGGACACTTTGTTTTTATTGTGAGTATGCACAAAAAATAGACACTTAACAGAATCTAATGGTTTAAGATCAAAATCGGCAGAGTAATTTGAGTCTCATTTGCACTTATAAGAAAAAAAGTGAGCCGTCACGCCGGCACGAAAGCAGACCCCAGAGGGTTAATATTGTTTTTTTTTTATTTACTATTATATCATGTCAACCGTGTTTCTCGGAGGGTTTGATCATTTGAATCTAGCTCTTATTTTTTTTTATATAAAGTTAAAAATATTATAAACTTAGAAATTAATAGCCAATATCATCTCTTCTGCTCACCAAGGCTGCATTTATTCAATTAGAAATATAGTTAAAACATTATTATTGTGAAATGTGATCACAAATCAAAATTTTGAAGTTTTCTATTTAGGTTTTCTATTTAAATATATTTAAAAATGTATCTGCAGCTCAAGAATAGTTTCTTATTATTGGTAGTGTTGTTCTGCTTAATATGTGGAAACCGTGCTACATTTATTTCACTATTATGTAAGAAATTAAATATTTAAGAAAAATATTTTGAAAAATTAATGCTTGATGAATGCAAGTATTAGCTGATACTTATTACAGACCCAAAAACTTTGAGTGTGTGTGTGTGTGTATATATATATATATATATATATATATATATATATATACAGTGTGTGAGCAATTTTCTGTTTTTTGTTGTTTGATTCATATTAACAGCAATAGGTATTGTGTATTATGCTGCTTTCACTTTAATACACAGATCTTATAAACACATGCGCTTTCTTTCCCTGCTGTTTACATTCACAGGCATAACCGAGTGTCAATGTGAACTTTGTGTGTTTTTGACACAACCTTGTGTGTATTAACAGTTTAAGCGCAATAAGACGTGAAAGAGAACTTGTTTTATTACTCGTAAAGACATGTCGTCTGACAGCCAGCTTTCTGTGTGTGTGTTTAGAAAAACATATATCAGAAGTTTAGACTCATGTGGCTTTAAACTGATACAGATAATAACTTCCATGAGGACAACGTCACGTGAGCTTTAGCCATAGAGATGATAATTAAAACCAAACAGATGTTTCAGTTTTCAGAACGAGCTGTACAGTCCACTTCTGAATGGGGGGGTGGGGAGAAGCAGCTCATTTGCATTTAAAGATACATGCACAAAAACAGCATGTTCTTCCTTCCACTCAAAAATGGGCGTTTAAAACATGGTATAATACATGATCTGTGGGGTATTTTAGCCGAAACTTCACGGACACATTCTGGGGACACCTGAGATTTATATTACATCTATACAGGGATAAAAAGGTCCTCTTTAATCACAGCGAGACTACATTATTATTATTTATTTATTTTATTTTGTTATGATTATTATTGAGAAGGTCTCTTAAACAGAGAAATTGTTTGCGTGTATGAATAGATGCCTGTTTTCTGCTTTGTGTGTCTCTCCGGTCATTATTATGCGAGTGATGGTATCAAACCTCTGAGAGGGAAAGAGACAGAACGAGACAGACAGACGGTGGCGCCCGCTGAGGAAGCCGAGGAAGGCGTCTCATCTGGGACTCTATTATTAATTTGGAAATCAATTATCCCTTTTCGTCACTGTGAGCTGATGAATCAAGGGTAATTAGCCTGAAGGTGTATCTCTCCTGTCCTGTCTTATCTCCATGTTCTAGACTGATACGCATTCCCAATGTTTTCCTCACATTAGGTTAATACAATTAAACCTGTTGTTGAACGATCAGGCCGCGGAAGCTAGTTCGTTATCGCCACACAGTTTTAGAAGATCAAGACACAAAGAATTTGAAGATATTATTATGAAAGGAAAGGTGATGATCTTAGTAATGCTGCTAATACAGTAAAATTACATATATAATTGCATTTTATGCAGCAATAATAAGCAGATGATTATGTGTCATAGAGCTGACCTTTATACTGTGATGCTGCAATATTTTAATGGACTGATTTTGTGAATAATAAGATGCAACCTGTGCCTCACAGAAACTGCTGCAGTTACACTGGTTCAGTGATGGCAATACCATGGTATTTAATATCAATCACCAAAATTATATATATATACAAATGAGCCCCGCCTCCACTCACTCACTCAGCTCAGAGATCCACTGGTTGACGATCACATGTTGATCTGATTGGTTACAAGGTCGTTTGTGACGTCAGAAACACCAGCGATTTCAAACCGTGTTTTTGAGACGTATAGAAATATAAAAACATTACAAGCTGGATTGTCAGGGATAGTAATTTATTTGTATGCCAGAGAATGTCTTATGCTCTGGTTTTATGGTACTACCATATTTTTGTATGGTCATGTCCTCTGGTAGATCTTGGTTTATCATGCAAAATACTGTAGTTCATCAATTTCAGTACCATGGTATTTATCAAAGTACCATAGCACATTTATTTATTCATTTATACAATAGAATAGAATAGAACAGAACAGAATAGAATTACGTGGAATGGAGAATAGAATAGAATAGAATAGAATAGAATAACATGGAATGGAGAATAGAAAAGAATAGAATGGGTATGGAATGGAATGGAATAGAATATAATAGCATGGAGAATAGAAAAGAATAGAATAACATGGAATGGTGAATAGAATGGAATGGAATGGAGAATAAAATAGAATAGAATAACATGGAATGGAGAATAGAATAGAATAACAGAGAATGGAGAATAGAATAGAATAACATGGAATGGAGAATAGAAAAGAATATAATGGAATGGAATAGAATAGCATGGAGAATAGAAAAGAATAGAATAGAATAACATGGAATGTAGAATAGAATAGAAAAGAATAGAATAGAATAACATGGAATGGTGAATAGAATAGAATGGAATGGAATGGCATGGAGAATAGAATAGAATAACATGGAATGGAGAATAGAATAGAATAACAGAATGGAGAATAGAATGGAATAGAATAACATGGAATGGAGAATAGAAAAGAAAAAGAAAATAATATAACAGAATGGAATTGAATAAATTAGAATAGAATAGCATGGAATTGAGAATAGAAAATAATAGAATATAATAGAATAACATGGAATGGAGAATAGAATAGAATACCATGAAATTGGGAATACAGTAGAATAGAATAGAATAGAATAGAATAGAACAGAACAGAATAGAATTACGTGGAATGGAGAATAGAATAGAATAGAATAACATGGAATTGAGAATAGAAAAGAATAGAATGGGTATGGAATGGAATAGAATATAATAGCATGGAGAATAGAAAAGAATAGAATAACATGGAATGGTGAATAGAATGGAATTGAATGGAGAATAAAATAGAATAGAATAACATGGAATGGAGAATAGAATAGAATAACAGAGAATGGAGAATAGAATAGAATAACATGGAATGGATAATAGAAAAGAATATAATGGAATGGAATAGAATAGAATAGCATGGAGAATAGAAAGAATAGAATAGAATAACATGGAATGTAGAATAGAATAGAAAAGAATAGAATAGAATAACATGGAATGGTGAATAGAATGGAATGGAATGGAATGGAATGGCATGGAGAATAGAATAGAATAACATGGAATGGAGAATAGAATAGAATAACAGAATGGAGAATAGAATGGAATAGAATAACATGGAATGGAGAATAGAAAAGAAAAAGAAAATAATATAACAGAATGGAATTGAATAAATTAGAATAGAATAGCATGGAATTGAGAATAGAAAATAATAGAATAACATGGAATGGAGAATAGAATAGAATACCATGAAATTGGGAATACAGTAGAATAGAATAGAATAGAACAGAATAGAATTACGTGGAATGGAGAATAGAATAGAATAACATGGAATGGAGAATAGAAAAGAATAGAATGGGTATGGAATGGAATAGAATATAATAGCATGGAGAATATAAAAGAATAGAATAACATGGAATGGTGAATAGAATGGAATGGAATGGAGAATAAAATAGAATAGAATAACATGGAATGGAGAATAGAATAGAATAACAGAGAATGGAGAATAGAATAGAATAACATGGAATGGAGAATAGAAAAGAATATAATGGAATGGAATAGAATAGAATAGCATGGAGAATAGAAAAGAATAGAATAGAATAACATGGAATGTAGAATAGAATAGAAAAGAATAGAATAGAATAACATGGAATGGTGAATAGAATGGAATGGAATGGAATGGCATGGAGAATAGAATAGAATAACATGGAATGGAGAATAGAATAGAATAACATAGAATGGAGAATAGAATAGAATAACATGGAATGGAGAATAGAATAGAATAACAGAATGGAGAATAGAATGGAATAGAATAACATGGAATGGAATGGAGAATAGAAAAGAAAAAGAAAATAATATAACAGAATGGAATAGAATAAATTAGAATAGAATAGCATGGAATTGAGAATAGAAAATAATAGAATATAATAGAATAACATGGAATGGAGAATAGAATAGAATACCATGAAATTGGGAATACAGTAGAATAGAATAGCATGGAATGGAATGGAGAATAGAATTGAATAGAATTGAATTGAATTGTGGAATTGCTTTCACTTTCATATAATGTGGACCAAGCAGTTACGGTGGATCTCGGTCATGTTCAGCGCAGTGTGTTTTTGGCCGTATATCATTCTGGGTTTTGCTCTCAGGGCAGATGGGATCGCCCTGTCCCCTCTGTTATACACAAAGCTTCGGCCTTGGTGTTATTTATACACAACACAACCTGTGACCAGCCTTATCACAACATCTGTCCATCAATCTCATGCGTCCCGTCGTGCATGTGTAACGGCCCTGACCAGGTGAGTGGCCTGAACTGTAGATACAGATGTAAACATGACTGATAAGAGAGATCTAGGCCACAGTTCAGAGTCTCAGGCCCCGTCCCAATATCCACACTTCCGCCCTCGTGCCTCGCTCTCGCCAAGACCGTTGGGTGTCCCGATCCTCTAATGGGGTGATTTATCTTAGCCAAAAACTGTTTTAATATGAATAACATTAACAGAAAAGTTGGTTGATAAGAGGAAAAAAGATATAAATTGTTCCATTCAAAGGATTGTGTCGTGTTATTATTAGCACTGCACACATTAGCCAGATGAACGGTGTTTGCTCTCCTGATCACAACAGAAGTGACGTGTGTAAAACTGTCCCACTCCTGCTCTTCACAGCTTCGGGCCCTTGCACACTTACTCCGCTAAGTGCACTTTCAAGTGTCCACTTCGAGGAAGACCTTAGGGCGTAGTGTTTATATTGGGACAGGGCCTCAGGCTTACATAAGCGCGTCTCACATTTACATTCATGCCTTTGGCAGACGCTTGAATCCAAAGTAACTTGCACTGCTATTAGGGTACACATTTTAATCAGCTGTTGGAAATGGAGCCGATGATGACCTTGGCATCGCTTTATAGTTTTTAGCTCCAGGAAGGCATGTTGATGGTCTTTCCCACAGGCAGCTGTTTGCAGACTCTATACAGACAGATACACCGTTCACTGAACACTGTATGTAGTTTGAGGCGGGAGAAAGAGAGAGAGATGGAGTGAGAGAGCATACCTGTGTGTTTGAGAGGGAAAGTGTTCATCCAGGTGTGGAGGGATGGGAGCTGCACTGATGGGTCAGATGAAGGAGCGGAATAGGTGTGTGTGTGTGTGTGTGTGTGTGTATAATCACGTGAGGGGAAATAATCACGGTTTCCATAAAAATGTGCAGCAGCACAACAGTTTTAAACATTGCTAATAATCATAAATGTTTCTTGAGCATCACATTAGAGTGATTTCTGAAGGATCATGTGACACTGAAGACTGGAGTAATGATGCTAAAAATTCAGCTTTGATCACAGGAATAAATTAGTTTTTGTTTTTTGTTTTTGTTTTTACTGTATTTTTTGATCAAATAAATGTAAAAAAAAAAAAAAAAAAAGTTAAAAAACCAAACCAACTCCAAACTTTGAGTGGTTGTATCGTCTCTAAAGCATGAGCGTAATGAATTCACTTTACTTAAATTGGTACATGTTTAAAATGAATAAATGTTTCTGCCACAGATGGACACAAAAGTACATTTTCGTCATTTTGCACTGCAACAAAAGTGACAGACTAAAATGATATCTGAATCTGTATAAAATTATAAAGACTGAAAGGGGCTGAAAAAATATTGAATACGATTTATTTTGATTAAATGTGAGCCCTGGTATTGCAGTGCACTGTCTAATTTAACTGATCAAAAATGATTTGAAAAAAGTGAACACATTTTTGGTATGAACGCCCTCATTCACAGAACATTATTTTCTCTGTCCTCCTCTTGTCCAAACAGTCTTAAATCTTCTTCTTGAAACGTGGAATGAAGCAGATGTTTGTGACGGATCAGTTACAGCTTCTCTTGCTGTTGATCTGAGTAAAGCAAACACTTTACCTCAGCGTGATTTATTTCTCTGTCTGTCCCTCCTTTTATTTCTCTTGGAGTGTGATGCGATGCATAGATAAGAGAGAGATATGCAGTGGCATAATCTTGGCTGGAGTTAAACTTCGGCTTTCATCCTCCGTCAGTTTTGATCACAGTGCTCAGACATGTAGAGATACAATAGAGTTATGGTGACCTGGTGTAGACAGAAACCTGAGGACATCTGAAGTGTTCTCTCTGGAGAACCATGCAAGACTTTCAGTTCTTATATAAAGAACCATAATGTAATTGTCTACTATAGTATTATATATTTTATGGACATTTTTCGTTGAGAACCATATCAATTTAACGGTATATGGTAACCATTCTGTGACATTGGAATTATATAAGACCATAAACACAGTTTTGGAAATGACCATACATGACCACTCTTTCGACTTCCTCCATACCTATTCTATTCTATTCTATTCTATTCTAGTTGTTATGTAGTTACAAAGTTACTTATAGTCAACAGAATGTTCAAAAGAGACCATTAAAATAAAGTGTAAAATTCTATTCTATTCTATTCTATTCTGTTTCACTTTATCTTGATGGCCCCTTTAACACATTCTGTTGACTATAAGTAATATTGCATCTACATGTCTACTAACTCTCATTAGAGTGTTTGTAGAGTTTTAGTAGACTTTTAGGTTTAGGGTTAGAATAAGTTTATGTGAAGTTGTTATGTAGTTACAAAGTTACTTATAGTCAACAGAATGTTCAAAAGATACCATTAATATAAAGTGTAAAATTCTATTCTATTCTATTCTATTCTATTCTATTCTATTTGGTTTCACTTTATCTTGATGGTCCCTTTAACACATTCTGTTGACTATACGTAATATTGCATCTACATGTCTACTAACTCTCATTAGAGTGTTAGTTGAGTATAAGTAGACTTTTAGGTTTGGGGTTAGAATAAGTTTATGTGTAGTTATGTAGTTACAAAGTTACTTATAGTCAACAGAATGTTCAAAAGAGACCATTAATATAAAGTGTAAAATTCTATTCTATTCTATTCAGTTTCACTTTATTTTGATGGTCCCTTTAACACATTCTTTTGACTATACGTAATATTGCATCTACATGTCTACTAACTCTCATTAGAGTGTTTGTAGAGTTTTAGTGGACTTTTAGGTTTAGGGTTAGAATAAGTTTACATGTAGTTGTTATGTAGTTACAAAGTTACTTATAGTCAACAGAATGTTCAAAAGAGACCATTAATATAAAGTGTAAAATTCTATTCTATTCTATTCTATTCTATTCTATTCTATTCGCTTTCACTTTATTTTGATGGTCCCTTTAACACATTCTTTTGACTATACGTAATATTGCATCTACATGTCTACTTACTCTCATTAGAGTGTTTGTAGAGTTTTAGTAGACTTTTAGGGTTAGAATAAGTGTACATGTAGTTGTTATGTAGTTACAAAGTTACTTATAGTCAACAGAATGTTCAAAAGAGACCATTAATATAAAGTGTAAAATTCTATTCTATTCTATTCTATTCTATTCTATTCTATTCGCTTTCACTTTATCTTGATGGCCCCTTTAACACATTCTTTTGACTATACGTAATATTGCATCTACATGTCTACTAACTCTCATTAGAGTGTTTGTAGAGTTTTAGTAGACTTTTAGGTTTAGGGTTAGAATAAGTTTATGTGTAGTTATGTAGTTACAAAGTTACTTATAGTCAACAGAATGTTCAAAAGAGACCATTAATATAAAGTGTAAAATTCTATTCTATTCTATTCTATTCTATTCTATTTGGTTTCACTTTATCTTGATGGTCCCTTTAACACATTCTGTTGACTATAAGTAATATTGCATCTACATGTCTACTAACTCTCATTAGAGTGTTTGTAGAGTTTTAGTAGACTTTTAGATTTAGGGTTAGAATAAGTTTATGTGTAGTTATGTAGTTACAAAGTTACTTATAGTCAACAGAATGTTCAAAAGATACCATTAATATAAAGTGTAAAATTCTATTCTATTCTATTCTATTCTATTCTATTTGGTTTCACTTTATCTTGATGGTCCCTTTAACACATTCTGTTGACTATAAGTAATATTGCATCTACATGTCTACTAACTCTCATTAGAGTGTTTGTAGAGTTTTAGTAGACTTTTAGGTTTAGGGTTAGAATAAGTTTACATGTAGTTGTTATGTAGTTACAAAGTTACTTATAGTCAACAGAATGTTCAAAAGAGACCATTAATATAAAGTGTAAAATTCTATTCTATTCTATTCTATTCTATTCTATTCGCTTTCACTTTATCTTGATGGTCCCTTTAACACATTCTTTTGACTATAAGTAATATTGCATCTACATGTCTACTAACTCTCATTAGAGTGTTTGTAGAGTTTTAGTAGACTTTTAGGTTTAGGGTTAGAATAAGTGTACATGTAGTTCTTATGTAGTTACAAAGTTACTTATAGTCAACAGAATGTTCAAAAGAGACCATTAATATAAAGTGTAAAATTCTATTCTATTCTATTCTATTCTATTCTATTCTATTCTATTCTATTCTAATCTATTCTATTCTATTCGGTTTCACTTTATCTTGATGGTCCCTTTAACACATTCTGTTGACTCTAAGTAAAATTGCATCTAATTGTCTACTAACTCTCATTAGAGTGTTTGTAGAGTTTTAGTAGACGTTTAGGGTTAGAATATGTTTACACATAGTTGTTATGTAGTTACAAAGTTACTTATAGTCAACAGAATGTTCAAATGTAAAATTCTATTCTATTCATATCTATTCGGTTTCACTTTATTTTGATGGTCCCTTTAACACATTCTGTTGACTATACGTAATATGCCATCTACATGTCTACTTACTCTCATTAGAGTGTTTGTAGAGTTTTAGTAGACTTGTAGATTTGAGGTTAGAATAAGTTTACATGTAGTTGTTATGCAGATACATATGTTATTTATAGTCAGTATAATATCTGTTGGGGAACTATCAGAATAAAGTGTTAGCAGAGATTAAGCAGACAGTCCACTAATACTCGAATGACTGCTAGTTCACGTGCAGTTACAAAGTTACTTATAGTCAACAGAATGTTCAAAAGAGACCATTAAAATAGAGTCTAACATTCTATTCTAGTCTAGTGTAGTATTTGAAGTACCCCATAACACATCTGAGGCCGTCACTATGCTACAATGCTGCCTTATTTTGTTTATTTGGTTTTGAAATAATATGGAATAAGAAACCCATTTTTAATTAGCCTATTGGACCACCCATGTGTGTGTCTTTCCCCAATGAAAAACGGAGCAGAACGAATCCTCTTTAGTTCATTCATCAAGGCCATCCTCACACAGAGAAGCTCTTTCTACTTCCTGTGTGTCAGTGATGACCTCACACGTCGCGATTCCTCGACACGACCTCAGGGCTTTCATCTCTCCGTTCCTCCAATCCCTTCCACCAGGCGTTTTATAGTTTCTGTAGAGCGGAAACCCTTGAAGACGTCTCTCCGCAGTATGGCTGCTGGGACCTCGGCCAATCGGCTTCCAGCGGAGGTCGTCTGCTGTGACATCATCAGTGTGCGCGGTGGAGGGGTCAGGGAGGGACGCTGATACTCGAGAACACAAAAGCTGCTCTGTCTGAGAGGGAGTTCAGAAGCTGGGGATTTATGGCCTCAAGTGTTCGCAACCTCACCCAGAGCTTCTGTTGTGTGAGGATGAGGCATTAAAACGGCCTGTGTAGTGGTCTGACGCACATTAAACATGCCGTTAGTTTGTTTGAGTATGGGTTCGGACTCTGCCGTGTGTCATTCATGCCACAGATGTCAGTTTAGTTCAGATGTGTCAGAGGAAAACAAAAGTTCCTTGTCGGACAATCGTTGTGATGTGCCAGACGACAAACGGGATGTGTGTGTTAGCGAGACACAAGAGCTCATTGATTCACTGAACTCGGCTCAGACCCGGGGACCTGCTTTAACAGTTCCCGTCATGTTATGCAAGGATGTCGACGATGCTTTTCCTGCCCTTTCATGCGGGTTAGTGTGTGGAGAAGTGGTCGATGAGCTTGGTGAACCGTTGCATGATGTTTCTTCCAGGCTTTCTGAAACTTAGTTTGTAGCACGTCTGAACAATGTGTTGTCCAACATTAAAGGAGTAGTTCACTTTTGAGAAAAACTTTTGCTGATAATTTACTCACCCCCATGTCATCCAAGATGTCCATGTTTTTCTTTCTTCAGTCGAAAAGAAATGAAGGTTTTTGATGAAAACATTCCAGGATTTTTCTCCATATAATGCACTTCAATGGGAACCAAACGGTTCAAGGTCCAAAAGACAAGGTCAAAATGAACAAATCTTTTTCTGAGTCATTTGGTTCATTCAGCAAACTAAATGAATGAATTGAAAAGATTCGTTCATTTTGATGAACGAGTTCGAACAGGAGAGTCACACAGAACAGAGCAAGGCAAGCATTTGAGCTTATAAAACTTAAACTTTGTTATTTATTTATTAAATGAGCGATCGTTTCGCTTGATAAGACCCTTATTCATCGTCTGGAGTCGTTTAAAGCCCTTTGAACAGTTTGCACTGAAACTCTCATTTGGGCATTGAACTGTTTGGACCCCATATATTAAAAACAGTAAACCCAGTGTAACAGAATTCACTTTTTGAACAAACCTTTTTTATTGTGAGTTTATAAATCCTAATTATTGTTTAAAAGTGTTTTATTTTTTATTTTATTTTAAGTAGCATGAATTTTAATTCATAAATATTGATAAATATTATGTTTTTGGCGAGCTGCACCACAGGAGCTTGTTGTCTGCATGACATATTCACTCTAAACGATGCTGGGTTGTTTCAACTCAAATTTGGGTCAAATATGGACAAACCCAAATGCTGGGTTAACAAATGTAATTTAACATTTGAACCCAACTTCAACTTTCACTTTCAACTGTAAATTTTATAATATCATATTTAACCCAACATTTGGGTTTGTCCATATTTGACCCAAATTTGAGTTGAAACAACCCAGCATTGTATAGAGTGGTGGACAACACTGTAAACAATGCTGGGTTGTTTTAACCCAATTTTGGGTCAAATATGGACAAACCCAGCCATTGGGTTACATATTTAAATTACTGTACATTTTTTAACCCAATGGCTGGGTCTCTCCATAGTTTACCCAAAATTGGGTTAAAACAACCCAGCATTTTTTAGCGTGAACATTAACCTGAAAAGCTTTAGTTCTCTTTAGTTATCTGGAGATCTTATAAAGTGCACATTGTGCCAATCTATCGTCTTTCAACACGCCGGCTTCTCCTTTGTCAAGCCAAGTGTGTATTCATGAGCACCTGACTCCCAGCATGCATCTGTTGATCCGCTACTGTCGATAGCATCGCGGCCTCTCGTTCTGCTTTCATCAGCGTGCCGGTGTCTCTGTTCTTCTCCGGTGTTCCTGCAGTGTTCGCTATCAATCAGCCGAGCTGGTTTTGATCTTCCTGGAGGAGCGCGAGACTTCGGGAGCTCCTGCATTCGTCAGGCGAGGCGTGTTTGATAGGAGAAATTAATGAGGTTGGTTATGTTTGGATTTCCTGGGTTGGCGTACACGCGAGGGTTCGGTCCCGCTCTGATCCACACTCAGTGTTTGGAGCCCGATTTAACTCGGAGACATAATGCGATCGACGGAGCGCGGTGGAAACAATGAAGGGGCTGGTGCAGGAAAACGTGTGTTTGTTCCCCGAATGCTGCCTCGTGACCGTAGAGGTGTGTGTGTGTGAGGACGTGAGAAGACGCACAATGATCATTTTGAGAAACAGCATGAAAGGAGGCGAGGAGACTGCAGTGTTTTTCTTCATGCATAAATGAGGCTGATTTTTCCCCATATGACATCTGGCTGTGTGAACCTGTTCTCCAGCAGTGCCCGGGCACCTGCGGCTCTGCCAGTCTGAATGGGCACAGGTCGGGCACTGGCAAGCTGGTTTGTGACCCGTCTCCCTCTCCTTATGCAGATCCTTGCACATGTGTCCAAAAAAATATTCCCACTTCTCTCTCTTTTATCTCGTATAACACAAATTACAGAAAATAAAGGCATAGTTCACGCCAAAAATGTTAATAATTGTCATATTTTACTCACTTTCATGTCGTTCAAACCCATATGACTTTCTCTTGTCTGTAAAGTGCAGCAAATAAATAAATAAAAAATAGAGATAATACTATAATAAAACTGATAAATGATAGAAGTCATTTGCAAGCGTTGTTGCCTTCAATGGATTGTAGATAAATTGCAAAAACAAGCTTTTTTTGTTCTTTTTTTTTTCACAGTAAACGTGTTTTTTATAGTATGGTTTTGTATTTGTGAATTAACTTAATGTAATGCAGGACAAATTTCAGACAATAAAGTCATCATATCATGTATTATATATCTTTCATATCATATATACTGTATATATACTGTATATATATATATATATATATATATATATATATATATATATATATAAAATATACATTTATCTAAATAAAAATAAATGTACATTTAAATAATGTAAATCGTTTTCTATCAATTGTCAATATATCAATATTCAATGATAGAAAACAAAACCAGTGACTAATGAGGTGGATATAATATGATAATATGATTGTATATATATATATATATATATATAAGGATCTTGTTACAATATCAATGCGTGAGTGAACGGCAGTGTTAATTTTGACAGCATATTTTGATTTAGTTTCACTCATAGTCTTTTGAAAATGCCATTTAGTTTTAGTCATATTTTAGTTTTAGTTTTTAGTCTGAATTGTTTTACTTTTAGTCTAGTGTTAGTCGACAAAATTCAATATGATTTTAGTTGACTACATCTACAGTTCGTTACAGTATAAATGTGCACATCTACCACCACACACGCGGGACATCAGTTCTGACTGGAACGTTTCGTCTAGTTTTTATTCGTTGACGAAAATGTGAATAGATTGTCGTCATAGTTTTTGTCATTCAAAACTAGTTTTTATTTAGTCATCGTCTCGTTATCGTCTGTGAAAAAGTGTCGTTGACGAATAATTTTCGTCAACGAAATTAACACTGGTGAACGGTCCGAAAGAATCACAGACTGAATCACAAATCCGTTTGACTCATTCGATCAAAAGAATGATTCAGTTCACGAATCTGGCGTCGCTCTCTGATTCTAACCCGCTGTTAGACATGAAATATTATCAGGGAAAAGTATTCTCAAATAAGTGTAAGGTAATCTCTGTTGTCAGACAAGTATTTATCAGTTGGCCGTGACAGTATTTCTATCGACATTCATTTCAGCCCGTTCCTCGTACCAAACTATAATACACAACATGTTTTCTTACACTGTAAAAAATATTTTCAAGATTTGTTATCACAACATATTTTCTTTTGCCAAATCAACTTTATAATAATTGATTTAGTTCAGATAACTTATTATTTTGAGTTTCTGATCTCCTTCATTGTATTAACTCACTTTTTCCAGTTCAATCAACTTAATATTTTAAGGCAACCAGGTTACTTACTTTTTTAAGTTAAACCAACAATATTTTTTTACAGTGTAGTAATCACAACATTTTTTCTTTTGTCAAATCAACTTAAATAATTTATTTAGTTCAGATAACATATAATTTTGAGTTTCTGATGGTTAAATCATTCTCCTTCATTGTATTAACTCACTTTTTCCAGTTCAATGAACTTAAAATTTGAAGGCAACCAGGTTACATACTTTTTTAAGTTAAACCAACAATATTTTTTTACAGTGTAGTTGGGTGAACAATTCCTTTAGTTAGAGTAGATTACACTGAGCCAGGCCAATGTTGCTAGTTATAGGATAATTCTAATGCTAATGGATTTCACAGTCCAGTTCAAACACTATTTACCCATCATCCCTCTGTCTGAGGTCATCTTCCAGTCTGTCAGGTCGGTGGACGTCTCATAGCCGGAGATATTCCCATCCACTTCTCCACCTCATGTTTATCTTCAGCAGAGACCATATTAAATGAGTAACACCCCTGAGAGTTACAGCATGTCTCATCTGAACAGCTGTGTGAGTGTGTGTGTGTGTGAGAGAGGCACATGCCTTTAGGTGTGTATAGATCGGGAGTCACAGAGCTAATAAATGAAAGTTGGTCATGTCATTGGCCTCGCTCAATAAATCAGACCTGAGCTTATGAAATCTGACACATTTATTCTGTTGTACATCCCAGAGGGAAGAGAGAGATGCTGACACACACATGCGCACACACACACATTTTTACATTTGCCTTCCTATATACAGTATCTGGAGTAATGATGCCGAAGACTCAGCTTTAAATTAAATTGTAATAATACTTCACAAATTTTCTGGGGTTTTTTTATCACATAAATTCAGAAAGAGATTTAAATATGATTAAAAAAAATCCCTCCGCTTCTTTGTGGTGAAATGTTGACTAGATGTAGTTTGTGTGTGTTTTTCTTCTCTTTATTGAGCTCTGCTCTCAGATGACGAACATTCATGCATATAAGCAGATGATTATGATTGAATTAATGCACTGAGAAATATCGAAGGACTGTGATACTTTAAATGAATGTTTTCAAAGTTTTCAAAGCGAGCGCTGCTTTCCCCGATGGCAGAACTATCCGCACAAATGCTTTAACTCAGCAGAATTATTCAGCTTTTATACAAGAAACTCTCTTAAGTCTTGTCGAAGTCCTGTTTGCTGTCAGGGAACATTTGCATTTAATTGTCGTCTTTCAAAGTCTTTTCAGTTGATTTTTTTTTTTAACGCAATTACTGTTTAACTGCAGACAAGCCAGTTCGTATTCAATGTCATTTTCATTTTTATGAGAGAGCAGATATGATCTTTTCATTTACCAGAACTCTGAAGTTAAAGATTAGCCTCCGTTTATAATAAAAAATTCTTCAAACATCAGGGATTCTCATTTTATTTGAATTAATTCGCAAAGACAAGCGAGGGGGGAAAAAAATGCCAATTTGATCTACTCGCCTGTGGAAAAACATTTAAAAAGATGAACTAAAAGGATGTCAAGAGGAAAAAAGAGACAGGGGAAAAATAGATTTGTTTACTGCTTTGAGCTCAAACAAATCCTGTTTTAAAAAATATACTTTTGGTAATTTAATGGGTAAGAGGAGGAATTTGACATCTTCTATATATATATATATATATATATATATATATATATAATCAGACTCCGTTTGTGTGTGTGTTTTTCCTTCACAAACTGCTGAAGTGCAGCAGATGTGTGTGTTTTTAAAACTAATATCACACTCTTTAGATGACATTATCCTGAAACTGACTAACGTGGAGCAAAGCAATCAAGTCCAAACAAGCACTTTCATCTTTGGAGCGTCATTTTGAGATTCATATCAGCGGTCCTTGTTTTCCTTTTGGCTCATTGTGGAATTTAAATAGCTGACATATTTTCAGTACTTCTAGCTTTATTTGGGTTATAATGTAATTCTTCAGTCAAAGAAAAACCTGTTACACCCTTTTACAAAGTCTTGATGTGTGTTTGAGCTTTACTAGAACAGGTTTTCCTGCTTGAATGTTGATTATTCTCCTCATATTCTCCATTGTTGCGGCTCCTCTCTTCCCAGTCTGTCAGTAACGCTCTGTTTACTTCCTGTCTCTATGAAGCCCCGCCTTCTGAAAAGCACACTGTGCTCTGATTGGTCGGCTGGAGCAGTGTGTTGTGATCATAGACTGTAAAAAAATATGGACATGAAGCCAAATATCCCATTTCCGATTACGACATCCGTACCCCGAGTCTGCGCAGTTTATCAATGTCCCGCCCACACAGACTCATTCACAAGCACAGCTGTCAATCATGACATTAAACCCCGTTTTTGTAGCATCAGATAACTAACTAAAACCAAACTTATATAAAAAAACAAATACTTGAACATATGAACTACATAAAATGACAGAAACCGCAAATTGATATTTTAGTTTGGCTCGCGCCCCGTTCGATTCCACGGAAAGTGTGGGTTTATGAGCTATACTGCAGCCGGACACCAGGGGGCGCTCACGCTGCTTTGGCTTCACTTTTCTGGCCTTGGTTGTGATTGGTCAAGCGCTTTGAGTGTGTTTGGGAAATGTCCCGCCCCTTTTCAAACCGCTATTTCAAAACACTACTAACTAACTCAACCAGGCTCCGCCCCTTTATTCTGCGCATTAATTATTATAATGAGGAATACTGTGACGTGTTCGTTCCCGGAAGAAACTCGAGACTACAATGAGTTTCCGAGAGTTCAGAAACACTGACACTGATATAGAGCTTTTTCATGCTCAAACAGCAACAATACACACGACAGAAAGATGAACATGGGGAAAAAAACATACGTAATAGGTAAAATGCGAAATAAAGATGAATATGGCAAGAATGAGAGAGAGGCATGGGAAAGCGCCCTGGATTTGGACATGTGTCTAGATGTGTGTAAACGCAAGCACGCCTGTGTGTGTTTGTTTCTGTGTGTGTGAGGACTGGCCGGGGGGAGATGGGCAGAATTAGATTAACTGTTGACATGTCTATTGATCTGGGATCAGTTGAGTTTCCTGTGCGTTCCACTGGCCAGGTCTGACCGGATACAATAACAGTTTACCAGCTCTCCAGCGGGGGCTTTGGGGTCCGGCAGCCGAGACGTGTGGAGAGATCGAGATAAGCTTAAGCCTCTCTCTCTCCCCACACACACACATTTGCACACTGCGCTCTCGCCTTTAAAGCTCCATCATGATATTTTGACAGTTCCATCTAACCTGTCCTCAGGTTGAAGACTTAAACCCGGCCCACACTTATACGGCTTTAATAACCTCCCTTTGCTAGAGTTCCAGCTCGAGTTCCCGCCACAGATTTTAGCGTGAGAGCTAACTACTGTAGCATTTAGGTTCAGCACTTTCAGATTGATCGATCTTATTATTTTTTACCTGGTCGTGGTGAAAACAATGGTGGAGGATCAAAACTTTTTCACTCACCGGCTAATTTGGCTTCTACATTTTTAAGTTACTGGCCATTCAGAAATTCTACTAGCCAAAAAAATAAATAAATAAACCAGAAATAAACGTGACAGTTTATACAATTTGGATTTCATACATTTATTTCTTATTCAAACACAATCCTGCATCCAGCTTCTCCTCTTTTCATCCAAAAACATGGACACTAAAAATTGTTGGGTCGTTTTAACCAAATTTTGTCAAATATGGACAAACCCAGCCGTTGGGTTACATTTTTAAATGACATTTTTATCCCAATGTTGGAGTTTGTCTACACTCTAAAAAATGCTGGGTTGTTTTAACCCAATTTTGGGTCAAATATGGACAAACCCGAAATGTTGGGTTAAAAATGTAATGTAAAAATTTAACCCAACGGCTGGGTTAGTCCATATTTGACCCAAAGTTGGGTTAAAACAACCCAGCATTTTTTAGAGTGTATATTTGATCCAAAATTGGGTTAAAACAACCAATTTGTAATCATGATTTAAATATTTCCTAACGAACACCCAGAAAAATATTTCAAGATATATATAACGCAAAATGTAATTCTTCTAGAAAATGATCAAACTGTTTTTATGATTCTACAACTATACACTCTAAAAAATGCTGGGTTGTTTCAACCCAAATTTGGGTCATATATGGACAAACTTAAAAATGTAATTTAAAATTTTAACCCAACTTCAACTTTCACATTCAACTTCAAATTTTTTAATTACATTTTTAACCCAACATTTGGGTTTGTCCATATTTGACAGCATTTTTTAGAGTGTACATAATATTGACTGTTCTTTTTATGTGATATTTTATAGAAATTTATAAAAAAAAAAATGTTTTAACTCAATTTTCGGTCAAATATGGACAAACCCAAACGTTGGATTAAAAATGCAATTTAAAAATGTAACCCAATGGCTGGGTTTGTCCATATTTTACCCAAAATTGGGTTAAAACAACCCAGCATGTTTCAGAGTGTATGATGGTTTCCACAAAAAAACATGAAGCTGTTTTCCACACTGATAATAATCATAAATGTTTCTGTGATTTCTCAAGGATCATGTGACACTGATCACAGGAATAAATCACACTTTACCATATATCCACATAGAAAATAGCTATTCTAATAATAGTTCACAATATTACAGACATGTGACACTCAAAGCGTTCATCATCATCATCATCATCATCATCATGGGAATCTGTGTAGATCTCAGATGCGTTCCTCATGACTTATGTTAACTATCAAGCTGTTGCTGGACAGTGGGATGTGTGTGTGTAGAGCTAATTGAGTTGATCACACTGATCGTCTGCTGGATTCCTCAGGTTTACTGACACAGATTGAAGGTCGCACTGCAATCACAGGTTCAAGGATCAGGAGGGCTCTGGTTTATATCGCCCTGCTTGCGCTAATCCAAACTAGCAGTTTAGGGATATATCTTTAATAGTCTGAAATTTGACCCACGGAGTCATGACGAGCCTTTTCAGTTTTTTCTCTAAGGCTTCAAACCGACTGTTTTTAGGCTGTACACGCACACAATTAAAAAACATGTAGCCAGTTAATCAAATTAAATACATGAAGTAAAATGGATGAATATTGAATCATTTGGCCATTAAGTTTAAGTATCTTTGATTTGGTAATTTTGATAAATTTCTGTTCAGTATAAAGTCCCCTTTATTTCTAAAGCGCTTTATAAAATACAAGTTGTTTCAATGCAGCTTCACTGAGTTACAGCTTGAATGTAACTCGACACCCTTGCCTCATTTAGTATGCGCGGATCTATGAATATGCAAATGGTTACATTTGGTTTGTGACGTCAGAAACACCAGCGATTTCAAAGCGATTTTTGAGACTGTCTTTGGTTCACTGCAGTTTTAAGGGGGAAATACTCAGCAATGCTGTCCACTTATCAACTTACACATGGTGTGTGTCTTAAAGCACATTAAAAACACCACAGACACATAAACAACATTAAAGCTGGATTTTCACCACAGAGGGGACATTTGATAAAGCATAATGATACAGACACACATTTGGACAGTCACAGCCCTCGATTCCAGAAACATCCTGACGGTCTTCCTCTGGTTCCCAGGATGACTCGAGCTTTCACCGTCAGTGGAGACGGTGTGGTGAAGAGATGTGTCCCCCTAAATGGGTCCCACTTTAGGACCCAAGCGATCCGATTGGTTCAAAGCTAGTTTTATGGGTAATCGCTTTAGTGCCTGCTGGTTACAAATTAGAGAAAATCACTTTATTATAAGAGACGTTTGAAGTACGTTGTAACGAGTCATTAATGTATTTTAACTTATATGTTTCATATACTAGTATATAACCGAAGCTGTAGAGTGTAAATTTAAACATTTCTCGTTCTTAGTGTTTTTTTAGTTAGCTTACATAGTAGATAAAAGATAGATACTTAGATAGTAAATAAACCACATATTTGAGCTTTAAACAACTACATTCTCGACTAAAAAACTCTTAAAATTACATTTCATGACACAATAATAGTAATATTTTTAAATTTCGTGGACTTTCTCCTATGCTGTTGACGCAACCTACTATGAAAAGCGCTAAACAAATAAACATATTTCTTGATGGCAACAAACCAAGTTATAGCGAGAACATATGAAGAGTTCAGATGCAAAAGCCTCTAAGTGCCATTTGAAATTTTCTTCTAAAATGATCATTTTTATCAAGCTTGTATATTTAAGTTCAGTAATTTCACTTAAATGGCACTGAAGATTACTTATTAATTGCCATTTAAGTGAAATTACTGAACTTAAATATACAAGCTTGATAAAAATGATCATTTTAGAAGAAAATTTCAAATGGCATTTAGAGGCTTTTGCATCTGAACTCTTCATATTTAGATCAGGCATACTACTGGCATACTATTGGGTCCTAAGGTGGGAGCCATTTCTTCAGGAGGACTCATCTCTTCACCACAACGGCTGTAAATGTGTTTCTCTGTTTCAACGACGTCCTGTGTGCTTTTCCATTTCCTCAAGGCTGAACTCAGTCTGTCTGACAGGTAGATATTCCTTATACTTGTTTCTAAGCAGTTTCAAAATGGACTATTTTTCATGGGCGTTCCTGTTTTTTGTGTGAATTGAAAACACTGTTAATTTGATTTATAGGTGGTTTGGGGGTTACTAAATATGTTTTCCCGGTAGTTTTTCTTCATGAAGGTCAAGAATGAGCTCTGGGGAATACGTCTCTAATGTGTGTTTTACATTTGATCCATTTATATTTAAAGGAGGGGTTGACTGCTTTTTTTTCTTTGCATGATTGTGTTTATGGGGTGCAATATAACATGTATTTGTGGTTTTTCTTTTTTTTAAAGACTTATTTTTCTTAAATATCACCTTTATTGTAAGCCGCGTTCTCCTCTGTCATTTGAACGACCGGTCGACTCCCTGAGTCCATGAAACCACTCCCTCAGAAACAGGCAGTGGGCTCAGATTGGTTAGTTTGGGCTGGTGTGTTGTGATTGGCTAAACTATAGCGCACGTTGTCCAGAAGGTTAAGAGGGAAGGGAAGTTGCATGTGTTGTTCATGTCAAATGGTAATAATGGTGTGGATACTGCAGTATCAGTCTGAGCCAGAATCAGAGCCAGAAAGCGGCGATGAAGAGAGGCAAGCAGAACCTCTCTTCATCTAGATTTTTTTTTTTTACTTTATACATGTTTGTTTTACACAAAATAAATAGCATTGAACTGACTGGCTACTATATACACAAACAGCGTTGGCACTGGTTTACGTTCTTGATCAAATCGAAAATAACGTCATAAAGTATATATACTTGAAAAAATACATTTACAACGTTAGTACATATACAAAATTCAGGTCCAAAATGTGTGTATGTGTTTGTTGTAAACACGAAATAGCAGTGGCTATAAAGCCAGTGCTGGCATTTGAAAAAACTAAAACATTACCTGTGAAATTATACATTATTGCCTCGTAAGCCCTTTTTGTCATGTACTATTTGTGTTAATGGTAGAATTTTGCTAAATAGTATTTAACCAAATAATATGTCATTTGGGCCCATTTAGCATTTTAAATGTATGATTTTGGACACAATAATTTCAATGTTGCGTATTGTGTGCATCAGACACACACTGGTGTGCAATAGTAGAGCGCAAACAGTGACATCATGACATGATCCTGTTAATGGAGGACGCACCATTGATTCTCATTCAATCGAACACACACGCTCGTAAATGCAGACCTAGTGTACACGTGCACAAACTTATCACACATAAGCACATTTTTCAGTTATACTTTATGGTAACACTTTACTTGAAGGGGATAAGACTGACATGACATGCCATGAATATGAAGTGCGGTTTATGCATGTTTATGACAACTGTCATTAAGTGTCATTCGCTCAATAATGACATTTTTAATGCAAATATGACATTGTTTGAGATGTCTTTGTTATGACACCTTGACATAAACCAATACATCATAACCTGTCAGTGTCTTTGTCATGACAACATGACAGTTTAATGTAATTTTAACCCATAAAACTAAGTGGTTACTTGCATTAAAGGGTTAGTTCACCCAAAAAATCAACAACAAAAAAATACACTCAGTTGTCATAAACATGCACCGTCATATTCATAGCATATGTCACAAAAGCTGTCACAAAGGCTCTATCTTTTCAAAAGGTAAAATGGCTTTTGTCCATTTTAGGTGCTAATATGTACATTTTAGGTGCTAATATGTCCATTTTAGGTGCTAATATGTACATTTTAGGTGTTAATATGTCCATTTTAGGTGCTAAGATGTACATTTTAGGTGCTAATATGTCCATTTTAGGTGCTTATATGTACCTTTAAGGTGCTAATATGTACGTTTTAGGTGTTAATATATCCATTTTAGGTGCTAAGATGTACATTTTAGGTGCTAATATGTCCATTTTATGTGCTAAGATGTACATTTTAGGTGCTAATATGTCCATTTTAGGTGCTAAGATGTACATTTTAGGTGCTAATATGTCCATTTTAGGTGCTTATATGTACCTTTAAGGTGCTAATATGTACGTTTTAGGTGTTAATATGTCCATTTTAGGTGCTAATATGTACATTTTAGGTGCTAATATGTCAATTTTAGGTGTAATATGTACATTTTAGGTCCTAATATGTCCATTTTAGGTGCTAATATGTCAATTTTAGGTGTTAATATGTACATTTTAGGTGCTAATATGTCCATTTTAGGTGCTAATATGTCTATTTTATGAGCTAATATGTCCATTTTAGGTGGTAATATGTACATTTTAGGTACTAATATGTAAATTTTAAGTGTTAATATGTACATTTTAGGTGGCAATATGTCCATTTTAGGTGCTAATATGTCCATTTTAGGTCCTAATATGTCCATTTTAGGTGGTAATATGTACATTTTAGGTACTAATATGTACATTTTAAGTGTTAATATGTACATTTTAGCTGCTAATATGTATATTTTAGGTGCTAATATGTACATTTTACGTGCAAATGTACCATTAAGGTACCAATATGCAGCCTTTGGGTACAAAAGTTTACCTTTTGAAAAGGTTCAGCCCCAGTGACAGCTTTTGAACCTTTTTTTTTTTCTGAGAGTAAGTCCAATCTAGGATTGACTATAAAATTCTAATATTTGTGTACATGTTTGCATCATCTTGCTTCAGGTTATCTGTCTGTTCTTCATACCTGTTCTTCCTCTGTATTTCTCCCTGTCACCAGCGTCCGTCCCGAAGACATTAGATTGAAACAGAGCAGGAGAGCTTTATTTAAACCCTCTAAACGCCCCCTAACCTCTCACGCTTCACCCGAGGCTTTCACAGACCACCGACCTCCCTCATCCAACTGTGTCTCTCCTCCTTTATCCCTCGCTCTGTTTCTCAGCATTGGTCTTTAAACCGCCACACACACAGCTGTCTGTCCACCCCGTCACGGCTGTGTCTGAATCTATTTAGATTATCTTCGGAGACATCAACTTCGGTTTGGCTTAGATTTTATTTCATGGCCTCACACACAAACTATGTGACCCCGTAAATGTGCAGAAAGGTATTTCGCAGACAAAGGCGATGTGTGAAGCCAGGCCGCCGCTATTATAGATCTGCCACACGCATCAGACGAGTTGAGGTCAATGTTTTTTCCTCATTCTCTGAAAGGAAAGTACATTTCTGTCAGTTTTGTTAAGACAAGCGGCCGTGTTAGGGTCTACTCTCTCTTTCTTTCTCTCTCTCTCTCTCAGATGAGAGCTAGTCAGATCTAGGGATAGTTTACTTTGAAATTAATTTTTGGTATGTTTTATCTTACCTCAAGGGCATTTGTTTCCACAGTATTTTCAATTTTGATATTTTTAGGTCAAACCGTTCTTGTCTGTCAGTCATATAATGGAGGTCTATGGTCACCACCTCAAAGAGCATGCACAGAGAAGTCCAAATTAAACATGATTTAATGACTCGTAAATGTAAGTACACATTGATGGCCTAAGACACAAAACGAGCGGTTTGTGTGTGAAAACAAACAGTATATCGTTTTTACCTCTTTTAACCACAGCCACATCCAACTGATCTGAGGGCGCGGGCGCTTTGTGGCTGAAACGATAAAAACGATATAAATACTGTTCGTGTCTTAGGCCATCAATGTGTACTTACATTTACGAGTCCTTAAATCATGTTTAATTTGGACTTCTCTGTGCATGCTCTTTGAGGTGGTGACCATAGACCTCCATTATATGACTGACAGACAAGAACGGTTTGACCTAAAAATATAAAAATTGAAAATACTGTGGAAACAAAGACACCTACATCTTGGATGCCCTTGAGGTAAGATAAAACATACCAAACAGTAATTTCAAAGTGAACTATCCCTTTAAGGAAACTGCAGAGTTATAAAAAAAAAAACAGAGAGAGAGAGAGAGATGGCCACCATCATTTCACAGGCGTATACCAATTCCATTGATTTTCTACACTGTAATAGAAGCCCCTTCCCTCCACCCCAGATGGGATAGTACAAATAATTATTAATCAATGTTCTTTGTCGTCTCACTGTGGCGTATTATTTTAACACGTGATTTACTCTCGCTACGGACCGGCTATTTGCATGCAGGCTCTGACCAATCAATGCTTCCAATTATCTAAAGACCTCCAATTGTGATGAATTACAGGCCATAATGGCATTCCATGTAATTCCGCTTTGCCTTGTGCGGCTGTGACATCGATAGTTTTGAAATGTGTGATTTGTGTTGTCTCTAATCCGCTTAGCATTTATTGATCTTTAATGGTTTTGTCTTTAGTTAACACTTTAGCAACTGGGATTTTTGCCGTCCTTTGTGTTCACGGGCCACAGAACGGCGGGGAACGCTGCTTGAAAGAGGGACAAACATAAAGAGAGAGAGACCGGGTTGGAGAGTGACGACTGGAGTAATGATGCTGTAAATTCAGCTTTGATCACAGGAATCAATTATACTTTACTATACATCTACATAGGAGATGGCTATTTAAAATTGTAATAATATTTCAAAATATTGCTGTTTTCATTGTATTTTTCATCAAACAAAGAAGAGTCTTGCCAAATTCACAATTTTGAAGGTTACTGTATATAAATTACTGTAAATTAAATTACAGTGAAATAATAATATATTTAAATGTATTATTTATATTCCACATTTCACAATTATATTTTATTGGGCATGATTTCTAAAAAACAACAACAAAAAAAACATTTACATTTTTTATAATGCCATAGAATGGTCCATCCATAAATGCATACACACATACATACATGCATACAGTACATGCATGCATACATACATAAATGCATACATAAAAGCATACATACATACATACAGTACATGCATACATACATGCATACACACAAACATGCATACATATATACATACGTACATACATACATACATGCACTACATGCATACATACAAACATACATTATTGCATTGCATGTCAGTAACTTAGTAACATATTTGAGATAAAAAATAATATTCAAATAACAACCCCATATTTGAATCTCCTGAATCTCTGCAATCTCCTTTTCAGAACTTGCACTTTTGAATCATGAAGTCATGTCACACCCTTCATCATTGTCTTTTAATAGTTGACTTTAAATATTGCTTTGTCGCTAGATTTGTCTTGTACATATTTTCTCGCCTACAGTTGTAATGCTGCTGCATATTGGAGAGCCAACCTGTGCAAGTGAGAGAACATGTCAAATATAGAGTGAGTGAGAATTCAACTTATTTTTCAGCATGTGAAGCGAACTCTGTAGAGACCTGTGGGTTCGTGGTTAATCCAGTGTTTCTGTGCCCGTTTGAGCCTTCCTCCAACACCAGTGTGTGTCTCGTGGAGACATGTCAATCCCAGCCTAATGCACAACCGTCACTCCTCCTGAAGAGACACCATCACTGTCAGTCTTTTCTCATCCCAGGGCTTCCCAATCTTAGCCCTATTATCCTGTTTTTTACATGTCAGCTTCCAGAATGTGGCGTTCCCAACAAAAGTTTCCTGAACACTGGCAGCGCATTAACAATGGCAGAGTAATGAACACTGAGTGGGAAAGAGCAGGGTAGAGTTTCACTTCACAAAGACTAAGACCAACTCCACCTGATGTCTCCAACTGTGTCTTTGTCCCGACATACAGGAGGAAATTTGACTCAAATTGGCCCATCGTGCTCAAATCCCTCTTCTGCATGCTGATAAAATGTTTAGCATTTAAAAAAAGTGAGATTTTTGTGCGTTTGCCTCTGAAATGAAGGGAAGTCTGAAGTTTACTCAGGCCCATTAATCTCAAACCCACCGCACGCTTCCATTAGCGGCCGCCAGTGCCATCAGTGCCATTTCATATTCTTCCACTTAACAATAGTGCAATTCATAACTTTTCTTTTTACTCATTTGTGCATGAAAATAGTGAAGTCCTGGAAGATAAGAAGATTTAATAAATTCAGTTTACAGTACAGAGTTGAGGTGTCCTACTAAATTTCCATCCATCCATCCACTTTCATCCATCCATCCATCCATTTTATCCATCCATTTTATCCATCCATTTCATCCATCCACCCATCCATCCATCCAGCCATCCACCCATCCATCCATTTCATCCATCCACCCATCCATCCTTCCAGCCATCCATCAATTCATCCATCCATCCATTTCATCCATTCAGCCATCGATCCATCCACCCATCCATCCATCCATCCATCCACCCATCCATTTCATCCATCCATCCATCCATCCAGCCATCCATCCATCCACCCATCCATCCATTTCATCCATCCAGCCATACATCCATCCATCCATTTCATCCATCCATTTCATCCATCCATCCATCCATCCACCCACCCATCCATCCATCCATCCATCCATCCACCCATCCATTTCATCCATCCATCCATCCATCCACCCATCCATCCATTTCATCCATCCAGCCATACATCCATCCATCCACCCATCCATCCATTTCATCCATCCATTTCATCCATCCATCCATCCATCCATCCACCCACCCACCCATCCATCCATCCATCCATCCATCCACCCATCCATTTCATCCATCCATCCATCCATCCAGCCATCCATCCACCCATCCATCCATCCATCCACCCACCCATCCATCCATCCATCCATCCACCCATCCATTTCATCCATCCATCCATCCATCCAGCCATCCATCCACCCATCCATCCATTTCATCCATCCAGCCATACATCCATCCATCCATCCACCCATCCATCCATTTCATCCATCCATTTCATCCATCCAGCCATCCATCCACCCACCCACCCATCCAGCCATCCATCCACCCATCCACCCATCCATCCATTTCATCCATCCAGCCATACATCCATCCATCCATCCATTTCATCCATCCACCCATCCACCCATCCATTTCATCCATCCATCCATTTCATCTATCCATCCATCCATACACTCCATCCATCCATCTCATCCATCCATCCATTTCATCCATCCATTTCATCTATCCATCCATCCATCCATCCATCCATTTCATCCATCCATCCATCCACTTTCATCCATCCATCCATCCATCCATTTCATCCATCCATCCATCCATCCACTTTCATCCATCCATCCATCCATCCACTTTCATCCATCCATCCATCCATCCATCCATTTCATCCATCCATCCATCAATCCAGATGCAGCCATTTCATACACCCACCCGTCCATCTCATCTATCCATCCATTTCATCTGTCCATTTCTTTCATTCATTCATTCATTCATCCATCCATTTCATCTTTCCATCTATCCACCCATTTCATCCATCTACCCATTTCATCCATCCATCCATTTCATCCATCCATGTAGATTTAAAATATTTAAAGGAACTACAGTAAAACTACAGTATTTTTTTATTTAAATTATTATAATATAATACAGTATTCAACATTTGAAGTGGATCAAAAAAGTTGACCAAAGTTTTCCTAAGACAAGAACGTGTTTTGTTCTAAATGAATCTTTAACTTTGATGAAAAGTCTTGATCCACTCTAAAGTTTCACTACTTTTTTATGTACCCCAAAAAAAAAAAAAATCCCTATATGTGTTTTCCGAATTAATTAAAAGAAAATTGAGGCATGTTAAGGCAAATGAATAGTTCAATATGTTTTCAACTGATTCATAAACAAGAAAATAATGAATCAATGAATCAATGAAGAGTGAAACTGGCCTACTTTCCAGACACATTGATGTATCCAGTCCTGTCAGAAACTGAGAGCTTGTATTATCGGAGCCATTATAGTTTCCACACGTGTCCCAGACACATCGTGCCTCGCTGCTCATGTGGGAAATGTATTGAATGTCTGGCCTGTGTTTTGTCCCTATTCAATTCCACTTCTTTTCCCTTCGTTTCATCTTTATTGTGTTTTCAAAAAATTGTGAAAAAGAGAAAGCGTCTAACCCACGCGGGGAGATGTCTGTTTCTTCCTCCTTTACTGCTATTGTGTGTGCTGCCTTCATGCTTTGCAAACTTCATTACCTGGAATGCAGCCCGCAGAAAGAGATTATTTCACTTCTTGTGCCGTGGATGTGATATTTCTCACCCTCATTCCCTCGCCGTGCCTTAAGGCAATTCAACACAATAGGAGAAAATAAGACAAAAAAGCAGCAGTTTTATAAAACGGATTTGTGCACAACAGCCTGAAGGAGCATTCTGCACTTGGAAACACCGAATCTTCAGGGAGACGAGATCGGCGTGTGTGTGTGTGTGTGTGTGTGTGTGTGCACTCCCGCCCATTAGGAGGAAAGCAATAGGAAATGGAGAAATAAGAGCTAATCTGGGAGTTTGGTAGAGTTTTAATAATCATCATGTCAGCAGCGGTTTGTGTGTGTGTCTTTTATAACGTTGCTCATCTCTGGAAAGACAGTTTGGTGAGGAGTGTGTGCTCTGTGATTCCGCCTGCGGATTCGTGTACGTGTGTGTGTGTTTCTGATAACTAGCGCCTCTGGAGCGTGTGCTCTCATGACACATTAATGTGCAGTACAGATGACACACACCGCAGGGGTTTATGGGGATGAAACCGCAGTCAGATGCTCTGCAGAGGGAACATACTGTTAAAAAAGTGATGCGGATTCCTGATTCCTTGCACACAGTGTTTGCTGCAGTGATGCATTATGGGGATTAAACAACGTCTCAGCTGTTACAATGCAGCCGCTCTTTACCTAGTGTTTGACCCAAAGCTGCAGATGCTACTGTTAGAGGAAAGACTAGTGTGTGTGTGTGTGTGTGCATTCTGTCTGATGGCAAATCTAAGGAGATTTTACATGAGAGCCATTCAGAGCCGGTTCTGGAGCGGTTGATTTTTTTTTTTTTTTACCTATTATGTTAATTTGTTAAATGTGACCCATCGTTTAAACTATGCATTATTTGTTAAGACATTGTTTAGCCTTACAATATGAAGGACTAAAAATGACAAAAGGAAAAATAAATAAATAAATCAATAAAAGTAGAAATAAATAAATGCAGAAATATAGTGAAAATAAATACATTTTGGTAATTTAAATGGCTATTTCTGTATTTTTACATGTATTTACTTATTTATGCATTTATATTAGGGCTGTCAAACGATTAATCGCGATTAATCGCATCCAAAATATAAGTTTGTGTTTACATAATATATGTGGGTGCACAGTGTATAATTATTTTATATATATATATAAATACACACACATGCATGTATATTTAAGAAAAATATTATTTATATATAAAATATTTATATATAATATAAATTATATATAAATCTATATACAGTATATTCATGAAACTATTTCTTAAATATATGCAAGCGTGTGTGTATATATATATATATAATTATACACGGCGCACACACATATTATGTAAACACAAACTTTTATTTTGGATGCGATTAATCGTTTGACAGCTCTAATTTATATATGTATTTATGTATTTATACATTTATTTCTACATTTATATATTTCTACATTTATTTATTTATGTAGTTGTGGAAAGCGGGCTGCATTCTATCGGACTGATGTTGGCTCCGCCCACTCAATTAGCATACAGGTGCAGGGAAAAATAAATGTGGAAATACAGAAATAAATAAATGTAGAAATAAAAAAATATATAAATACATAAATGTATAAATACTTAAATAAATACATATGTAAATAAATAAATACATGTAAAAATACAGAAATAGCCATTTATATTACCAAAATGTATTATATTTTCACTATATTTCTGCATTTATTTATTTATTTCTACTTTTATTTATTTATTTATTTTTACTTTTGTCATTTTTAGCCCTTCATACTACAACACCAATGAAAAGTTAGGAAATGCAATGGGTAGTTTAATGTTTTTGAAAGAAGTCTCTTCTGCTTTAAAAAAGAAAATACAGTAAAAACTGTAAAATTGTTTTCAATGTCAATATATAGTAAAGTGTCATTTATTCCTGTGATCAAAGCTGAATTTTCAGCATCATTACTCCAGTCTTCAGTGTCACATGATCCTTCAGAAATCACTCTAATATGATGATCTGATGCTCAACAAACATTTATGGTTATCATCAATATTAAAATCATTTGTGCGGCTTCAGATTTCTGTGGAAACCGCGATACATTTTATTCAGGATTCTTTGATGAATAAAAGGTTAATGGTCACTTTAAATTGACCCAAACTGCTCATCCAATGGTGTGAGTTTGGGGGCGGGACTATTTATTTAACTAGTCATTTGGAAATGATTTGTGCAGTCATATTTGATGCAGTGTATATTATTATCGTCACCAGAATGTTTATAAACCTGTTAGAGCTTTTTGACAGCATTTCTTGCATTCTTTCCTGCAAAGCTAACTAGCCTACATATATGTCCATTATTTTCCTCGGCAGTGTGTCATTCCCCTTCCTCGCGCTCAGAGATTCGTAGCATCAGGCAGGTGTTGACAGTCGACACCGTCACCTGTCTCTCGCTTTATCTCACCTCCAACCACCTGCTTTACTCCCTGAGCGCCCGACTGCTTAACCTCCATCATTCCTCTGATCCGATAGCATAGTCCTCTCCAACAAAGAACAATCTCTACTGTTAAATTAACTCAAAATGTGACTTAATTGAACTCTGTCGGAGTATACGTTTAACTCTGTTGGAGTTCATTTAACACAGCTGATTTAATTGTACTGCGGTACAGATAAAGTTTTGTCATTTCCACTCAATACAAAAGGCAGAAATTAGCCAGATTTCAAAGCTTTTCTACACGTCAGTGGCGTATATTCACCTTCCCACAGGAAAGGAAAGTCAAAAAGGAACATCTTTTTTAATATCTTTTTGGTTTCTTAGACACCGGGGAGATTAAACAGATTTTCCTTCATTTTTCTCGGATTTCTTTTTTTTTCTCGGTGTACAAAAAACCCAATGATCTCAGTCTTGAATTCACCTATAAAAGATGTCAGAGATTTCAACATGATCTCAAACCTCAAACCTTTTTTTTTAAAACCAAATGATCAGAGTTATGACATACACTTTAATATTTTATGCTTGATGCCATGAAACACACACACACACACACACACACTATTATTAAGATGTGTGTTGGTCGATTAGACAAGTAGACGAGGCAGACACATACCAGGTTACACCTGGTGTTTTAATCCGTCTCTTTTGTCCACTTTCATCCACTTCGGCCCTGATTTCTCTGTCCTGAGGGGTATATGTAGGTATTTTCAGATCTTTTGAACAAAATAATCTCAATCAATTTACATATGATTTCATTACATATGAATTTGCGTATGATGATAAAACACACAGAGAGCATCAGCTTTAGTTTCTGCTCTGATAACCGCTATAGACCAGCCCGAACGCTGTGAGTGTGTGTTAGAAATCAGGAATGGAGAGAGAACATCATGTTTGTACGTTTTTCATCTTAAAACCAAACTTGCAACGCATTCTCATCCCAAGATGTCATATAGTGACGCTTTTGCCAATGCGTAGACATCCGACACACATGGCACATTTTAGCGTCAATATGAGACGCAGATATATATGGGGCAGAAGGCGCCTCCTAGTGGTCGGTCTGAAATGGGCTGAAACTTGGGTCTTAATACCGCCAAAGTTTAAATCCAGTCTGGCTAGAGCGCTTCACATTATGTTTCCTCATTATATCAGTAGACGGAGAGCAGACGGTGTTTTGTGGCTGTTTGAACACATTCATCCTCATGAGGGTTTACACTACGAGAGCAATCCGGTCAAACGGCCTCTGGAAGTGGTCAAAAGTGAACAAGCTCAAAACATGTTACACCGCGTTTACAGCTGTATTTATTGCCGTCCACTTGCAATCCGATTGAACAAAACGCATCTTAACTTTTTCTTCGCCATTGACCTAAATTTCCGGCTCTCCGTGTTTTCAATGTTATACAGTAGAGGGCGCATTTACCCATCTTCAACAAGAGTAGAGAATCACCTGAAACGCAGAAACAAGCAATAGCATATGTAAGCAGATGCGTATGTAAAATGACACAATGTCGACCCAGGACGAGCTGTGGGACTGTTGATGGACTCGATTTAATCCATCTGTGTTTTTGATCATCGTTATGAATCTGATCTGGATGTAGTCTTTGACAAAAATGTGATTTTCTCAGCTTTTTGCTCAAAATGTGTTTATTTAATTGACCTACATTCAAGTGTTGATTAAAAAAAGAATGCACCAAGCTAAAATAAAACTTTTGATAAATTACATATTTAGATATTCATGCAACAAAATAGTGAAACGAGTTCGAGCAGGAGAACGCGCATCACGAACGCGCATCACAGAACAGAGCAAGGCGAGCATTTGAGCTTATAAAACTTAAGCTTTGTTATTTATTTATTAAATGAGCGATCATTTCTCTTGATAAGACCCTTATTCATCATCTTGAGTCGTTTAAAGCCCTTTGACCAGTTTGAAGTTTGCACTGAAACTGTCTTTTGGACATTGAACCGTTTGGTTCCCATTGAAGTCCATTATATGGAGAAAAATCCTGGAATGTTTTCATCAAAAACCTTAATTTCTTTTCGACTGAAGAAAGAAAGACATGGACATCTTGACATGGGGGCGAGTAAATTATCAGCAAAAGTTTTTTCAAAAGTGAACTACTCCTTTAATACCAGGTGTAAACAGGGCCATTGTGAATCTAAACGTTTTAAAAACGAGAGATTTGATTGGCCAGATGATGTGTTATTGTTTTCCTTCTGTTTAGCCCCTCCCCCGTTGCGGTGTCGTCTTCCTGCGCTCTATAATTGACCCAGAGTGGGGGAGGTTTAGCTGAGTAATTGGGATAATAATTATGGGATGGTTAGTGCCAGCTGGGTCAGAAAGCAGCGTGCCGCTGGCTTATCTCTGTGTTCAAACCGGATCCCATATGGCAGGAACAATACGGTGACCAAGACCCCTAGATAGTGCACACAACAAATGCAAAATCAGTTTGAGTTCTGGGCAAGAATGCTTACGGTATTGCATTTTTTTTAATTAATCTCTCAGTCTGTTGTTGAGTTTATTATTAACAGTTGGAGATGCTCCAATGGGAGCACTAACACGCTATTAAGTAACGCATATTCAAATTAACCTCCAATAAAGCGCTGACGCAGCATCTGCCGACGCCGCTGGGAAATATCAGGCAGCGAGAGGTTAAACACCCCTCACCCATCTCTCGGTAACCATGGCAGTGGGACGACCCTCGCTAGGATACGTAAATCACAGCGTCACTGCCCACCACTTCTTTCATCTCCATTCAGAGGGCTGTTTATTCGACTCGCTCTTTATTTGAAGGGTGTTCAATGGCTATGAATGCTCACTCTGTGTTGTGGGTGGTAAAAAAAGCTCAGGAAACAATATGGTTGGGCCACGTCCGGCCCGCTCAAGGCCTCTCAAGCCTGTGTCCTTCTTTACTGTGACTTTGGAACAGATGACAGTGTGAAAGTCGTCCTCTTTTAACGACGGCCGTTAATCCTGCGACCGAACCTCACTTTCTTGTCGCAGTCAAGCTTTTCCTCACTTCTCCTCAGCCAAGGTTTTTAATGTGATTTAATTAATTAAAAGGGAACTTTGCTATCTCAATATATTACTTATTCATAAATTACCGTGTTTCCCATCAACCTTGTAATCAGGGGAGGCCCCGGAGCTCACGAGAGAGTAAAACAGTGTGTGATATGAGGATTTAATGCGTGCGAGAAGATACTGATCTTAATGCAGTGCAAACATGATGGAGACAGAACTGCAGCAAACTGACCAAAGATTTCCAATCAAAAGCCCCAGGACTTGCTTAATAAAATTTAATGATATAAATTACTTCAAAAATGCCCTGAAATTAAGTTTTATGACTTTTATGTCATTTTTTTTTTTTTTGTATCTTAAGGGCCATCTATATGCCTATGGAAGCTTGTTTCCGCCACTGAACATAAAAATAAACTAAATAATTGTGACTTTTTATCTCACAATTCGGACTTTTTTTCTCACAATTGCGAGTTTAATTCAATTCTGAGAAATAAAGTCAGAATTGCGAGATAAAAAGTCAGAATTGCGTGATATAAAGTCGTAATCGTGAGTTATAAAGTCAGAATTGCGAGATATAAAGTCACAATTGCGTGTTATAAAGTCAGAATTGTGAGATATAAAGTCAGAATTGTGTGATAAAAAGTCAGAATTGAGAGATATAAAAGTCAGAATTGTGTGATAAAAAAGTCAGAATTGAAAGATATAAAGTCACAATTGAGAGATATAAAGTCAGAATTGTGAACATATAAGTCAGAATGTGTGATAAAAAGTCAGAATTGTGAGATAAAAGTCAGAATTGTGAGATAGTCAGAATTGTGTGATATAAAGTCAGGAATTGTGAGATTAAAAGTCAGAATTGTGAGATATAAAGTCAGAATTGTGGATATATAAGTCACAATTGCGTGTTATAAAGTCAGAATTGAGAGAAATAGTCAGAATTGTGAGATATAAAGTCACAATTGTGAAAATAAAGTCAGAATTGTGAGATATAAAGTCAGAATTGTGAGATATAAAGTCAGAATTGTGAGATATAAAGTCAGAATTGTGAGATATAAAGTCAGAATTGTGAGATATAAAGTCAGAATTGTGAGATATAAAGTCAGAATTGTGAGATATAAAGTCAGAATTGTGAGATATAAAGTCACAATTGCGTGTTATAAAGTCAGAATTGCGAGATATAAAGTCAGAGTTGCATGATATAAAGTCAGAATTGTGAGATATAAAGTCAGAATTGTGAGATATAAAGTCAGAATTATGAGATATAAAGTCACAATTGCGTGTTATAAAGTCAGAATTGTGAGATATAAAGCCAGAATTGCGAGATATAAAGTCAGAATTGTGAGATATAAAGTCAGAATTGTGAGATATAAGTCAGAATTGTGAGATATAAAGTCAGAATTGTGTGATAAAGTCAGAATTGCGTGATATAAAGTCAGAATTGTGAGATATAAAGTCAGAATTGTGTGATAAAAAGTCAGAATTGCGTGATATAAAGTCACAATTGGGTGATATAAAGTCAGAATTGCGTGTCATAAAGTCAGAATTGAGAGATATAAAGTCAGAATTGTGAGATAAAGTCAGAATTGTGAGATATAAAGTCAGAATTGCGTGATATAAGTCACAATTGGGTGATATAAAGTCAGAATTGCGTGTCATAAAGTCAGAATTGTGTGATATAAATCAGAATTGTGAGATATAAAGTCAGAATTGTGAGATATAAAGTCAGAATTGTGTGATAAAAAGTCAGAATTGTGAGATATAAAGTCAGATTGCGTGATATAAAGTCAGAATTGTGAGATATAAAGTCACAATTGCGTGTTATAAAAGTCAGAATTGAGAGATATAAAGTCAGAATTGTGAGATATAAAGTCAGAATTGTGAGATATAAAGTCAGAATTGTGAGATATAAAGTCAGAATTGCGTGATATAAAGTCAGAATTGTGAGATATAAAGTCAGAATTGTGTGATAAAAAGTCAGAATTGCGAGATATAAAGTCGCAATTGGGTGATATAAAGTCGCAATTCTGAAAAAAAGAGAAGTGTGACTTTTTATTTCAAAATTCTGACTTTTTTTCTTACAATTGACTTTATAACAGAGTTTATATGGCGAAATTCTGAAATCTTTTCTCAGAATTGTGAGATTTAAACTCGCAATTGCGACTTATCAGGCCAATTCTAAAGGGAAAAAAGACTAACTTTTCCCCCATCAGAATAGTCTCGCAATTCTGACTTTCCATCTTGCAATTCTGAGAAATAATGTCAGAATTGCGAGAAGTAAACTCGCAATTGTGAGGAAAAAAGTCAGAATTTATTAGATAAAAAGTCGCAATTACCTTTATATTTTTCATTCTATGGCGGAAACAAGCTTCCATAATATGCCAGTCAAAAGGCCTTCCCTCTAAAAAATGCTGGGTGGTTTCAACCCAAATTTGGGTCAAATGTGGACAAACCCAAATGTTGGGTTAAAAAAGTTATAAGAAAAATTACAGTTGAAAGTGAAAGTTGAAGTTGGGTTAAAAATTTAAATTACATTTTTAACCCAACATTTGGGTTTGTCCATATTTGACCCAAATTTGGGTTAAAACAACCCAGAGTGTTATTATTTGTCATAAGGTCATTTTTCGTTGACATTCTGGCTCACTGATTTTATGGCACTGCTAGACAACATCCACTGGAGATGAGCTTATTATATTTACTCTAGCTATGCCATAACAGTCATTATTACTATTTATTGAACTCTACATCCTTCCTGTGATTGACAGAATGACAGGACAGCAGCACTGCAGTGACCTTATCCGCTAGCGGTAATCATTTTGTCTATTATGGTTTATGGTTATTTAGTGACTGGAGTCTGGAGCCTTGCACCTCTTTCAGAGATAAGTGTCGAGCCTATTCATTTTTCTAAGTGCCGTTTCACGGTGTCACCTCATTTAGCCTATTACAGTAAGTCTTTGGATGTCGTTATTGGACTGGCAGCATCTGAGTAAAAAAACCACATGCATCCAAGGCTCGCTGCATTAAGCGGCATACGCTATTTTACAGATTTGCCAGCTCTCAGGGGGGACATCATAACGGCTATGTGCAAATATAGACATATGTTAGAGAAATCACACTTGCCAGAAGTGAAATCACGGCCTTCCAATGCTTCAATAGTCGGGGGATGCATAACAATAAATTCCAACAACCCCCAGAAGAGCCACAAATCCATGATTCTTTTGAGGACACGTAAACACACTCGTGAACACGTGCTTATTACATAACCAGCAGGACAATAATGTGCGCCGTGAATCACTTTGATTGTCGCTCCATCTTTAGTTTAATTGAATTCAAGGATTCTAATTGATTCCTTCTCATGTGTAAATGTTAGGCGTCTACAGCGGCGCCAATCCTCTACAAATGCCAGAGGTGGATTTTTACAGGAATGTGTTTGCCCGGATTTTGGCATATGTAGATAATTGAAGAGGAGGAGAAAAATGAGGAAAACCTCCAGTAATGATTTTGAAATCTATAGATCTGCTATATCCTCATCAGAATTTGCTGTAAATCCCCATTCTATATATATATATATATATATACTGTATGTACTATATACAGTGTCACAATACGGGAGAACAGATCTGTCACGTTTCATTGACTTTAAAAGACATTTTTATTCAAAAGCAACGTCTGTAATTTTTCTTGTTTCCAACTAAATACAATGCCCTTAAAGTAAAAAACTAAAAATTAAACTAAATATTTTGCATGTGCACAAATAATGTGGTATGCAAATAAGAAAAGCATCCCATGTGCACTTCAAAAACTGTTTGCATACTCTTGCATTAGAGTTTCCAATTGCTTTTCATCTACATTTCTCATGCGAGTTTCCACAAAAGAAAACTATTGCGTATGCATAAACCTGGAAACGGTAACATGTTACCATATCGTGAGCATGTACCATTTACACAATCTAGAATTAGACATACACCAAGTTCTCATGATCCTTTTTTTATTTTCTTTAATTAATAATTTATAGTAGAACCACAAATATTAAGAAAGTTAAAAAGGTCATATTTAATTAAATGTTTAAAAACATCGGTAGAACTTTACTATAAGGTTCACAACATTATGTAATGTGTTAACTAGAGCTGTCAAACGATTAATCACGATTAATGGCATCCAAAATAAAAGTGTGTTTACATAATATATGTGGGTGCACTGTGTATAATTATTTTGTATATATATATATATATATATATATATATATAATACACACACATGCATGTATATTTAAGAAAAAAAATATGTTTTATACATAAAATATTTATATATAGTATAAATTATATATAGGCTAAATCCATATACATGGAAATATTTCTTAAATATATACAAGCATGTGTGTGTGTATATATATATATATATATATATATATATATACAAAATAATTATACACAATGCACCCACATATATTATGTAAACACACTTTTATTTTGGATGCCATTAATCGTGATTAATCGTTTGACAGCTTGACTAACATTAAAAATAGCAATGAGCAATGCATTTGTAACAGTATTAGTTAATCTTTATTAACGTTAGTTAATATAAATACAGGTCTTTATTGTTCATGCATGTTAGTTCACAGTGCGTTGACTAATGCTAACAAACACAACCTTTGATTTCAATATTGTATTAGTAAATGTTGAAATGAATATTAACTAAGATTGATAAATGCTGTAGAAGTGTTGTTCTTAGTTCATGTTAATCAATGGACCTTATTGTAAAGTGTTAGCAAATTATTTCACGTTTAGAGATGTCAAACGAACTAATTTGTTTTAAAATATTTAATCGCGATTAAAATATGTAATCGCGATTAATCGCATTAATATCGTAGTTAACTCGCGATTAATCGCACATGTTTATCTATTCTAAATGTCTCTTGATTTCTTTTTTTTTTCTCATTTTAATGCTCTTATCAACATGGAAAAGTGGATCGGCTTGCTTTGTGCAAATGTTTTTTTTTTATTGAAAACAAGGGGAGCAGGGGAGAGTCCAGGCCCGGGTGAAGATCAGCAGAGTCGGCCACCGCGAGCCAGGCTGTTTAAAGGTGATAATGGTTTTAATTTAAGCCAAAGATGATTTATCTGAGCTTGGCTAGCCTCCCAAACCACAGACCTGGAAGCATGAAATGAAAACTATTACCTTGGAAGTCTCATCGGTCACTTTGAATATTGTGAATGTGGAGAAAGGAAGATGAAAACCTGCTGAAGACTTGATATAGTTGCGGTGGATCTGGTTCAGTTCGTCAGAAGTTTGAAGCTCTGTTGACCCGTCAGCTGGCGGTCAAAACACAGCTATATTTAGACATTCTTGCACATATGAATAACAAACACATCAGCGAATGACACGAGATATGAATGTAGGCCTCTATTGTTTTTCCTGAAGCTGTTTCATATCATATGGTGGTCTGACTTTGGCAATGAATAACAATTTGTATTGTGCTGTAAACATGGTCATTGTTTAAAGATGTCAGGATGTGATGTGAAAGATGCCAGAATGGGCTCGCTTTGTTTACGCGCTAGATCCGTAGACGCCAAGCTAATGTTGAAGGGTGATAATTACCGGACGAGGAAATGTGCGATCGTTTCATTTGTTTTGAAGAGGAGACAAACACATTGAGAGTGAAAGCTCCTGAATTTCAGTTCAGTTCGCATTAATTTGATCTGCCATTTCATGTCTGAATCTTACAACAATTAATTGTTCATATCATGTCCTCTTTCTTGTCTGAATCTCACAACCATTAATTGTTCCATATAATATTTTGTAACCAAAACTATATATTGTGAAATGAATTTTTTCCCATTCTTTGTGATTTGTATGTTTTGTAGCCTATAAGGTCATTGTTTATTAGCTGAATGTGGTGAAATACCTTCTTTTTTGAAAGAAATTAACACTTTAATTATTCAAGGACGCATTAAATTGGCCAAAGGTGACAGTAAAGACATTTAAAATAAATCCTGTTCTTTTGAACTTTCTGTACAATAAATATTTCATCGTTTCCAGCAGCACAACTGTGTTCAACATTGATAATAATCATAAATGAGCATCATATTAGAGTGATTTCTGAAGGATCATGTGACACTGAAGACTGGAGTAATGATGCTGAACATTCAGACGTAATAAATTACACTTATATTCACCGCTGTTTTACATTGTATTAATTTTTCATAATATTACTGTATTTTTGACCAGTGAAATGGGTGGCCATAAGCAACTTCTTTCAAACCATAAACACTTTTGAACAATCGCATAAATATTAATGTTTTATTAGTTATCACAAATAGCTACTCCATAGGATCCTGTCGACTCGACGGATAGGCCAAACATTTTAACTAGGGCTGTCAAATGATTAATAGTGATTAATCGCATCCAAAATAAAAGTTTGTGTTTACATAATATATGTGGGTGCATCGTGTATAAATATTTTGTATATATATATATATATATATAAATTTACAAACATGCATATTTAAGAAATAATATATAAATTATATAAATAATAATATATAAATATATAAATATAAATATAGATAAATATATATATATATATATATACAAAATAATTATACACAATGCACCCACATATATTATATAAACACAAACTTTTATTTTGGATGTGATTAATCTCGATTAATCGTTTGACAGCCCTAATTATGACACATGAATCGAAAAATGTTATATTTTGGAAATAATCACAAAAGCAAAGGGTGAACACATTCCCTCCAGGTGTTTTAGGCCAATGACCCCTCATTAGAGTCACCCTAAATCCACTAGTGTCCAGTTACACCCTTCACATGAGCTGAGGGCGTGTCTCATCTCTCACCTGACTGACCTGTCAATCACACCTGAATGAGACGTGTTAACCAAGTAGGTTCCCCATTACCAATAAAGTCCTCCTATTGTATTCAGTGGCTAATGCTATTTAGTAAACAGGGGTTTTAATTAAAAACCTCTCACACATGCCCTTGTTCCCAAATCCCCCCTCAGTGTGTGTTTTCTCATGGTCACTCAGTGGCCATCTGGACGGGACTCACGGAAGCGTCCGAATATCAGTGTTCGGGTTTAATCCTCCTCAGCTTGTCTGGCTTCTGTGGGAGTGAGAGAGACTGAACGAGTGATTTTAATCTGCTGTTTTTGTCTCGTCACTCAATCTGAGCTGAACCTGAGAAGTTCACACACTACTCAGCCATTTATTTAAAGGAGCGCTGGAGGGAAATGCTAAATTGAGAAAGCCAGAAAGCAAATTCTCGGTAAGCTTGTAGTCCCATTTTTCAAAATAATCTGATGTGAAGAAGCATCAATTGTGTTCATATATTTGCATGTTTTGACTGTGACCTCAATTATCGACCGGACATTTCTATTTATTCTCCACGATAATTTAATGACTTGCTTCACCCAAAAATTTAAACTTTTTTTCTTTGAATGCATTTTTTTTATTATTATTATTATTTTGTCAAATAAAAGTCAAGGGTTATTAGCTAACTGAAACTAAAACTAAAACCCTAAAAAAAAAAAAAATGTTTCTTGAAATAAAATGAGTATGAAGTGAAATAAGGTAAAATATATACAAAAAAAATATGTTTTAGTGCAACATTTATCTTGATGTACTGAAATTACTAATACTGAAAACAATAAAAAATATAGATTAATATATAAATATACGCAGACCGAAGCGCCCGCACCCTCAGATCAGTTGGACGTGGTAAAAAGGTAAAAACGATATAAATACTGTTCGTTTTCTCACACAAACCGCTCGTTTCGTGTCTTAGTCCATCAATGTATACTTACGTTTACGAGTCATTAAATCATGTTTAATTTGGACTTCTCTGTGCTGCTCTTTGAGGTGGTGACCATAGACCTCCATTATATGACTGACGGACAAGAACGGTTTGACCTAAAAATATCAAAATTTAAAATACTGTGGAAACAAAGACACCTACATCTTGGATGCCCTTGAGGTAAGATAAAACATACCAAAATTAAAAAGTGAACTATCCCTTTAAACAACAAATTAAAATGAAAACGCAAAATATAAAAGTAAAAGCTAGTAATATGGATTGGACCCCATTGACTTGTATTGCTTGGACAAAACAGCAAACACCTTTTTAAACTAAAACAGTGTTAAAGTAATAGAGACGTGAAGAAATTAAACACATCGTGTCTGCATTTTGTTGGCCATATGGTAAAAATAAATCTATTGAAGAAGCAAAATTCTTCTCAAATTAGAAAGCAAGTGTACGGTATCTGGATCCGGGAACTGTGGGCTACCGTTACATAACCCAGATGAAAAGAGTCAGACAGAGAGAATACGAAACGATCCTCCGGGGGAAGAAGAAGATGTTTTCTGCACAGAAAGACTGCAAAGTGCGGTAAAGTTTTCTGTTGAGTAACCGGGTTGAGTTGAAAAGTGTAGCAGGATAATTAAAGAGAAGTTGAGAATGCGCTCGTCTTGTAACCTGAGGGAGTTTCTCTTTACTCAGCTGTGGTGTAGGATTAGTGCAGATTACACTGGGATCCCAGGTCAGATAGCTTCATCCTCACCCGTTGCGTGTAAAACACCTGCGGACGGTGAAAACGCTTCCATCTCAGACGATGACAGTCGGACGGCTCGTTCTCTCGCGCCCTGTCACCTTCATTAAGCCCGGCGATGAAAAGTGTGGAAACTCTCGTCAGATTTCTGCATGTTCCAGCGCTCGGCTGGGCTTCTAAAGTTACAAACCTCTAATCCTCCGGCTTTGGCTGAAACAACTTTGGTATTACGGCTTAAATGGGTATATAGAAAGTTTCTCAGGCTTTTTCCTGGCGTTGAGAAACAGATGTTGGCTGTCGGCCATCTTGTCGGTCTCATTGACTGAGCTGTTCTGGCAGTTAGCTTCGCTGACCTCTGCTTTCAGCATATTTGGCAGGCATTGTACGGCTCTTTGAAAAGCTGCTCAAAATCGTGTTGCATCACAACGATCAGAGCATTGGAAGCGCTTTATACAAAGACACTACACCGTCATAACAGGTGTCTTTTACTAATAGCTGGATAATCCTTTTTGCGGAGCGGTCCAAGTTCCATTTCGCAAGAGTTATTTGTGACACTTTCTCATTGCATCCCTTTTTTATCGCTTCCTTTCTCCATCTAAAGCCGAAATCCATACCTCCAATTACTCTGAATGTCATATATCTATAAACACAATCCTTTCATGTCTTATAATCAATTGCAAAAATTAGTGCTAAAATATTTAATCGCGATTAATCGCATTAATGTCATAGTTAACTCACGATTAATCACAATCACACATTTGTATCTGTTCTAAATGTCTTTTGATTTCGTTTTGTCCCATTAATTTTTTCTCATTTTAATGCTCTTATCAAAATGGAAAAGTGGATTTTTTTTTTTTATTATTGAAAACAAAATTAGCATATACAGTGTTCAATTTCACACTAACATTCTCACTTTGAGCAAATAATCTGCTAAGTTTGCTAGGCCAAAAAGGCTGTTAATCGCGCGATAAAAAATGAACACTGTTAAAATGGGTTTGCATTAACGCCGTTAATAACACGTTAAACTGACAGCCCTAATAAATATCCTATGATTTCCTCTGCTGCCCACCTGTTATTTTGTATTTTGTGTTTGTATTAAGTACTAATGTTAAGTACTTTATAATTAAGTACTTTATAAAGTGTTTTATTATGTATCATAGCAATTAATTGGCTTTATTTATCTCTGAAACATGAAATGTGGAGTTATCTGCTTTTGCCTTCTTCCACTACTAATTATTCCATCTTAATAAAGTGTTTTATTATGTATCATAGCAATTACTTGGCTTTATTTATCTCTGAATCATGAAATGTGGAGTTATCTGATTTTGCCACACAAATATATATATATATATATATATATATATATATATATATATATATATACTGTATATCCTTTCAATTACCTTTATTATAACAAGACTTCATTTGCAAAATCAGATAACTCATCTTTCATCATGTTTTTTTTTTTTTTTTTTACTTGTAACAAACAACTTGTAAATGTCCCAATTGGGAGAGAGTGTTCAGTTTCAAAGAGTTTAATTAAACTTTCATGTAATATATTTTTGGATGTATTGTGAGTTAATAAATGTAACTGGTTGTGCACATTCGGCACACAGTATCTAAATATCGATTAATCGATCGATATAACCCTGAATCAAATCGAATCATAATCATATCGTAGATTTTTTTGAGGTATTGGCAAATATGGTGTCACTGGCTGAGAGAATCGGTATCGTATCGTGATTAACTGTCCCTATTAATATTCAAACTGTGTGTACACGTGAGCAGATGAGCCCAGAATATGAACGCAACGCACAAAGTTTCACTTTAAGTATTTTCTTTACACTGGTTTTCAATGGGAAAATGCTTAACATGCGAATTAGCCTGTTGCAATCATGCAAACGTACATTTAAAATAGTAGTATGAAACTTAAGTGCCACGCCACTCTTTTATTTTATTTTTGGTTGAAAAGCTATTATAAAATAAATAAAACAAAAGGCCAAATGGTGTCTGGTCATGCATGGGATGCTGAACTACTGTATACTGTTCAAAAGGTTGGGGTCAGTACGTTTTTTTTCTTTTCTTTTATATTTTTATAAGGGTTTAGCATGATAATGTCTATGACAATGCTTATGTATTGGTCTTGGTGGAACAGATCTGCTACGCTGCTGCAGAGATTCGCTACTGCTAATAAACACATGACACAAGACATGCACAAATAGCATATATGACAACATAACCCATAGCAGATCTGTACAGGTGGAGCTGGGGAAGGTGGAGGGTTTGAGAGAAAACGGATACATAAACATTGACCAACTATTTGAATGGAGATCAGCAAGACTATTGGCTACAAATGCAGAAGGAGAACCAATCAGCTTGTGCCGTGTAGTTAAAGATGGGATTGAACTTGATATATATATATATTCAAAGGTCCATAATGTTTTTTTATTGCAATTGTGGGCACATTTAGGCCTCCGTCTGTCACACATCCAGTCTAGATTGATGTCTGATAGTGTCTGCTGGATGTGCATGTGCAGAATCAGTTGTGTTCTCAGTAGACCTCTTAGTTTTAACCTATAATGTGTCTTCATTAAGACTGAGAGCTCCATGCAACAATAGATCATTAAAGTGACAGGCCACAGTCAGCAGATAATTGTGATTCGAATACTGGGGTCATTTAGGGTGAGCTTATTAACATATGTATAGCCCAGCGGATTGGTCGTCAATATCATGTCTAAGTCTCTCATTTTCTCTCTGTCCCTTTCTCTTCGCTTCAATCATCCATCTTTATCCAGTTATTGGGTACTCCGTATACCTTCAGATATCATACGCGCAAGGTCCCATGAAAGGACCCTTAAAAACACAATCGCTTCTCGTTGCTGAGTGACTTTGCTTGGGAAACTGGATTTAACAACATGTATTGGATATCCATAAAAAGTAAAAAATATTGTGAAGAGGAATGGATTTTGTTTAGCTTTGAGAATAGAGGGTTTTGTCTGTTTTATGTGCCATCTGTCTGCATATGCCAACCTACTGACCCGTCATTGATTATTACACAACATTGATAACTTAATTGAAATGACGGCCTGTGTCAGAGCTTTTTTTGTTCATCTCTAGCATGGCCATTACTAAAGGTCATGCCCTATGACCCCAAGTGCAGGGTCCCATAAGGGGCTTGATGCTCTAATTCAATAGTTGTGGATAACTGGGTTGGACAGACACACACGCACATCAAATCTTTATGATGAATATTTTCCTCTACAGTTGTGGAATACTTTGTCATGTCATATTAGTCCAATTTTGACCATTTTACTGACTGAAGTGACCTATATTGTTAATGTCTCACGTTATTTTATTTTAATAGATATAACATATACATTAGTGGCCAAAAGTCATGTCTAGAGGGGTTATTTGTTTTTAAAGAACGTACAAGTTTATTTAAACCATAAAATATGAGTTTGCATGTTCATAATTTGGCCAAAAATTATGTTTTTGAAATAATGTACAATTTGACATGTTGCATTGCCTTATTGTCAAATAAAACAATTGACAAAAAAGCATTGCTATGCAATATGCAATAACACATTTGTAATAATATTTTAATAAAGGTGAAGATTTTCTATCACTTTTGGTTAGTACTGTATTTTTACATTTTATTTTATTATTCTCATCACTCTAATCAACAGATCTGATTACAATAATTTAATTATTGTCATGACGCTACTTTTAGATTTGTTTTTGTTGGAACTTTGGCAATGCTCGTTATTGTCAGTAATTTTGTTTTAGAGGGAAAAATAACTAATTGGTCACACTTCAGTTTAGGGTCCAATTCTCACTACTTCTGCCTCAATAAACTACTAATTACTGCTTATTAATAGTTAGTAATGTAGTTGTTAAGTTTAGGTATTGGGTGGTATAAGGGATGTAGAATAAGGTCATGCAGAATAAGGCATTAATATGTGCTTTATAAGTACTAATAAACATCCAATATCATAATAATATGCACGCTAATAATCAACTAGTTAAAGGAGTAGTTCACTTTAAAAAAAAAAAAACATGTCATCCAAGATGTCCATGACTTTCTTTCTTCAGTCGAAAGGAAATTAAGGTTTTTGATGAAAACATCCCAGGATTTTCTCCATATAATGGACTTCAATGGGAACCAAACGGTTCAAGCTCCAAAAGACAGTTTCAGTGCAAACTGTTCAAAGGGCTTTAAACGACACCAGACGATGATTAAGGGTCTTATCAAGCCAAACGATCGCTCACTAAAAAAAAAAATTTAAATAAATAAATAAAGTTTAAGTTTTATAAGCTCAAATGCTCGCCTTGGTCTGTTCTGTGATGCGCGTTCGTGACTCTCCTGTTTGAACTCGTTCATCAAAATGAACAAATCTTTTTTTCGTGTCATTTGGTTCATTCAACGAACGAAATGAATGAGTTGATTCGGGAAAAGATTCGTTCATTTTGATGAACGAGTTCGAACAGGAGAGTCACGAACGTGCGTCACAGAACAGAGCAAGGCGAGCGTTTGAGCTTGTAAAACTTAAACTTTGTTATTTATTTATTAAATGAGTAATCGTTTCGCTTGATAAGACCCTTATTCATCGTCTGGTGTCGTTTAAAGCCCATTGAACAGTTTGCACTGAAACTGTCATTTGGATCTTGAACCGTTTGGTTCCCATTGAAGTCCATTATATGGAGAAAATCCTGGAATCAAAAACCTTCATTTCTTTTCGACTGAAGAAAGAAAGACATGGACATCTTGGATGCCAAGGGGGAGAGTAAATTATCAGCAAAAGTTTTTTTTTTTTTAAAGTGAACAACTCAACTAAAGTGTTCCCAAACTATTTAATTCTGCCTCGTTACTCATTATGTCAATATTTTTATAAAGTAGTAGAGAGTAGATGTTCCAGCTTGGTGTCTTATGGTGCCTTTTTTCTTTCTTTATTAATAAGAACAAGGCACTTGGTGGAAAAAACGAATAGAAAAAGTGCTGGAAAAAATGTGAATAATTTCCCGGCACATGCTGGTATATGTGGCCATCGACACTTGCTGCTCCTCCTGTTTTTTGGTTTTTACGAACCCTAATACATGAACTTTTAATCCTGCATATTCTGAATAAGCCATGAAACGTAAACTGCCGGGAATCATGCTTCAGGAATGACTGACAATAGATTTGCCAGATAATCCCTTTTACAGATTCAATCGCACAGCTAACTCGTACAACAGATGTCAAGTAATACGCCGCTGCGCGATGTCAGTGAGGGTTGCCCACCTCTGAAACCCGATCTCCACCTCCCCGCGATGGGTTGGTGCCCTGGCGTCTGTTAGCTCTTCTGCTGAGGGGCTTTTGAGAGTGAGGTCAACGGTGTGTGTAATAAGCTAGCGCTAGCGGATGGCTAGTGCCCATTCACATGCTGATTTTCCAGTCGATCCATTTGCATTAAGTGCAATCTAATTGCCAACTGCGGCCTGATTATGGTGCGTGTCGGCCGAGATGAAATATGACCTCCCGTCTGCACCCGCCGCTACTCAACTGATGTCAGATGGGCGAAAATCTGAAGGGAAAAGTTTTCGACACCGATGAAATACTACCACTTGAAATGGGAGATATGTGCTTGTATTTATGGAAAAAAAGGACATTAGCTCATGCATTAGAACAATCACTCTCTTTGTTTATGTAGGCTGTTTTTTTTTTTTTTTTCTATTGTACCTTATTTCACCTGTGGTGTGGTCCCAATAAGTTTCCTAAGAGGAAAAGCTCAGTTTGCTTGGAAGTGTGTCCAAATGTGACTCCTCAGTTAGTGTCCGACGGCATCTTGATGAGTCTAGAGAGGAACAGCTGGAGTCTGCGGTGGTTTAAGTGACCATATCGCCTCTTCTGGACTCTGGAGTTGTCATCGCTCGCAGTTGTGAGAGGAAGTTGAGCAGCTGTAAGGGGTATTTGGATGGTTACACACTCTGAAAAAAGGTACAAAAGCTGCCACTGGGGTGGTACGCTAATTAGTATCATATTGGTACCAAAAGTGTAAATATTACTAACTAAATGGCGCATATTATAACCATTTTTTTTTTCGAATAAAAATGCATTACATTCTCCTTCTAAGGTGCTTATTTTGTTCCTGTTAGCAACGCTATGAATCGGCCCCTAACCGCTCTGTTCAGATCCACTTGGCTCCTTGGAGTCTAAATGGACTGGCCACAACATTGCTGACAGAGTTTATCGATAAAGTCTGTCTCCATCAAGATTCAAGGTTCTTATCCACTTGTTACCGGAGGACTGAAAACACTAAGATTCATCTGAATAATAATCATAATATCATAATAATACCCAGTGCAGCCTAAAGATGGAATATTAGTAGTAGAAGTAGTCTCCAAATAATTAAAAGTAACATCATATTATTGTACCATTACTCAAATATAGTCGTCAACCATCTAATCACAATAACGACATTTTAAATGAACAGTGAGATGTGTCCTTCAAAAGACAGTCGAAACATGCCATGTCTGTATCATTAGTCGTGTCCCACCCCACCTAAAGCAGTGAGTGAGATTAATGAACTGAAGTGGCATATTGAGACCTCAGTGAAAGCAGACTGAAAGGTCGTGGGGTCTTAGACATGTGCATCAGGCCCTGAATACATTGAACAGTCTAGCCAAGCTCTCTGATTCGAAGTACCGACCAATCAATGACACCGGATTAACAGCCTTAACTTCAAATTGCATCCAGCTGTCAATCAAACCTCTGCTCTAATGCTCGATAATACGACGAAACTTCCATTTAGTTTTACCTAGACGTCATTCTGCTTTCCCATTTTTTCTTTTGTTTGGGTTCTCATTAACTCGTTTTAAAAGACCTGTACATTACAATCAAATATTTCTGAAGACATGTTAGATTAATTCAATTGAACTCAATGACGATTTGAAAATCTAGTTTTCTATTCCAATCCAGGATCTGCATTTATGTTACAGAAATGATGCTTCATTTTGTATTTCACATAGGGTCTAATGATTTTGGACTGGAATCATTATAGATCAATGTCTATAAAGGAGTTTGTTTTTGGTTTTACTGACCATAAATGTGTAAGATTGCCTAGTCCCATGGGAGAATGATGGATTGAATTTAATAATTGATAAAGGTCTGGTGTTGCTGTGGACAAATACCTCTGTTTACCGGAACATCTTCAGATTAAAGTGGCGCTTCTCCAATGTTTTGGCCGACTGTCAAGTTTTAGAGTGTTCCTCGTGAGATAGCATAGGGAATTGGGTAATACTAATGTTACATGTTTTGTTGGCATTGTTGGCAAGACCTGGTGGGTGTGGCCAACAGCCATTACAGGAAGTGATTGCCTTCTAATAGACCTGGGCGAAATCTGCCATCTACACCAATCATCACTATCAATTACAGACATCCATTGTGGTCCCTAGTTGGACTGCCAGTTTGGCCGAAGGGAATGCATCGTGTTCTAGTGGACTGACTCATCCCAAGGCGTCATATGCTGACGCTTTTGCCAATGCGTATACATCCAATGCACATGGCACCCTTTAGCGTCAATATGAGACGCAGATATATATGGGGCAGAGGGCGCCCCCTAGTGGTCTAACCCTAACCCTACCCCAGACCTAAACCTACCCATAACCGAAGCGTGTTATATTGACGCTAAAGGGTGCCATGTGCGTTGGATGTCTACGCATTGGCAAAAGCATCATATATGACCAGTGTTGGGTAAGTTACTCTAAAAAAGTAACTAATTACTAGTCACTAATTACCTCTTCAACAGTGTAATTAGATTACTGTACTACTCTCTCTAAAAAGTATTTAATTACTTTTAATTACTAATTACTTTCAAAATCCCATATCAATCTCAACCAGCTGAATAATACAAGGACAGACATGAATCTGTTTTAATTCTTTCAGATAAATACTATAAAATTGCATGAATTATCCTTAAACTGACCAAGGTGGAGAAGGTTACATTATAAAAACATACTTTTTAGCGTCAGGCGATACATTTTGATGTTAAACCCACTATTGTTTTATGTCTGATCTCATGACATTTCACACTTTTTTCATACATATTTTACACGAATTTGTACGAGTGCGGTCGTAATATTTAGACACCTCATAAAATGCATACGAATCGCTGTGAGATCGGATTGATCTATACACGGTATTTACCTCAATTACATCAGAAGTAACTGTAATTAAATTACGGATAAATGAAGAGTAATCCCTTACTTTACCTTTTCAAGGGAAAAGTAATTAAATTACAGTAACTAATTACTTAGTAATTAGTTACACCCAACACTGTATATGACGCCTAGGGAAGAGAATGCGTTGGGGTAGCAGGCATCTGTATTTTCCTATTGCTAAATGCTCTTTTCTGGCCCTCTTTCACATTTGTGTGGCACAATATTTTTGTTTCAGATGTTGAGCCTGTATAAGTTACTAGTTGTAACTGTTTAAAAATTCATCCCGTTCTTTTCTAAGCAGTCAGACATGTGGTTTCCACGCTTTGCATTGCAGGAGGGATCGAATCTAGTATGTCATAGAAACTTTAGGGTGGGCTCCTTTGACGTGTTGAAGCAAACACATTCTGTAGCAATCATGCACAACACTCCAGGATTGTGTTTTTTCAAGAACATGGTTAATGAATAGAAAGTTTAAGTCTAATAAATTAATTCAGCAGCAGGTTAAGTGTTAATACTATGCAAAATAAGTGTTAAGAGACAAGACCCGTTGAAGTTTTACTTGTCTGCTTTGCCTGTGTGAATTGTGTTTGAATGTAAGCCAGACTAAAGAGCGTTCTCACACTGAGAAACAGGTGCAAGATTTACACCAAAAAAAACCTGAGAGATAAAGATTGAGAGAGAATTTAAACCGTGAGAGCATGTCGGCGAGAACAGCAAAACCAAATGTGTTGTTTCTGTCAGGGTAGGTTTGGTGCGAGCGTGTGTCTGTGTGCATTTCAAAAATGAAAGACTTCTTTTCCTCTCTTCATCTCCTCTTCATTCCTCGTCCATGTCTCCCCAGGGAGGGTGTGTGTGCAGGTGCTCACATACAAGTAGTAAACGGGGCTCCACCTCTGACTTCCCAATGGGGGTCCAGGCACACTCATCAGGAGCCCCGTTGTGCACTTAAGGGCCCTTACGCAATCCATACACGCATCCCCAGCCTCTCTAATTGGGCCAGCCCGCATCTTTGTCATGCTGTTTTTCTCTGAAAGGAGTACTGGAGGCTACACTACAGAGAGAAATGGGAACAGGGAGACAGGAACAAAAGCACGCCTCATATCCGCAGCAGGGCTGCTTGTTAGGGAGCGACGGCCCTCTGGGAGCGGGGCACTTGGCAGAGGACATAGGGTCGTCGGGGGCACAGCCGTACATCAGTCGTGGGGAACGTGGGTGAAGTCAGAGACCCCTAAGCCTGCAGCATTATCGCCCTTTGTCAAATCTGCACCTGTCACTCATTCAATACGAGAACATGAACCGGTCAAACTTTGATTTACTGCCAGGCCTCACAGCGCAATGAAATGAAAGAAAGCATCGGAATATAAAGGATAAGTGATCAGAAGGAAGAGCTGGGGGAAGATAAAAGAGATAAATGAGACAAAGGAAAGCAGGCCATGATGAAGAAAGGGAAAACTCAAAAGAATGATGATGAGAAAGATTGGATTAACGCGAGGAGAATAAAACAACTGCGAATTCAATTGACCAAAGAAAGTTGAGGTCACATTAAAATTCAGACAGTTGTGATGCTCAGATTGTTGTGATGCTCATTTATTTCCTGTAAAGATAAGTGATAAAAAGTTAACTTTTGTTTTATCCCTGAAAATGACCAGCAGTATTTCTGATTTAATCTGCCCATGCCATCTGTACAGATCTATGAAGGGAGCCGATAGATATGACAGTCTTTGAAGGGAATTGAGTCCGCAGGGGTATAGAATTAATATGACTTAAGCTTTGAGTTGATGCAATATGACTGAGGGCAAAAGCAAACCCTTCTTTTCATCTCCCATATCTGCTATGATGAAGATTTGGAGGACATGGAAAGAAACCAGATAGTCTGACAGAATATCAAACTGACAATAATCTGATAAAAGGAATTGGAATTGTACATTGGGCATCAGAATCATCTCTCTCTCTCTCTGTCTGTGTGTGTGTGTATTGTTGAAACTATGTTGAAGGGGGCATTGGGGACAGAACCAGAGATCCTTGATAGGAAAATAAAGCAGTCTTATTAAACATGGAAGCTGGTTTGTTGATAGTTCAGGGTGGTTTAGCCTCTACTAGGTCCAAACTAGATCTACTAACTTTTAGTGTATTTGAATAATCAGCCTGTTCTCATCCCAAGGCGTCATATACTGACGCTTTTGACATTTCGTCTACATCCAACGCACATTTAGCGTCAATATGAGATGCAGATTTATGTGGGCCAGAAGGCGCCTCCTAGTGGTCTACCCCAGACCTAAACCTACCCATAACCGAAGGGTGCCATGTGCGTTGGATGTTTACGCATTGTCAAAAGTATCACTATATGACGCCCTAGGATGAGAATGTATTGGAATAATCATATAAACCAGTTAATGACAATAAAAGGCCAGCTTGCTGACAAAGGTGGTCGTCCAAGTCAAAACCAGCTGGCCAAAACCCATCTATAACTTGGGTCACCTAATGAACAGCTAAACCCATGTACAAAACAGGTCAAAACTATGTCCTGATGGACATCATATTAGAAGGATTCTCTTGTAAAGAAGGACCAAATGACCAACCCAAAGACAAGAAGCATTCATACGTCAGTGTCGCAGGTGCTTTCCGACGGTTTATAAGCAAAAAAATCCTACATCAGACTTAAGATTGGACACATTCATTTACTCCATTCGCATAGCATTCCACATTTTACTTCCAGACCAAATCGTTTTGCCAATCTACAAGCACTGGATCCATAAAGCACATGGTAATAACTTGGTCCGCTTCACTTGATGACTCCCAGTGGGGCTCTGCCGCTTTGGTTTCTTTTTTTCCCCTCCTTTCGTTATGGTTTTAACTAGGCATTATCTCAGTGTTGTCACATTGAGTTTTCTCTGAGCAAGAACAGGTGAGGAGCCCTGTTTAGTCAGATGCCTCTGATGTCAGTGCTACCCATGCATCACACTCGATTCAGAGAGTTTAATCTGCAACAATAACCTTCTGTCTTCAGAGAAATTGCTTTCTGGGGGCGTAAAGTAAGCAGGCAAAAGGTGTTATTCAGCATATTGAGAAAGAGTCCTGAGCGGGAAAGGGTGTGCGTAGAAAATGATAGAATACAACGAACAAGAAAAGGAGGGGGAAGGGTAGAGCAAACGGGGTGCGGACAATCGCAAACTGACCTTTCAGTCAGAGAACACAGACGGATATTGAATGAGTTTCATTGTATTGGGAGAATGAAACTGATGGCTTGTTAAATGGTGTGGCATATGGATATTTTATCTTTCTTTGCCTTTAATTGCGTTACTGTCAGACCGTTTTCCCCTTGAATCTGTCTTTGGGGAGGAGAGACGAAAATAAACATGAAGACGTCTCCAGCCCTGAACGCTATCTCTCAAACAACACAGGCTCGTCCTTTAAGCTGGCTTCAGGTTGCATACCGCCTGACCTTTAATCTGATGCATAAACAAGAGGCTGGGGAAAGCGATCCCTCATCATCCTCCCCTCATACTCCGCCGCCTCCTCACCCACCTCCGTTGTTTGGCTTATGGGTGCATTTGTTCTAATTGTCCCTGCTTTATTGACGCAAATTGCTGCAGGTCTTTGTGAGGTCTTGTTTAGCCGGGCCCTGTGGCTGACAATGATGCATGCCCATAGGTATTTATAACCCTCACTACACCTGATGTCAACCGCGTGCAGAGTCTAATCATGTGCAGTGATGTTGGAGTATTCATGGACTCCAGTGAACAGATAGAAAGATTTGTCTTCTTTTCTAAAGGAAGATTGAATAGGGAGAGTAAATGAGATGGGTGGCCGCCAGCACTTAACGCACATGGGCACTCTTTTACGATTCCAACTACTAATTTCAAGGGGGGAGGGAATTTCATAACCTATTGTCCAAAGCAGTGTTGTAGTCGAGACCAGCTCACTCGAGTCCAAGTCGAGACAGTGACCATAGACGGTCGAGTCCGAGGCGAGACTGAGACCAAAGAGAGTCGAGTCCGAGTCGAGACCGAGACCAAAGAGAGTCGAGTCCGAGACGAGACCGAGACCAAAGAGAGTCGAGTCCGAGACGAGACCGAGACCAAAGAGAGTCGAGTCCGAGACGAGACCGAGATCAAAGAGAGTCGAGTCCGAGTCAAGACCGAGACCAAAGAGAGTCGAGTCCGAGTCGAGACCGAGACCAAAGAGAGTCAAGTCCGAGACGAGACCGAGATCAAAGAGAGTCGAGTCCGAGTCGAGACCGAGAACAGAGAGAGTCGAGTCCGAGTCAAGACCGTCCGAGACCAGAGAGAGTCGAGTCCGAGACGAGACCGAGACCAAAGAGAGTCGAGTCGAGACCGAGACCAGAGAGAGTCGAGTCCGAGTCGAGACCGAGACCAAAGAGAGTCGAGTCCGAGTCGAGACCGAGACCAAAGAGAGTCGAGTCCGAGTCAAGACCGAGACCAAAGAGAGTCGAGTCCGAGTCGAGACCGAGACCAAAGAGAGATGAGTCCGAGTCAAGACAGAGAACAAAGAGAGTCGAGTCCGAGTCGAGACCGAGACCAAAGAGAGTCGAGTCCGAGACGAGACCGAGACCAAAAAGAGTCGAGTCCGAGACGAGACAGAGATCAAAGAGAGTCGAGTCCGAGTCAAGACCGAGACCAAAGAGAGTCGAGTCCGAGTCGAGACCGAGACCAAAGAGAGTCGAGTCCGAGATGAGACCGAGATCAAAGAGAGTCGAGTCCAAGTCGAGACCGAGACCAAAGAGAGTCGAGTCCGAGACGAGACCGAGATCAAAGAGAGTCGAGTCCGAGTCAAGACCGAGAACAGAGAGAGTCGAGTCCGAGACGAGACCGAGACCAGAGTGGCTGGATAACCTAAGGTTGGGTCTGAAACCAGACATCTTCAAGATATCTTCAAGAATATGTAAAATATTTGGTGGTAACAATAAAATTGACACCATACTCAAAAAGTAAACCAAATATACCATGGAATCATGTACACTGTCATGGTAAAAAGGCCATATAGTGATGTAAAGGTAATTTTATTACAATTATGACTTACAGTTATTACAATCAGTAAGTGCTCTTTCACATAACATTACTGAACACAAATTATGTGTGGCTCTTATATGCAAACTGAATTATGGATGATAAGGTAGACATTTTCAATACATAGTTGAGCTAGAGGCTCCACATCACATCCGACCTGGGTCCTACTGCATTTCCGTGCTGCAAACGTTATAGTTGTAGTCGTTATAGTCAGTTGCGCACAAGAAAGTCAGCAATCATTGGACGTATCAATCAAACAGAAATTTAAAGAAATATTAACATACAGTAATAATCATGACATATTTTGAATGGGACTCGAGTGAACTCAGGAATGAGTCAGAGTCCTAATATATTCGAATACGCGAGTTCCGAGTGAAATGCACACGAGTCCATGACAAGACCGAGACCATTAAAATATGATCTCGAGACCGAGTCCAAGTCTCAAGTACACAACACTGGTCCAAAAAGACCAATTGTAATTGAAATGCTGCTTATGAAAGTTCTCCTGTTGATCTAATCGAGGCACATATGTTGAACCCCATTTCATGAGTAGATCATTTTCATTTTTGTCTGTCAATTTTGTAATTTCCTGGTGTCCCTATGACATAGAGAGTGGTCTTGTCCACATCTGTGGCTGTTCACTTTTCATTTTCTAAATTGATCTCTTCAATGACAATGGAAGGTCATTGGATTTTGGATGAAGGTCGGTTGTTTGGTTTGTTTACTAGTTTGAGCTCAAGCCTCAGCTGGTTACCAGGCTCAATGACTCAGCTTATGGTCACTTTAACTTTTACAGGGTCTTCCTTAGGCTTTAACGACCAAATCTCTACTGTTTGTTTTGGAGTCAGAGGAAGGGCGTTTCTAGACAGGGAGATTAAGCTAATGCACCTTCTCTGTCCATCTGCTAATGTATGAAGATGGCAATACATACAACAAGGACCTTAATAGGCGTGTGGAGTGATGGTTTAGTGTCAAGACTGTCCCCTTTTAATCCAATCATATGGCTAACTCTTTGATGTTGGCCATCCCTGGTACATGATACTGCCGATAGTTTGCATCATTATTAGATTTCCTTCATGTCATGAATAAGACCAGAGCATGTTCATTTGCAGATCTCTATTCTCTTGTTCTCTCGGTCAAAGCTTTGTTTGCCAATTTTCTATGTTCTGCTCAAAGCTTGTTAGCGGCCCTCATGCCGCAAACATAGACGCTAGGCACATTGCCACCCGATGCTAATGTGTAATCACACGTTTACAGGAGCTAATGGCCAAATGAATTTCCCCTCGCAGATGTGCAGTAATGGCCGAGCGATTTGTTTATTTTTTCTCAGGCTTTGACTGCTTTGTCTGCATGAGAGTGGTCATCAAAAGTCTACAGATGTCTATGATCCTTGCAGTGTAATCTGTTCACACACACTGTAATATTACTTGAAACATACTACAGTGCAAAGATTGCATGTCTCGCATACAGTTACCTCCAACTTTATCATCCCTAGCTTCAATCACCCTCGAAGCCGCTTGACGTTTCTTTGAGTACAGCAGTTTTTCAGGTTTTTATTTTTGCTAAAATGTCAGCAAATGTCAGTGGATAAAGATAATGCACTTTCCACATTTTGTGATAACTTATCAAATGGTATATATTTAAAAATTCAGCCTTCCGTTTGGCCCAAAACTCTCATATTGATAATATCTCACTTTTAAAAATAGCTTTGAAATCCTTTCCTGTGCCTGTTTTAGTGGATTATTATGCTTGGCAATGGTGGGAACACTATTTTAAATGGACACATATAGGATTCGATGCTTGAAACGGCGAGTAGATTACCTGCCTGTATTTGCAAAACCAAATGCACACGGCATACGGCTCAATGATTCGCTTAATTTAAAACACTCCTATTTTCACCGCCTTGCAAATGCATTTGATGGCCCTCTAGCTCTTCCTCCATCACATATGAATATTGGAATGGGGGGTTAAATGAAGTAAAGCTAATACAATTGATTCTAATGGCTTCATGCAACAACAGGACAAGGATGTTCAGTCATCACCACTCATACGATTCTCATTCGGCTCCATTTGGTTTTTATGGAAGGCCATTTAGCGCTAGTTTTAATGAAGGTTGATTGGCAATGTGTCGGAGTGGCCATTTCAGTCAGTGGGCTGTTCCTGCTTGTGATCTACAATTATGAGTACATTTAGGCCAGACATCTCATCTTAAGTAAGCCATCAGCGTCAACCACCTGTATCAGCACCACACAGAGATGACATCTTGGTAAATCTGTATCCTGTCCTTATATTGCTGGGTTCTCCATATTGTTGCAAGCTTAATGATTTACCTCTTTGTGCTTTCATTGACTCCCCCTTTTTGAGAATCTCCTTCCTTAGTTCTCCTCTGTATAAATGAGACGTATTTGTCAGACAGGATGTTGTATCATAATGAGGCGTTTGTCACCAGCAGCCCGTGTGGTGGAGTAGATAAAAAGCGGGGCTTGATTAGGGGGACAAGGCATATTGATTCCCATTGACGGTCACTTTCCCCAGCTCTTAATGAAAGGAATGCAAACGAGTCTCTCGGAGTTCTCGAATGGGGAGCTGGGCTGAGATGTGGGCCTTTGACTCCCCGTCGTAAGAGGGACATGTATCATTGGCCATGGTTCACTGGGGAGTCCTTCACGGAAACGTTTGGTCCGTTTCGTGTTCTCAAGATGCCGGCAAGCACAAGCCAAATGTGGAAAAAGTAATGGACTGTGTCCGTACGTGTAATTTAGCAAAATGGATAGGGGCACATGGGCTCAAATGGTGCTTATGCTATTGATTTAGGAAACAAGCTGTGTTCTTATCAGGAAACATGCTGTACTGTACTGTCTTGTATGTTTTATTCAAGCTGATATCATCTGGAGTGTACCATCTGGTCATTGTTCTTCTCAGGTTGATGTCTGGACCACTGGTTATGTCATAAATGAGGATATGTGATCTTTTTTTTTCTTCTTCTCTCCTCTATAGCAACAGACTGGCGCCTAGCAACCATGACCGGATACACCGGCTACGGCAAGAGTTCCAGCAGACCAAGCACGAGGAGGAACCTGATGACCGCCGTCGATCCTACAGCTTTCAACAGCAACAGAGGGTGAGTGCAAAAAGCCTGGTGCTTGGTGTTCAGGGCAACATGTATTATAATGAGATATTGTCAGAGATCACATGAGTGGTGTTTGTTCTGAGGAGCATTTGTTTTTTTTAGATTTTATTTTATCTTCTTTCAAAAATGCATCTCACTGTTTATTTGCCCCCAACCTTGCCTGTATTTGTTAGGTCTGCACAAAGGTGAATGTGTTTTAACATTTTGTCCTCAGAGGCTAGCCATTATTTTATCTTTATCAGCAAGTTAAAATAATATACACTGCTCAAGAGGCTGGGAATGGAATTGTAAGGGGTGAAAGGTCAAATAGCTGTGTATCTTTGCTCTGTAATGGACATGGCGGTCTGTCTTGTGACTTCCTGTTAAAGGCACGGAGGGGATTTTAAAAGATGACAGGCTAATTACCCCAAGGAATGGAACCATTTCCTAAATTAGAGGTCAGCTCTCTGACCCTGTCCTCTCCGACACATATTTGGCCTCCATTTTCCTTCCAGGTCTTGAATAGCTCTACAGAGATTAGAATGCGTTAAACTCAATTAATGCATTAATGTTCTGTTTCACTCAGATCAGTGCAGAGAGCAGAAGCAAAAAATATATAAAATTCAGCATCTCAGACACTTACCTTAAAGATTAATGATGGATGCATAATGAAAATGCACTTGCTCAAAGGTGAAGTGTGTTATTTATTTGGTACTTGTGGTACCAAATGGAAGAGTAGAAAATCTAGAATTTTACATTTTCTGAAACGCGAGTGGTGCTTGTCCTTGGAAATTTCGCTGACACACTACTTCTTGTGGGTTGTTGCCAAGGTATTGCTATGTAGTTGCTAGGGCATTCTGGATGTTGCAGGGTGTTATGGTTGATATCTAGGTTGTTCTGTGTGGTTATAAGGTGGTTGTTTTACTGGCCCAAGTCTTAAGCGCCTCCTTCCTAGGCTCTATTAAACTGGTCTGTAGAAAGGGGTTGTATCTCTCTTACACACAAAGAGTAAGTGTATGGGTTTTTATCACTGCTAATGAAAGATATTTAATGAATAGATCTACTTGATGACAGTTAAGTCAAAAGGACATAACTTATGTCCCATTTATGGGGATACATATAATACGGTCTCTCTTGGTACTTAATGGTGTCACAGTGTCTGGGGCTTCTAGTACAGGAAGTAAAAGCACTGTTGTTTGCACAGCACCGAACTAGAGGAGTCAAGCTGGAAGGTGCTTAATTGCTTGTTATAGTTTTCATTGCTAAAAGACTAGAGACATTTTTTTCCATTTAAAAAATGTCATTTAAAAAAAGACATTTAAAAAAAAAAAACGTTCTAGGTGGGAACCAGGGAATGCCTTTGAGTCTTTCAGGGTATTATAACAAGGGTGAATTTCCTGAAGTCTGCGGTTTAGACATTTTCTACATGTGGTTGGCACTGTTGCAGTACCCAGGTTGTGTGAAGGATATGTTTTTTGCATGGGAAAAGTCTCTCCAGCTCTAAAAAAGGTGGCAAAATTTCTCAGACTGAGGTTCAGTACTGTATGTCACGCTGGTCTACAGGATCCTATCCTATTGACATAAACAATTGTGTCAGCTGAGGGGTGTGTTATGCCTGGTTCAGATTACACAATTATTTTTGTCTGTTACGATAGTCACTGTGTCAGATTACGTGATTTGATTTCTCGTGGACGAGAAACATGTCAGACTACACATTACTTCCTGACCAGTCATCGCATGCCGTCTTTAACGAGGCGTGTGACGTCATCGAGAAGGCGAAACTAGTAGCGAGTGACTTCCGGAAACGAACGTAAACAAACAATGGATGAAGCGGTGAGTGTTGTATCGGCTGTCCTGTGTTCAGAAAAAAATAAAAAAAAGAAAGAAAACCCAACAATGGACACGTTCCTGGACAGTATGGGCTGTCAATCCTCCAACGAGAATTTGAGGTAAAATGTTGTTTTCTTATATATTTCTACTTTTAGTTTTAACGTTAGCACCATCGTCTCTCTTTCGTTTCGCCTTTTTTGAAAGTTGTGTACAGAAAAGATTGTGCTCCTATTGGTCAACCTCATACATGTGACGGAACCGTCGTGGACGACCGTTAAAAAAATTAAACATGCTAGTCTTTTTGTCGTGATGCCGTGAAGTGTCGCAGACGCGACGTAGGTTGTCGCCCACTATGACACACTATACGAGATGATACGATTGAATCTTGCGTCCCAACGCCCGTTGTCGTTTACGAATCCCCGAGACACCCTAAGTCAAATGGATCGTGCCAAAATCGGGCTAAAATCGTGTAATCTGAACCAGGCATTTAGGATGTAACCAAGTATTCAAGATTAAATGTAAAGGTGAGTCCCCTTCACTGTTTAATGTGGTTACGGTTCTACTAACAACAGTGTAATGCTAAGTTTTCACATCACAAGGAATCAGTTGGTCCAGGTGTTTCATACACTCAATCAAAGCGAATACAAACAGGTTTGACGTTGATTTAAGGTCTGAGCACTGTGGTCCTGTTGACTTGTAGAAATATACAGTCGTCAGTCGTAGCGGCAGGTCGAGAGAGTAATGGTTAAGCAGTATAAGAGAGTGCAAGGGAGGCGTTTGTAGCCATAACAGTCTTGTTGATCCTACTGCCATAAGCTTGATATAATGACGATATAAAACTGTCAAAACAAAGTCACATGTTCCTCTGAGAGCATCCAAAATTAGTTTTGGTGCACTGATGTAACAGTGAAAACTTCAAGATGAGGAATGAGACATTTTTATAAAAGGAGCATTGAATTACCAATTACCATGCATCACCATGGCCTTTTTCCCCCCTTTGGGATACCATTGGATTTTTGACATGGGCTCTGACATTTTAAATATATGCTTGTTTGTGTAGTAGATAATATACAGTAAAACACACGCACATCCATGCCTTCCTAAATGCAAAATATTTAAATACTGTTGTTTTTTTGTTTTTTTAAGATAGCATGCTTTGAAAAAATGATCTCATCCATAGTAGTACTGTCTGTTTGTTTGATTTATTTTACAAGTGGTATTCTGAATTATTATTATAAGTACCATTAGAGTGCATTCTAAATACCATGATATATATGATTATCATTGAGTATCGTCATGGTATATATTTCAATCATCATCATACCATGGTGTCCCCACTGTATTTGCAGTAAGATTTATTATATTCATATGAAAAGCACTCAACTAATTACCATTTTTACTTGTGAGCACCTAGTTACAAAGTCTCTTGGTTGTTATTTATAGCTTTGATTATAAATACCGTGCCTTACACCATTCAGAAATGTCCCTCAAGTGCAACATAAAATCAAAGTGCCATGAAACAATGATTGATTGCCTTTTAAATATGTAGCTATGTGGCAAAACTCCCAACTACACATCAAACGCCGCTCATTTCTTTATGAAGAAAAATGGCTAAGTACACCCCAGATAATCCTTCAAACCCAGCGTGAGTTCTGACAGCATGAGACGCACATTAGGACAGTGATTAAGGTGTGTTCACAATCCCCCGAGGACTGAAAGAAACCCGTCATCAGGTTTTTATGTGTGGCGACGAGCTGCCATCCCAGATCGCCGATAATCGCCCCATGGCCAGAACCTGTCACAGACCTCCACCGGTAAATAGACAATTAGACGTGTCTTGTTATGCCTCCCTTGTATATCACGCCCAGCGTTTTTCGCTATGACTTTGAAAGGGGCTTTTCCAGATGTTTGTCATAAAGAGCATGTTCTTTCCAGAGGCTTGCCGGCCCGTCTCAACCAATAAACATCAATCTTTTGTTAAGACGATCAGACCACACAAGGGACGGAAGTATTATGCCGGTGCATAGATCACACACACACGCACAAATTAGGCCCGTGTTTGTGTCCTTTCCCCCTCTTTTACAAGGACCTCGGTGCTGGCAAGCAATTCGTGACTCGAAAGAATGCCATTGATTTCAGGATTCAGAGGAACCAGCATGTTTTCTTTGATTATAAACCGCACGGGAAACCGAAATGGAATCAGAAAACCCAGCCGACCCGCTGCGGCCAATGTTTAGATGAGGTTATCTCTCGACTCTTGAATCAGCACTGCAGGAACATACTGTAAGCTCAATGAACATTTGCTGCATGTAGGCGAAAAGAAGAGTACTACATGATAATGAGCCTACAGTGGATAGATAACTACACTCCAGGTTAGAGATTAGTGTCCCCCCTGTGAAATATTCGTGGATTGCCTTTCTTCTCTTTTATATCCCTCCACGTTCAGTAGATTTAGAGCTAGATGATAAAACCGAGATTGCCTACAGGGGATGTGGGGACTCTCTGTTCTGAACTGAACTCAGATCCTGGTGCAATACACGTTCAACCCATGTTTAGGGTCTGAGAGACACCAAGGGACATTTTATGACATTTTTTAAACTGTTATAACAGTACATAGCAGTTCTAAACTGTTATACTGTAGTTATTGTGGTGTTTTAGTGTATTTGTATGTAATTAGTAATATCTTCTGGGAGGTTTTTAAGGTGCTTTTAGGTGGTTATTAAGATGTTCTTGAGTTTTTAATATGTTACTATGCAGTTGGTGTGGTTTTGTTGCTAGGTCATTTTTAGAGTGTTTTGTGTGTTTAAACATGTTTTTATGCAGTTGCCAGCATCTCCTGTGATGTTTCTAAGGTGTTGTCAGGTAGTTATTATGGTGTCCTGGCTGTTTTAGGGTGTTTCTATTCCTTTTGGGATGTTTCTATGGTGTTGTTAGGTAGTTAGGGTGTCCTGTTTTTGTGTGTTGCTATGCAGTTGCTAATGACTTCTGTGACGTTTCTAAGGTGTTGTCAGGTAGATATTAGGGTGTCCTGACTGTTTTAGTCTGTTGCTATGCAGTTGCTAATGCCTTCTGTGACATTTCTAAGGTGATGTCAGGTACTTATTACGGTGTCCTGACTGTTTTAATGTGTTGCTATGCCTTCTGTGATGTTTCTATGGTGTTGTTTGGTAGTTAGGGTGTCCTGTTTTTGTGTGTTGCTATGCAGTTGCTAATGCCTTCTGTGACATTTCTAAGGTGTTGTCAGGTAGATATTAGGGTGTCCTGACTGTTTTAGTCTGTTGCTATGCAGTTGCTAATGCCTTCTGTGACATTTCTAAGGTGATGTCAGGTACTTATTAGGGTGTCCTGACTATTTTAGTGTGTTGCTATGCCTTCTGTGATGTTTCTAAGGTGTTGTCAGGTAGTTAATTGGGTGTCCTGGCTGTTTTAGTGCGTTGCTATGCCTTCTGTGACATTTCTAGGGTGTTGTCAGGTAGTTATTATGGAGTCCTGGCTGTTTTAGTGTGTTGCAATGCAGTTGCTAATGCCTTCTATGACGTTTCTAAGGTGTTGTCAGGTAGTTAATTGGGTGTCCTGGCTGTTTTAGTGTGTTGCTATGCCTTCTGTGATGTTTCTAAGGTGTTGTCAGGTAGTTAATTGGGTGTCCTGGCTGTTGTACTGTGTTGCTATGCCTTCTGTGACGTTTCTAAGGTGTTGTCAGGTAGTTAATTGGGTGTCCTGGCTGTTGTACTGTGTTGCTATGCCTTCTGTGACGTTTCTAAGGTGTTGTCAGGTAGTTAATTGGGTGTCCTGGCTGTTTTAGTGTGTTGCTATGTCGTCTGTGATGTTTCTAAGGTGTTGTCAGGTAGTTATTAGGGTGTCCTGGCTGTTTTAGTGTGTTGCAATGCAGTTGCTAATGCCTTCTGGGATGTTTCTAAGGTGTTGTTAGCTGGTTATTAAGGAGGTATTGAGTTTTTAATGTCACTATGTGGTTCATGTGGTCTTCTTCAGGCGTTGCTATAGTTATTATGGTGTTCTGTGTGTTTTAATGTGTTTCCAGCATCTTCTGAAAAGGTTTCTAAGGTGTTGCTGGGTGGTTTTTAGTGAGTTGCTATGCAGTTTTGGGGTTTCTATGGTGTTGTTAGGTTAATATTAGGGTGTTCTCTGTGTTTTTACTATGTAGTTGCTTGGGTCCTTTGAAATGCATTTGAGTTCTTGCTAGGTGGTTATATGAGTGTTTTAGTGTGTTGTTACCAAGGTGTTCTGGGAGGTTTCTAAAATGTTGCAAGGTATTATCTGAGTTACCAGTGTCGCCATGCCAGGGTGTTTTGGATCGTCATTTGTATTGTTTTCAGTGCATTGTTAAGCTGTGATGCTGTTAAGGTGATCTGAGTGGCTGCTAGAGCACTCTGGCACTAAATGATATAGATAAACCTTTCCTAGTGTACAAGCACTCGAGCAGAAAAGTGAGTTTCTAAGGGATGAGAGGAATGATGAGTCTGTCTATAGCTGTTGTCACTTTCACATTCTCTATTGTACTGTCCTTTAACATAAGACAGACACCTCAGTGTTGTCATAACTTGCTAATAATGATACATTTTTGCAGAATGACACACTAATTTTCCTTCAGACTTCTGCTTTCTATCCTTTCTTTATCTCTATTTTCTCGCACTCACCCAGTAAAGTGCATCAGTTTCCAAATTAAATCCATATGTCGGAGCGGGTTTCTGGAAGTGGTTGAGTGTATAGCGCAGTAAATATTGTTGCACATGGAGCATGTGTGTACTCTGACCCCCCTTACACCGCGAGCCGTACCAGTCTTTGATATTAAAGGCTACGGGTCACGCCGCGCTGTAATCGTAACGATTATACGTGATTTTGAAGTCTGGGTCCAGCAAGCTACCTCTACTCTCCATCCAGCTGTGTCATGCTTTCTTGCTCTGAACTGCTGTGGACAATTTTTATAATTACGTCTCGTCTCTCTCTATCAGGCCACTTTTTGTGTTTGTTCAGGTGGGTTTCGTATTGTTGTCTGCTCTGTGTCCGAAAATTTTGTGTGAATAATGAGAGAGATCTGGATATGTCATGCTTTCATGTTTTTATAAGCATTGAACTGATGAACTTTAAAAAAAAAATCAGGTTCTAGATGCAGTGTAATGATGTTATTCTGAACTGCCATTTAAGTTCATTGTGTTTTGCGATTGGTTTTTAACTTTTAGTTAAAAGCTGGAATATAAGATTCATTGAAAGTGTTTGAGATCAATTGACTAAATGTGGTTAAAAATGGCATTATACAGGTCAATATGCCACTGACGCTGAATTATTAGCCCTTTTAATTTCTAATACTGGTTGTCACAACTTGAATTTCTATTCATTGTATGGGAATTCAATGAATTTCCAAACCGTGTGTGTAAAGAGGAGGATTGACAACCATATTTATAGTGTGTAGACACACACGTTCTCTCTCACACCCCTGATTTTTACTTGCTTCAGTGTCTTCTCAGTCCAAATCTCATTAAAACATCTCACTGTGAATAATTACATCATTGTTGCTTGTAGCTCACAATAAAAGCATTTCCTTTTCTCTGTTTTTGGCTTAATATGTTGCAAATGAAGAAATGTTCCTGGGCCTTTAGCTATTAAATTGTGTCTCACTGGAGATGTTCATCAGACATGGATAAAATTGCCTGATTCTCCAGGATGTTGTAAAACCATCGCCATAATGTTTAATACTCCTGTTTTCCCCCATAACTTCGTCTTATGAATCGTTTAAACGTCCGCCTCTCTGCATTAATGCAGCATTTGTTATTTCTGCGAAGTCAGCCATTTGAAGCACAAGTGCACTCGAGGCTAATTGCTATCGGGTGTGGTAGTCACGCTTCTCATTAGTGCACCTTGTGTTCGGTAGTGATCATCCATTATTAAACCCCTATACCTGAGCATGAAATCTGAAATGATGCTGTATCTTGTTCAATATGACTTTCCTTCTGCTATGTGAACACAAAAAGCAATGTTTTAAGATTCGTTACACTATTTGTGTGTAACAGGAGTGTTTATTCCCATTTCAGGCCAACACAGGCTCTTACACACCGACGGGGCGGCATTCGGTTTCTGTGGAGGTGCAAATGCAGAAACAGAGGGAGGACTCTTTTACTCAAGCCCAGAGGCAATACAACTCCTTACCGCGGTAAGAGACGACACCACACACAATATCTCAGATTACACCAGTAACCACACATTCAGTCTCACAACAATAACACTAAGTGAAGCACAGGTTTTCATGTTAAAGTGAACTTTTTTTTGAAGAGCAGGAAAGCAATTCTACAGCTCATGTTGAATGTTTGTGCACAAAAAAGTAGTTAAACAAAATTCTAGCATTACATCACATTAGCATATGTAAGTTTATTTGATAATTTATTAATAATACAAATTATTGTTATTATTGTTACCGTTCAAAAGTTTGGGGGTCATTAAAGGAGTAGTTCACTTTAAAAAAAAAAAAAAACTTTTGCTGATAATTTACTCACCCCCATGTCATCCAAGATATCCATGTAATTCTTTCTTCAGTCGAAAATAAATTAAAGTTTTTTATGAAAACATTCCAGAATTTTCTCCATATAATGGACAGTTCAAGGTCCAAAAGACAGTTTCAGTGTTTGCGTATACATCCAAATGGTTGGATACGCATTGGCAAAAGCGTCAGTACATGACGCCTTGGGATGAGACAAATATGAGCACACTTGCGTTGTCGGAACGACTAGAGCAAAGCAGTGAAAGGTAATAGTTTAATAAATGCATGCTAATAAATTAGCCATAAACCAAATATGCGTGTGCATGTCTCCCACACTCCCTCTGACCTCAGTGGTGTTTCTCACTGTAGTCATGCCATTGTCATGTGGTCGGTTCTGTCTTCGCTCTAAGCCCTCCGAACAGCAACAACGTCTGTCTTCATGCTCACAGGCCGAGAGAATGTGCCCCTCCTAAACCTAATAAAGATCAGCCCGAGAGAACCTGTTTGTTGAGGGAAGTTTATGTTGGCAACTGCAATCTATAGCCCCCCCCCCCCCCTCCCTTTTTTTTGGATGGATATCGGCCCAATCCCTCATCTGTTTTATCTTCTCTCTTCACTTTCTCTCTTTCCTCTCCCCTTTGCATATTTGTCATAAATGTCAATAAAGCTTAGACTGTTGCCCGCGGGCTGAGTTTGATATCAGCGTTTCTACTTGCAGGCATTGGTATCTTCTTAATCTGCTTTGGTTCATGCAAAGCATCCAGCCAACAGACATAAGAAGAAAAAATTCCCGCATTGGAGCTTTACATACTTAACTAAAAGTGGTGGGGGCTGCAGGCGGTGCTGATAAAGTTTCACTCAATATTTCAGTACATTTTATTTACAGCACAGCAGGAAAACATAACTTTATGTTTTCTGATGAAAATGTACCAACTCAAAAGTCACCTTCACAATGCAGTCATGTTGTAGATGCTGGCTAAGGTGGTCTGAGTGGATTTTAGCCAACAAGACAACAAGGTTGACATTCAAGCTTCAGAAGTCAGTCTCAATATGATATAGTTCCCCATTTTGTCTGCCAAAAACACCAAGAACACCCTAATAATAACCTAACAACACCAACGAAACCCCTCAGAGGATCCCCAAAACTGCATAGCAACACACTAAAAAACACCTAGCAACACCTTAGAAACCTTTTCAGAAGATGCTGGAAACACACCATGATAACTATAGCAACGCCTGAAGAAGAAGACCACTTTGTTGAATAGACAAACTAAACAATTGTTGCAGTAGAAATTGCAAGTTACATGCTCAAGTTTAAACAGTGCAAATAATGTGGCACCAGAATTGCAAAAAAACTAGTCAAAAAAGTTTGTTTTTAAATAAATTGGTACTTTGGTAATGGTTACCTTGTAAACAGAATATACACATACACAATGCATTCTTTTTAAAGTATAAGATGGTCTACTGGGATTTTGACAAGGAATTATTGGGAACTGTGTGTGTGTGTGTGTGTGGTCTAACCTACATGCTTGGTGCTTGTTTTTATTGGCTTTGAGAACGGTGTAACCAGGATATGTACAATTACAGAATTAGTCTCCCTCAAGCAATGACAAAACCCAGAACACACTGCAGAAAGGAGGGGGGCCTTGCATCAAAAATCCCACTTCCATCCATCGTTCTTCTCCTTTTTTTTTTCTTCGCTCATTCCCAAGAGAGTAGAGAAAGTCCTAGGGTCGATAGAGAGGTCGACATTCACTACTCCACACTACGTGGACATAATGACAGTTAATCAATTCAACCAATCAGCTTCCACTATTTCTCACCGCCTTAAGCATCTTCAATGTCGTCGTCTATATTGAGTGAACTTCAGACGAAAACGCCGGCTTTATTATAAGGAATCCGCCGACTAGATCCTGACGGAGCTTTGACACTTTCCCTGGGGAAACTCGGCACGACTGGCGGACCTTTGATGCACATTCCACCCATAATCTCATAGCGTCGGTCAAGCAGGGTCAAGCTGGTGTGAAATGACCCCTGTCCTCTGGAGGTCCCGGCCAAGATGCTCGCTCATTAGCAATGCAAGGACTTACGCTCCACCAATCATAAAGCAGCTTGGATTGATCAACAGTTGCATGGATTATAAGCAAGCTTTAACTGTGTGTTTACCCCGTGGGTTCAGATTTAGCACTTGGCTAATGAAGGGATTCTGTTTTGGGAGGTGGATTAGAGAGACAGAAAGGGAGGAACAGAAAGTAAGACAGATAAGTGAAGTGTACGCTGATTAGCAGTAATGCAAGTCATGTGAAACAGCGAGCAACTTCATGCAACAGCTGCACGTTATAATGCGGCAACACTCAGTCGCAGAGATAAGATTCGGGTCTCGCATTCCAGCCTCACGTTCTGCTTTCTGTTAGCAAACTGAAAACATTACTCAAGGTGTAGAGATAATATTGTTCTCTGTGTGTAAATCTGTTGTCCTTTTGATAAACTGTGATGCACACCAGGTGTGTGATCTGTAGTATGTGCACACTACAGATGCAGTGGTGCATCCTAAGGCAAGAATCACTATTTGTTCATATAGCGTTAAGTGCTTGTTCGAAACCTTGAACTATAAACCTTGGTGTGTAATTTGTTACAGACCATTTCTTTGAAAGACATGTATGATACTTCAAATCATGTGGCTTATTGAGGAGAGGTGTGTTATTACTTTTCTTTGTCGCCTATAGCAATCAATAAAACTGGCAACTTACATTGTAATTGGGATCCAAGCCATTTCTAGCATCCATAATAACAGATATTTGGGCTTTTTTAGACTTTGGCCAGTAAACGATCATCTAACAGTGACCCAGAACGCACTAGCATCTTGCTAGTGACAAAAAAAAAGCTGTAAAAAAACCCTTATTTCACCATCACATTCTGAATTCTGGACGAAACTAGACCATTTTTGTGCCTGTTTTTGAAAGCACTCCTCTCTTGTGTGAGCCGATGTGTGAAATCCCAACAGAAGTGGTGCACACACACGCTTTTAAGATTGCAAGGCCAGTGAGGTGTGAGCGGGCCTTCATTTAGCCATGAGGCATAGGGATGTGGCACGTTAGCCACTTCACATTCCCACTTAATGGATCCTAATAACGGAGCAAAGAGAAGACGGCGAGAGTCTGAGTGGACACCGCTTACAATGGCCGCTACGTTGACAAAGAAATTTGTAGGTTTGATATTTCATCCCCTATTCCTTTAGGCAAGAAAGTCATCTCACCCTGGCAGTCAGTCAAATGTCTAGTTGTTGATTGGCCGGTATGGATGGACGTTGAAGGAACCTGTTATTTCCTCTCTTGATGTTAAGTACACTAGCGGGCCTCAAAGAGTGTTTAACAGGGGTTTTTACATTTTCTGAAGAAAATGTGAGGGCCGCTGGTCTTGGACAACTCGCCACCACAATTCTAGCATGTTGTAGCTGGTTGTTATGATGAGTCTCTGTAATAATCTGGACTCTAGATTTGATGCAGGTCTTAAAGGGGTGATGAACTGAGAAATCAAATTTTCCTTGAGCTTTTGACATCTAAGAGGTCATCATATTATAAGAATATCCTGTAAGTTTCAGACCTGAAAACGTCCTTGTTAGTCCAATAAAAGCTTTTATTGACACCAGGCTCAGCAAATGACTCGTTTTTCAAAGTGGGAAACTATGACGTCAAAGACGATAAAACAGAAGATCAACGCCGGCCGGTTTAGCCCCGCCCCCCGATTCACGCATTACACGCATAGCTAAAGAACATAGATGCCTACCTCGTTATGACAAACCGTGTCGAGAGTGAAACTCATTATAATATGCAAAACTGTTATCCACTCACAGCAGTGGGCGTTTACTTCCAAGTCTTCAATGTGAGACACCCATAAAAACCGAGCGTTTTTCAGCTAGACTCAAAACTAGGGTAGAAAATAGCCTATTACTTATTTATTTTGATGTTTTTTAATGTAAAAACCAAGCGAACGTCACAAGATGACCTCAGACAACGATATAAAAACAATTTATGACCCCTTTAACCAGACGCAACATGACTACGAGACACGACAAAAATCAATCAAAAAAACACATCCAATCATAAGGGCATGTGGGCGGAGTCTCTCGAAATGAATAATCAAATTAATGTAAATCAAACCATTTTAACAACATCAAAAATACTTACTGAGAGACTGAAACGATCTATGTCATGGAATACACTTTTGTTTAATTTCAATGGTGTTTATTTTCAAGATCACGCAAATTGATATTTCAAACTCATATTAGATGCTTTTAACATTAAATAAACCAAATAGTCAATAATTATCATTGCGTTGTTTTTCCAGCCATGACGTCACAGAAATAGAAACCGTTGGAGCTTATTATCGACATGACTTGTTAGGACAAAAAATCATGTGTTGCGGGATTCTAGTGCATCCAATTTAGTGTTGTGACGATACCAGCATTTGCCTCTAGCATTTTGAGCGCTGTTTAACGGATTCTTAAACACCTCTGGTGTTAATATAAGTAAGCAATATATCTACTGATAGACGGATCCGCTGATAGACACCTGCTTTCAAATGCTCCCTTGTGAATCTGTGTCAGCACTCATTGAAGACAACATGTGTCTGAAGTGTTGATCATTGTAGCCAATCACAGACATATACAGTATATTGAGCGTGTGAACACAATGGCCAATCAGAAGTGTTTAAGAATGCTAGCGCTCAAAATGCCAGAGGGAAATTCTTGTATAGTCATTTTTTTTTTAAATTTCAGTACCGAAATCGGTACTTTAGACAACACTAGTCTGATTAGGACACTGTGTGACTTTTTTTACCGTGTCTGTTTTTGACCCTTCTTTCTGTCTTCCTCAGACAACCACGTAAAAACCCTAGCACCGTGTCTCAAGACTCTTGGGATAAAGTCTATCCTCCCGGCAATGTCTTTCAGACCGCCAAAGAAAACCCGCGCTACTCCAGCTACCAGGGATCCCGCACTGCCAATGGCTACCTGGGCGCCGCCACCACGGGCATGAACGCTCGCGTACTCCTGGAGACCCAAGAGCTCCTGAGACAGGAACAGAGACGAAAGGAGCAAGAGGCGAAAACCAAGCTGCCTACGATGGAGGAAACACCGGCCCCAATCCAAACCCCAGTCCCTACACCACCCAAAGGTCCCTACCGACAAGATGTGCCACCATCGCCCACCCAACTCGCCCGGCTTAACCGTCTACAGACCCCTGAGAAGGGCCGTCCCTTCTACTCTTGAGACGAGAGATCAAAACTGTAGGAAAAACTGTATTACGGCAATAACGTTGAATGGAAAGAGACATAATATGGAGACTGATGGAGGATTCTGAGTAATTGGTTTTGGATGTTTTTTTTCCGATTTGTTTTTCCGTTCTCTAGTATGTACACACTGAAAATCTTTATGGAATATCCATCTCCCATCCCTGCTTTTGACAAACTTGTATGTGTTTGTACTGAATTCGTTGACGTTACGCCACTAGGTTCTCTTGACAATCACGTGACAGTCGATGCATGGCTGTTTCCAGCATATCGTGCCCTACATATCATGGTTTTTTGTGAGAACTGAATTTCACTACACCTGTCAGGAACATTTCTGGGTCATATTGCACCACAGAATCAAAGAAAAATATATGCAATATTTAGCTTGTTTCTAGGTCTATGAAAAATGTTACTGTTTCACATGAAGTGGAATAAGAATTAGAATAAGAATTTGTTCCCACAACTGAACAAATTCTTATTCCAGTTTTTATTACACGTCGAGTAAAACTGAAAAAAAAAAAGTTTTCTAATTTTTGACTTAGTTTTAATAATTTTGTTCCCTTATTTTAGTTCAATCGAATTTAGTAAAATAGTTTGTACCAAGTTGTTCCTTTTTTAAATTTAGATAAGTTGAGGCCACTATATATAATAACAAATTCTAAATTGGTGGCCACAACATCTTGTTGTTTCCTCTGAATGTAATGTGCGGGGCATTCATGAAAATTAATTTTACCAAAAATTTACATAATTCAGGTTTCTCCGAAAGACTGTCATTAAGTTAATGCAATTTATATTTAATTTTATTAAATTCAGCATGAATCCAGTGCAAATATCTATAATCTATCAATACTTTACAACTTAAATATATCATAATTTTTACATCATAGCTCTGAAAATGAGGCTGTTGCGTTACCCTAATGAGAATGTTATAAGTGTGTGTGTGTGTGTGTGTGTGTGTGTGTTTTAGCCCATGTACTACAGCAGAGTAGCTGAACTCAGCTAATAGAGTGTGAAAAGGTTATGACCCCACAACCCTCCAACTCTCTGCTACGGAAAACCCCATTAACCCGTCATATTTCTCAATTGCTCCTCATGTGACGCCTTCCATCTCCACCCACTTTATAATTGATTCTTCTGCTCTTTCCTCCAGTTAGTGTCTCTGTTCCTTCACTAATAAGCCAGTACATGTACAACTCTCCCCCTTCTTACTGCAATACATCCCATACCAGGAATGAGGGAATTCATTAAAAACTAGGTCATTTTTAAAAATATATATTTTTAGTTTGATAAAATACTTTTTGAAGAATAATAGCAAACATGGTTCGGTGCTACTAATAGAACAGAAATGCCATACTGCACCTTTAAATGCAACACGAAATGGCTATTCAGTGAGATCAAAAATAATTTTATTCATCAGGAATCAGTGAAATGTTTTCACTATATAATTGTGATTGGAAGGGGAGGGGCTTTCAAATAAGAGGGATTGATGATGTCATCCACAATGGAAAATCGTTTTAAAGGCGGAGCAGCTTTTTAGATTTTTATGAAAGATTACAAAATGTTGTGAATGTGTTATGAATAACGTTCACAGATGAATATTGCATAATAACACCAGGAACATGTATTAAGAAAGTAAATAGTGTGTATTTTGAATTCATGTTGACTATACTTCCAATCAAGACTGTATTCTTGTGACTTCCAGGGTGTGTGTGTCTCTCTTTTGGTAAACCCTACGTTACGGGGACACAAAGATGGAAATATCCAAAGTTCTTGAGGGGCCATTTTGGTCCCCATGAGGAAAACCGCTTATAAATGCCCGTACACACCGGGACGAATATCAGCGTGCGTTATTCGTCAGCATTTTTCAACGCATTTTTTGTGGTCACACCCAAGCGATTTTCGATGAATCGACGATGAGCTGAGTGAACATGCAAATTCATTCCCTGACATTAAATGGCGCCAATTTGCTCTCCAATACCACTCCATAACAGTTTTCTTTTATCAAGATGTTTATAGTCGCTGTCGCGTTTGTCACGTAGTTCTTTATGTTCTAACACCAACGAGACCAGCAGCTCTACCTTCATCTTGCCTCACATCTTCCTCGCAGTGTAGACAGCGACGCTACTTGGCGTATATCTTCTTCGCCGTTGCATATGTGTGCTCAGCAAGGCTGTTTTGTGTTTGAGCGCCCCCAAGTTGTGTTTTACTGTAACTTCGGAAGCTCCAAACACGTGAGCAAAAGTGGCAATCTCATTGGTCGGATAGTTTTTGACGCAGCGCGTCAAACTAAAAAAAACGAACCCGAGGCGTTTTTTTTTTTTTTTTTTAATGACGCTTTTACGCGTCGGTGTGCACACTCACATTGACACCCTTTGTTTAGTCATGAGTAGGGTTGGGTATCGTTTGAATTTGAACGATTCTGATTCCGATTCCGATTATTTGTTTCGATTCCAGTTCCTAACGATTCTTGATTCCGATTCTTTTAAGAAGCAGGGTCAAAAAAGTTTAACTAACCTTGCTAACCAACGGTCTTTCTGAAGGAAATACTCCTTCTGTCACAAATTTTGCATTTTGCAGAGATTTCGTTATTTTTTAGAAAAGTGAAGCCACACTTTGGACCGCCGACGTAAGCTACTCATGTTCGACTCGCGCGGTTATGCCAACACTTCCGGTAGACGCTTCCTCGTTTCTTCTTCCGCTCGGCAAACTGTGAATATCGAAACTAGGAATTGAAATTTTAACTTTTGAACGATTCAGGGAAAAACGAAAAGTTAGTCCCGGTTCCAATCGATACTCGATTCTCGATACCCAACCCTAGTCATGAGGCGTTAAACAGTGGCAAATAACGGACGCGAAATTTGTCCCGGTGTGAACAAGCCTTAAATCAGACTAAGTGAGGTATTTTGAAAATGTAAAAATGCAGAAAGTTTTCTGTGATGGGCAAAGTTAGTGTAAGGTGAGAGAATATAAAGTTTGTACGGAATAAAAATCATTATGCTATAGAAAGTCCCCATAAAACATGGCAACCCAATGTGTGTGTGTGTGTGTGCATTAGTTTTAGACCCAGTAGATGTGGGTGTGACTGACCTTTGCCTCACGAAGCGTCTTTGGTTTCGCCGGCTCAGGCGGAGAGCAGTTCTGTTCAGCACTTTAGTTTTATCGCACAGGTTAATGGGCAGTTGCTCGCGCACGTGTCCCGCTATAACACAACAAAGCTCAGGTTACAGCTCACACCGCAGTAGCCACGGATAGGGTCGAGAACCTGTTTAAAGGAGAAGTTCACCTAGTAATGAAAACGTGTCGTCTTTTTTTCCCTCATGTCGTTCCTAACATGTCAGACTTGCTTTTTGTGCAGTTCACACTTTTCTCATAAAAGGAGCTGTCAAGCTCTGAAAAGGACAAAAAAGTAAAGTAAAAGTTGTGTACTTCTGCACAACGATAAAATTGGTATGTTGTTTTATATTACAGCTTGAGGCTGTCTATTTTAATGTGACTATTTTTCAGTGGCTATCCCTTTAAATCTAGCTGTCTTTTAACTGTTCATTCAGAAATCTAAACCACTCTAACAAATGTCATGTGGCTTTTATGTGCTCTCTATATTTTTTGGTATTTGCATGCATGTGTGGGTTTTGCATGGGATTGTGTATCACCAGTGCCTGTAACCTGACTCTCTCTTGTCTATGAACTGTATTTTGGCAGGAACATGAAACACTTGGCCACATTTTTCAGAGCTAAAGCTAAAAGAGCCTAATAAGCTCTCACAAAAAGGAAAGCCAAGTCCATTGACCAATGTACTCTCTGTCCTCCAAGTCTCTTAAAGCGAGTCCGCTTGGCGTCTCTCTCGGTCTCGCATCCATTCATCGTGGAAAACGTTCGGTATATTCCCTGAGAAAAGGTTCGGTACTTCCTCCCAAGATTGTTATGGGTTCTGTGGTACGACATGATGTGCTTCTAGTATTGTATCTACTAACTGAGAAGACATTTCCAGAATCACAGCGTTTTTTTTTTTTTTTTTTTTTTTTAAGGTGCTGGCTGCTTATCTACTATTATAAATCAAATTGTATACATAAGATGTTTTCGATGGGAAGTGTCTGTGATGAGGGAGGTTTTTGTATGTTAAAAAAGTTGAACGTGTCGCCAAATGCACATATTTTTAAAATGAAATTATTATTATCTTTTGACTTTGATCATACAGCATTTGTTTTAATCGTTTAAAGAAAGCTGAGAGTCGTCTGCACATTTTAATGTATTTGTATGACATTTTGTTGTCCACCTCATAGGTACTATGGTGTTCGATTCCTGTATGCAGTGAAAATGGTTTTTACACAAAGTTTTTACCTGATGTGTCAAAATGTACACAAAGCTTCTCTGTACATATCAAATCTATATTCAATAAAAAGTTTCTTCATTTTGTTTACAGTAAGTGTTTCACCCATTTATTTTCAAAACACTGTAAGTGCTCAACCATTCAATGAAAATTATAACATTTTAAATAGTTTATATTATTGTCCACTGCGTCAAAAGGTGTGTATACGGGAGAATTCGGACAATGAAAACGCCCGCTAAATGTGCTGTTTGGCAGGGATCTTTGCAACTTTGTTATGCGTACCTGTAAATGCCTGTAAAGGCCTGAAAACAGGAACTGTTAGTTGATGGCTTGGCTTTTTAAATGCTAATTTGTTTTGGGACTGGCAGCTCAAGTTTGCCCCTATATTGAGGTTGGATAAGATGGAGGCTGACATCAATGAGCTCAAAGAGGCAAAAGAGGAGCCTGCTTCAAAGAAATTAAAGAGAGCTGGGAATAATTCTGTTGCGGTAAGTTGTTTTCTGACCATCACACCATCACACTGACCATGTGTGCTTTATTTATAAATGTATTCGAAATGAGCTCTCATATATGTTGGATTTTTACAGGAAGCTGTATGGAGATTGCACAATGGGGAAAACAACATACACAAATATGACCCACAGACAAGGTATATCTTTAAAACTATTCTTTCATAACAGTCTTTTCTTCTAAATTATATTTTTAATCAACCTTCTTTAATTACTGCTTCACAGTCTATCCTACCCCCACAACCTTGAGGTCATAACCTCAATCTTTTTAGTGGCTGTATTGGACGTAGATCCTGCTGCTGTTAAAGGTAAGTCACAAGAGAATGTACCAAGGCTACAACTATTTAACTGTATAGATTAGACAAAGAAAAAGAAGAGTAAGTATAAATACATATAAATCTCAGTAAAAGCCTCAGCCTGGGAGAGGCTCCCATCCCACCCATTTTACATGCCCGATTACAGCTCTTTTCACGCAGTGGTCAGAGACGATAACATACATAATACTTGGACTCTATAAGTATAGACTTGTATGTAGTTTCAACCCGATCTCACGTCCAAGTCGTACGAATTTGACGAATGATTAAAAAGGGTAATTTTGCTAAATCGTACATATTTTACGAATTGGCCCATTCGTATGAATTCGTACGAATGACCTACCCCTTACCCCGCCCCTAAACCTACCCATCACATGGGTTTAGACAAATCGCACGAGTGAGGTCGTAAGAATTAGACACTTTTTAATCGTTCGTCGAATTCATTTCGTACGAAATGGTCGTGAGATAGGGTAGGTAGTTTCATCTTCTCAGTTAGAGGATTAAACCAATTATCAAAGTTTGATCAAATGTTTAATTTCCCCCCCAAAAATATTACGTGAACTCACTCACTCAATTAATTTTGTTTGTTTTTTTGCGCACAAAAAGTATTCTTGTCGCTTGATAAACTTGAGCCACTGTAGTCACTCGGACTATTTTAACAATGTCTTTAATAACTTTTTTGGGCCGGCAAGTTTCGATCCCTTAGAAACCTATGGAGGAGTGATCCAGCTCTCAGATTTAAACAGAAATATCTTAATTTGTGTTCTGAAGATGAACGAAAGTCTTATGTGGGTTGAACAACATGAAGGGGAGTCATTACTGACAGCATTTGGGGGAACTAACCCTTTAAATCAGTCATTTTAGAGGATCCATGTGAACTGGGATCTTCACCTTAAAAATTGTCTAAGGTGAGTAGTTGGCGATATCACTTTGTCAAGAAACACCCTGCGAACGCGTAATGCTCTTGCATGAACATGTAATACTCATGGCGCATGACGTTACCGTTTTCACGATTCAAGTTTTTGTCGTTTAGGCATTGTTTTCAAAAGCTTGTGTTTTCAGGGCCCCCAAAACAATCGCCGTTTCACTCGTCCCAGTGAAATCAAACGCACTGGCACTGATCTGTGATAGGTCTGTTAGCGCATTAGGTCCAAACCCCTATAGGTGGGTTTGAAGAGGTGAGATCTTGTGCTTGTAGTTTTTCCAGAAATCCCCCTCTCTTACACTTCCTCCTACAATGACGTAAAATGACGATTTTTGCGTCATTGTAGGAGGAAGTGAAAAAGGTAAATAGCAGATTTCTCTCGTCTCAGGGGGAAATTAGAGCGTGTTGCACGACCATTCAATAGTATAACTGGGTTTCTAACAGGTGGATTGACCCTTTAAAATGCCCATGTTAACGCTAAGCGATCCAGTGCTAAATTTTAATTATATTGCTTTTTGTGTTGTTGTTCCAGACTAAACGAACCAAGTAAACCACACTAAAGTAAAACGACAGAATACACATTTGAGTTTAAATTGAAACCATAATAGAGAATGTGTATTAAAGTCATTGTCTGTTTTATTTATCTTAATCTTTTAGTGAATACAACAACTTTAATGAAATACAAAATACAGCTACAATCTGTAGAGATTAAGTGAAATGTGTAAAGCAAAAAGAGTGCAGGAACATTTTTCAATAAGGTCCCTTTATGTGGATTAACTAACAATGCTCAATATTTGTTAATAAAAATGCAACTGTTCATTTTTTGTTAATTTCATGTCAAGAAATCACAAGATTAACATATACTTTTAATAATGTATTAGTGAATGTTGAAATTAACAGTAAGATAAATAAATGTTTTAGAAGTATTTTTCATTGTAAATTAGTTCATGTTAACTAATGTAGTTTAATGTTAACTATTGGAACGGAACGTTATTGTAAAGTGTTACCAGGAAGTCAATGTTCTCTCTCACGATCTATCCGTTATACTGTGAGTTTCATTGTCAAAGATAATAACATAGAAACACCAGATGCTGAGCAGAAGAGACATTTGACCTCTTGTTCTCCGGGTATGGCGAGCACATTTTTAGGAGTGGAAAAGAACTGCAAAAAAGAAATATGCATCCGTTTTCCTCCCTCAGTTTAATCTATTTCTGATCCCATTTATAATTTTAATGTTGGTTGTGACATGGCTGGCAAGTGTTCTAATGGGAAATGTAATGACTTTGATGGTGATAAAGACAATGCTGAAATTTATGAAGTCCAGGTCAGGGCGAGAGCGGCTTTGGGAATGTTGGCTCTCACCCTGTTCCTCATGGAAACTGCCAAGTTGTTCAGTTGGAGAAAGGGAGGCCCATTGAAAAAATCCATCTGTTTGAGCCTGCAGAGGTATGTGTGTGTGTGTGTACTAGTTTACATTACGTTGTGTGGACCAAATTTCCTCACAAGCATAGTAAAACCTGAGATCACCTACATTGGGGAGACTAGCCAGATTCCCCAGAAGTGAAATGGATTAATAGGCATTCTAAATTATATATTTTTTAATATGATGGGGTGGTGATGGCGCAGTGGATAAGTCACATGCCTTTGGTGTGAGAGACCTGGGTTCAAATCCACTGTGAGACACCAATGTGTCCCTGAGCAAGACACTTAACCCCTAGTTGGTCCAGAGGCGTGCGACCTCTGACATATATAGCAATTGTAAGTCGCTTTGGATAAAAGCGTCAGCTAAATATGGAAGCTTGTTTCCGCCACAGAATGAAATGTTAAAAAGGTAATTGCGATCTTTTTATCACACAATTCTGACTGTATTTCTCAGAATTGCGAGATGTAAAGTCAGAATTGCGAGATATAAACTCATAATTGCGTGATATAAAGTCGCAATTGCGTGTTATAAAGTCAAAAATGCATGATATAAAGTCAGAATTGTGAGATTTAAACTATACTGAGGGGGAAAAAAGTCTTTTCTTCCCCTTAGAATTAGCCTGATAACTCGCAATTGTGAGAAAAAAAAAGGCAAAATTGTGAGATAAAAAGTCGCACTTCTGTCTTTCTTTCTCAGAATTGTGACTTTATATCACGCAATTCTGACTTTTTATATCTCGCAATTCTGACTTTATAACACTCAATTGTGAGATAAAATCACAATTATTATTATAATTTTTTTATTCAGTGGCGGAAACAAGCTTCCATAGCTAAATGAATAACTGTAAATTTAAATAAAAATGTTTAAAGTTTTGTGTGTGGTTTAGGAGTAGGGTTTGGGTTAGGGAATAGAAAATATATTTTGTACCGTATAAAAATCATTACACCTAATGAGAATCCCCACAAAGATAGCGAACCAGACCTGTGTGTGTGTGTGTGTACTGAAAGTCCAAAGAAAGACATATTGGTCATGTCCAAGAAAACTTGAAGGAAACCAGCGGGGAAGTTGGGAAGGCAAACTTCAGTGAATCACAGGAAGGGCGAGCGAAACGTGTCCTGACCCAGCAGGGTTACTCTATGTGGGGTTCAGCTGCAGATTGGCACAACACTACCCCGGTCACAGCAGCCTCGTGCCTGAGCCTCAGAGCGGTCGTGTATCGAGTGTGAACTGCAATCCTCCCCTCTGAGTGAACCGTTCCACACCACACCGTCTGCTGTCTAGATCACTGTGCTTTTCTGCGGCTCACTTTTACGATCCACCTTCCATAAATAGCACACACATTGGTGTACCAAAAAGCAATGATCTCGTGTACCCATTTAACACACTTGATTTAGATCATAAGCCTGTAGGTGAGAGCTTCATGAACTGAACTAAGAGTGCAATCAGCTCCCAGCACACTGATCAGGGAGTCGACCGATCGCGGAACACTTCCAGTGCGCTGAATCGTTTGCTCTCGAAAAAGACTCAAACTGCTCCGTGAAAACCAGCGAGAATTGAAGCTCTTCCCTTAAAGTGCCCCGATTATGCTATTTTAAAGTTTCCTAATGTTGTTTTGGAGTCTCCTACAACAGGTTTACATGCATCACAGGACAAAAAATTTTATCACCATATACATTTGCACATCACCACATTTTCAATGATTCTCAAACGACTCGTCAGATGAATCAATCTCTTTAAATCTCTCTAAATGCCTCTGATTGGCCAGACAGCTCAGTCTATTGTGATTGGTTGACCTCGTACTGCGTGCATGTGACAAACAAAAACGCCCATTGCCATAACCCTATCGGCTCAGTGTGTCTTTGAGGCTTCCTCGTGAACTGAACAATGATGTTGATTTTACTATCAATCCGACCGCGAGTGTGATGATGAAACATTGGAAGAGCTTGTTATTCAACCCACCACAGGGACGACTCGAGCAGGACGCTTCTCAGTGATACACTACTCAGTGTGAGGAACATTATGAGATGTTGCAACTGTAACTCCTCACCATCAGCCTTAACAAGTCCATGTCCATTAACAAACGTAATATTTTACTTGTGCTTATTTATTTACAGAGTATTTTTCCAATTTATTGCGGTGAACATGTGGAAACTGTATCAATAACATCGCATATATTAGCCGAGCTCAAGCGTGAGTAACTGATGTAACATAAAGGTTAGTATTACTAGACACAGCTTTAGGTAATGGTGGGCCACAGCTGATCAACAGAAGTATTTCAGTAAGACAGTAATAATGTGAGTTAGCGGGAGATCAACCCAATTTTCAAAACTCAAAACTAAGTATTTTGATCACCATCTTTCAAGAGCAAGCGGTTTGCGAATCCTGCTGTGTCCATTACAATGGACATCACTGATGTCAGCCCCCTTTTTTAACTTCTGGAGCATTTCACCTAGTTTAAAGCCTGCAGTCCATGAGATTGGACGTTTGTCATCCAATCAAATGCCAGTAAAGCTCTGCATGTAGGGTTAATTATATATGAAGAGTTCAGATGCAAAAGCCTCTAAATGCCATTTGAAATTTTCTTCTTTAATGATGATTTTTATCACATTTGTATATTTAAGTTCAGTAATTTCACTTAAATAACAATTAATAGGTAATTATCATTGCCATTTAAGTGAAATTACTGAACTTAAATATACAAGTTTGATAAAAATCATCATTAAAGAAGAAAATTTCAAATGGCATTTAGAGGCTTTTGCATCTGAACTCTTCATATATATATATATATATATATATATATATATAAAAAAAAACTCTACATTGAAGAGAAGCATGGCAGCACTTCACTCCAAACACAGAAGCAAGCAACATTTTCTAAGGTGTATTTACATTTTGTATATATTTGTGCCAGTATTTCATAGTTTGTATGTAAAATGGAAAGATTGAACTTATTAATTAAAGTTAAAAATCGACTGTGGAGTTGCACGTTTTAAATCAGGATTTTTTTAAATGTGTCTGGACAGTAGGTTTGGAAGCCTGCTACTGAAGTCACATTTTCAGTGATGCTGATTGAAATTTCTTTTTTAATGTATATATACAGTATATATATATATATATATATATATATATATATCAGAGTACCGATACATTTTTGAAACTTTTTCATGTCCAGAATACACAGTTCTGAAGTGCTTGATCATATAGCTGATAAAAATATCTTCGATGTTGACTTTATGTGGAGTAATGAGGAAGATGGAGATGTAAAAAAATATCCATATTTAAAACTTTATAAAGTAAAATACCTTCTGGCCAAAAGAACATATGTATTTGACTTAAATCTAAAGTGCAACTTAAATATAAATATCTTAAATATTTATATATATATATATATATATATATATATATATATATATATATATATATATATATATATATATATATTATGGATAGATGCACTTTTATGATGGAGAGATGCACTTTTATCATGGACAGACAACCCGGTCTCATCCCAAGACGTCATATAACTGACGTTTTGGGACGTCTTTTAACCATACGGTAATATTCGCCTTTTGAGGGCCCCCTTAAACGTCTGTAGATGAGGTTATGGGATCCTAATTCTACCCCAGACCTAAACCTAACCCTAAACCTAACTGACGTTAAAGGTAGATAGTCAGTTGTATGACGGCCCGGGATCGCCATCTACCGACGTTTAAGGGGGCCCTAAAAAGGCGGATATTGACATATGTTTTTTTTTCGGGTCGAAATTTTGAAATTCGATATTTCAGCTCTGGAAGGGTCTAGAACCTCCATTTTTGCACTCACGTCTAAGTCTCATGACCCTCTATCAGAATCCAGAGTTTCAAGAAGATCAGAGAAACTCAAAATTTCGACCCCCAAAAAAAACGACAGTGGTACCCCTTTCGTTTTTTTTTCGGGTCGAAATTTTGAAATTCGATATCTCAGCTCTGGAAGGGTCTAGAGCCTCCATTTTTGCACTCACGTCTAAGTCTCATGACCCTCTATCAGAATCCAGAGTTTCAAGAACATCAGAGAAATTCAAAATTTCCACCCCCCCCCCAAAAAAACGACAGTGGTACCCCTTTCGTTTTTTTTTTCGGGTCGAAATTTTGAAATTCGATATCTCAGCTCTGGAAGAGTCTAGAGCCTCCATTTTTGCACTCATGTCTAAGTCTCATGACCATCTATCAGAATCCAGAGTTTCAAGAGCATCCAAGAAACTCAAAATTTCGACCCCCAAAAAAAACGACAGTGGTACCCCTTTCGTTTTTTTTTTCGGGTCGAAATTTTGAAAGTCAATATCTCAGCTCTGGAATGGTCTAGAACCTCCATTTTTGCACAAACGTCTAAGTCTCGTGACCCTCTATCAGAATCCAGAGTTTCAGGAGGATCAGAGAAACTCAAAATTTCGACCCCCCCCAAAAAAAACGACAGTGGTACCCCTTTCTTTTTTTTTTCGGGTCGAAATTTTGAAAGTCAATATCTCAGCTCTGGAATGGTCTAGAGCCTCCATTTTTGCACTCACGTCTAAGTCTCATGAGCCTCTATCAGAATCCAGAGTTTCAAGGAGATCAGAGACACTCAAAATTTCGACCCCCCAAAAAAACGACAGTGGTACCCCTTTGGGTTTTTTTTCGGGTCGAAATTTTGAAATTTCGATATCTCAGCTCTGGAAGGGTCTAGAGCCTCCATTTTTGCACTCATGTCTAAGTCTCATGACCCTCTATCAGAATCCAGAGTTTCAAGAACATCCGAGAAACTCAAAATTTCGACCCCCCCCAAAAAAACGACAGTTGTACCCCTTTCGGTTTTTTTTCGGGTCGAAATTTTTAAATTCGATATCTCAGCTCTGGAAGGGTCTAGAGCCTCCATTTTTGCACTCACGTCTAAGTCTCATGACCCTCTATCAGAATCCAGAGTTTAAAGAACATCAGAGAAAATCAAAATTTCGACCCCCCAAAAAAAACGACAGTGGTACCCCTTTCATTTTTTTTCCGGGTTGAAATTTTGAAAGTCGATATCTCAGCTCTGGAAGGGTCTAGAGCCTCCATTTTTGCACTCACGTCTAAGTCTCACGACCCTCTATCAGAATCCAGAGTTTCAAGAAGATCAGAGAAACTCAAAATTTCGCCCCCCAAAAAAACGACAGTGGTACCCCTTTCGTTTTTTTTTCGGGTCGAAATTTTGAAATTCGATATCTCAGCTCTGGAAGGGTCTAGAGCCTCCATTTTTGCACTCACGTCTAAGTCTCATGACCCTCTATCAGAATCCAGAGTTTCAAGGAGATCAGAGACACTCAAAATTTCGACCCCAAAAAAAAACGACAGTGGTACCCCTTTTGTTTTTTTTTTCGGGTCGAAATTTTGAAAGTCGATATCTCAGCTCTGGAAGGGTCTAGAGCCTCCATTTTTGCACTCACGTCTAAGTCTCATGACCCTCTATCAGAATCCAGAGTTTCAGGAAGATCAGAGAAACTCAAAATTTACCCCCCCAAAAAAACGACAGTGGTACCCCTTTCGTTTTTTTTTTCGGGTCGAAATTTTGAAATTCGATATCTCAGCTCTGGAAGGGTCTAGAGCCTCCATTTTTGCACTCACGTCTAAGTCTCATGACCCTCTATCAGAATCCAGAGTTTCAGGAAGATCAGAGAAACTCAAAATTTCGACCCCGAAAAAAAAACGACAGTGGTACCCCTTTCGTTTTTTTTTCGGGTCGAAATTTTTAAATTCGATATCTCAGCTCTGGAAGGGTCTAGAGCCTCCATTTTTGCACTCACGTCTAAGTCTCATGACCCTCTATCAGAATCCAGAGTTTCAAGGAGATCAGAGACACTCAAAATTTCGACCCCCCCAAAAAAACGACAGTGGTACCCCTTTCGTTTTTTTTTTCGGGTTGAAATTTTGAAAGTCGATATCTCAGCTCTGGAAGGGTCTAGAGCCTCCATTTTTGCACTCACGTCTAAGTCTCATGACCCTCTATCAGAATCCAGAGTTTCAGGAAGATCAGAGAAACTCAAAATTTCGACCCCCAAAAAAAACGACAGTGGTACCCCTTTCGTTTTTTTTCGGGTCGAAATTTTGAAATTCGATATCTCAGCTCTGGAAGGGTCTAGAGCCTCCATTTTTGCACTCACGTCTAAGTCTCATGACCCTCTATCAGAATCCAGAGTTTCAAGGAGATCAGAGACACTCAAAATTTCGACCCCCAAAAAAAACGACAGTGGTACCCCTTTCGTTTTTTTTTCGGGTTGAAATTTTGAAAGTCGATATCTCAGCTCTGGAAGGGTCTAGAGCCTCCATTTTTGCACTCACGTCTAAGTCTCATGACCCTCTATCAGAATCCAGAGTTTCAAGGAGATCAGAGACACTCAAAATTTCGACCCCCCAAAAAAAACGACAGTGGTACCCCTTTCGTTTTTTTTTTCGGGTCGAAATTTTGAAATTCGATATCTCAGCTCTGGAAGGGTCTAGAGCCTCCATTTTTGCACTCACGTCTAAGTCTCATGACCCTCTATCAGAATCCAGAGTTTCAGGAAGATCAGAGAAACTCAAAATTTCGACCCCCAAAAAAAACGACAGTGGTACCCCTTTCGTTTTTTTTTCGGGTCGAAATTTTGAAATTCGATATCTCAGCTCTGGAAGGGTCTAGAGCCTCCATTTTTGCACTCACGTCTAAGTCTCATGACCCTCTATCAGAATCCAGAGTTTCAAGGAGATCAGAGACACTCAAAATTTCGACCCCCCAAAAAAACGACAGTGGTACCCCTTTCGTTTTTTTTTCGGGTTGAAATTTTGAAATTCGATATCTCAGCTCTGGAAGGGTCTAGAGCCTCCATTTTTGCACTCACGTCTAAGTCTCATGACCCTCTATCAGAATCCAGAGTTTCAAGGAGATCAGAGACACTCAAAATTTCGACCCCCAAAAAAAACGACAGTGGTACCCCTTTTGTTTTTTTTTTCGGGTTGAAATTTTGAAAGTCGATATCTCAGCTCTGGAAGGGTCTAGAGCCTCCATTTTTGCACTCACGTCTAAGTCTCATGACCCTCTATCAGAATCCAGAGTTTCAGGAAGATCAGAGAAACTCAAAATTTCGACCCCCAAAAAAAACGACAGTGGTACCCCTTTCGTTTTTTTTTCGGGTCGAAATTTTGAAATTCGATATCTCAGCTCTGGAAGGGTCTAGAGCCTCCATTTTTGCACTCACGTCTAAGTCTCATGACCCTCTATCAGAATCCAGAGTTTCAGGAAGATCAGAGAAACTCAAAATTTCGACCCCAAAAAAAACGACAGTGGTACCCCTTTCGTTTTTTTTTCGGGTCGAAATTTTGAAATTCGATATCTCAGCTCTGGAAGGGTCTAGAGCCTCCATTTTTGCACTCACGTCTAAGTCTCATGACCCTCTATCAGAATCCAGAGTTTCAAGGAGATCAGAGACACTCAAAATTTCGACCCCCAAAAAAACGACAGTGGTACCCCTTTTGTTTTTTTTTCGGGTTGAAATTTTGAAAGTCGATATCTCAGCTCTGGAAGGGTCTAGAGCCTCCATTTTTGCACTCACGTCTAAGTCTCATGACCCTCTATCAGAATCCAGAGTTTCAGGAAGATCAGAGAAACTCAAAATTTCGACCCCGAAAAAAAAACGACAGTGGTACCCCTTTCGTTTTTTTTTTCGGGTCGAAATTTTGAAATTCGATATCTCAGCTCTGGAAGGGTCTAGAGCCTCCATTTTTGCACTCACGTCTAAGTCTCATGACCCTCTATCAGAATCCAGAGTTTCAAGGAGATCAGAGACACTCAAAATTTCGACCCCCCAAAAAAAACGACAGTGGTACCCCTTTCGTTTTTTTTTTCGGGTTGAAATTTTGAAAGTCGATATCTCAGCTCTGGAAGGGTCTAGAGCCTCCATTTTTGCACTCACGTCTAAGTCTCATGACCCTCTATCAGAATCCAGAGTTTCAGGAGATCAGAGAAACTCAAAATTTCGACCCCCCAAAAAAAACGACAGTGGTACCCCTTTCGTTTTTTTTTCGGGTCGAAATTTTGAAATTCGATATCTCAGCTCTGGAAGGGTCTAGAGCCTCCATTTTTGCACTCACGTCTAAGTCTCATGACCCTCTATCAGAATCCAGAGTTTCAAGAAGATCAGAGAAACTCAAAATTTCGACCCCCCAAAAAAAACGACAGTGGTACCCCTTTCGTTTTTTTTTCGGGTCGAAATTTTGAAATTCGATATCTCAGCTCTGGAAGGGTCTAGAGCCTCCATTTTTGCACTCACGTCTAAGTCTCATGACCCTCTATCAGAATCCAGAGTTTCAAGAACATCAGAGAAACTCAAAATTTCGACCCCCCAAAAAAAACGACAGTGGTACCCCTTTCGTTTTTTTTTTCGGGTTGAAATTTTGAAATTCGATATCTCAGCTCTGGAAGGGTCTAGAGCCTCCATTTTTGCACTCACGTCTAAGTCTCATGACCCTCTATCAGAATCCAGAGTTTCAAGAAGATCAGAGAAACTCAAAATTTCGACCCCCCAAAAAAACGACAGTGGTACCCCTTTCGTTTTTTTTTCGGGTCGAAATTTTGAAATTCGATATCTCAGCTCTGGAAGGGTCTAGAGCCTCCATTTTTGCACTCACGTCTAAGTCTCATGACCCTCTATCAGAATCCAGAGTTTCAAGGAGATCAGAGACACTTAAAATTTCGACCCCCCAAAAAAACGACAGTGGTACCCCTTTCGTTTTTTTTTTCGGGTCGAAATTTTGAAATTCGATATCTCAGCTCTGGAAGGGTCTAGAGCCTCCATTTTTGCACTCACGTCTAAGTCTCATGACCCTCTATCAGAATCCAGAGTTTCAGGAAGATCAGAGAAACTCAAAATTTCGACCCCCCAAAAAAAACGACAGTGGTACCCCTTTCGTTTTTTTTTCGGGTCGAAATTTTGAAATTCGATATCTCAGCTCTGGAAGGGTCTAGAGCCTCCATTTTTGCACTCACGTCTAAGTCTCATGACCCTCTATCAGAATCCAGAGTTTCAGGAAGATCAGAGAAACTCAAAATTTCGACCCCAAAAAAAAACGACAGTGGTACCCCTTTCGTTTTTTTTTCGGGTCGAAATTTTGAAATTCGATATCTCAGCTCTGGAAGGGTCTAGAGCCTCCATTTTTGCACTCACGTCTAAGTCTCATGACCCTCTATCAGAATCCAGAGTTTCAAGGAGATCAGAGACACTCAAAATTTCGACCCCCCAAAAAAACGACAGTGGTACCCCTTTCGTTTTTTTTTTCGGGTTGAAATTTTGAAATTCGATATCTCAGCTCTGGAAGGGTCTAGAGCCTCCATTTTTGCACTCACGTCTAAGTCTCATGACCCTCTATCAGAATCCAGAGTTTCAGGAAGATCAGAGAAACTCAAAATTTCGACCCCCCAAAAAAAACGACAGTGGTACCCCTTTCGTTTTTTTTTCGGGTCGAAATTTTGAAATTCGATATCTCAGCTCTGGAAGGGTCTAGAGCCTCCATTTTTGCACTCACGTCTAAGTCTCATGACCCTCTATCAGAATCCAGAGTTTCAAGGAGATCAGAGACACTCAAAATTTCGACCCCAAAAAAAACGACAGTGGTACCCCTTTCGTTTTTTTTTTCGGGTCGAAATTTTGAAATTCGATATCTCAGCTCTGGAAGGGTCTAGAGCCTCCATTTTTGCACTCACGTCTAAGTCTCATGACCCTCTATCAGAATCCAGAGTTTCAGGAAGATCAGAGAAACTCAAAATTTTGACCCCCCAAAAAAAACGACAGTGGTACCCCTTTCGTTTTTTTTTCGGGTCGAAATTTTGAAATTCGATATCTCAGCTCTGGAAGGGTCTAGAGCCTCCATTTTTGCACTCACGTCTAAGTCTCATGACCCTCTATCAGAATCCAGAGTTTCAGGAAGATCAGAGAAACTCAAAATTTCGACCCCGAAAAAAAAACGACAGTGGTACCCCTTTCGTTTTTTTTTCGGGTCGAAATTTTGAAATTCGATATCTCAGCTCTGGAAGGGTCTAGAGCCTCCATTTTTGCACTCACGTCTAAGTCTCATGACCCTCTATCAGAATCCAGAGTTTCAAGGAGATCAGAGAAACTCAAAATTTCGACCCCCAAAAAAACGACAGTGGTACCCCTTTCGTTTTTTTTTCGGGTCGAAATTTTGAAATTCGATATCTCAGCTCTGGAAGGGTCTAGAGCCTCCATTTTTGCACTCACGTCTAAGTCTCATGACCCTCTATCAGAATCCAGAGTTTCAAGGAGATCAGAGACACTCAAAATTTCGACCCCCAAAAAAAACGACAGTGGTACCCCTTTCGTTTTTTTTTCGGGTCGAAATTTTGAAATTCGATATCTCAGCTCTGGAAGGGTCTAGAGCCTCCATTTTTGCACTCACGTCTAAGTCTCATGACCCTCTATCAGAATCCAGAGTTTCAGGAAGATCAGAGAAACTCAAAATTTCGACCCCCCAAAAAAAACGACAGTGGTACCCCTTTCGTTTTTTTTTCGGGTCGAAATTTTGAAATTCGATATCTCAGCTCTGGAAGGGTCTAGAGCCTCCATTTTTGCACTCACGTCTAAGTCTCATGACCCTCTATCAGAATCCAGAGTTTCAAGGAGATCAGAGACACTCAAAATTTCGACCCCCCAAAAAAACGACAGTGGTACCCCTTTTGTTTTTTTTTCGGGTTGAAATTTTGAAAGTCGATATCTCAGCTCTGGAAGGGTCTAGAGCCTCCATTTTTGCACTCACGTCTAAGTCTCATGACCCTCTATCAGAATCCAGAGTTTCAGGAAGATCAGAGAAACTCAAAATTTCGACCCCCAAAAAAAAACGACAGTGGTACCCCTTTCGTTTTTTTTTTCGGGTCGAAATTTTGAAATTCGATATCTCAGCTCTGGAAGGGTCTAGAGCCTCCATTTTTGCACTCACGTCTAAGTCTCATGACCCTCTATCAGAATCCAGAGTTTCAAGGAGATCAGAGAAACTCAAAATTTCGACCCCCCAAAAAAAACGACAGTGGTACCCCTTTCGTTTTTTTTTCGGGTTGAAATTTTGAAAGTCGATATCTCAGCTCTGGAAGGGTCTAGAGCCTCCATTTTTGCACTCACGTCTAAGTCTCATGACCCTCTATCAGAATCCAGAGTTTCAGGAAGATCAGAGAAACTCAAAATTTCGACCCCCCAAAAAAAACGACAGTGGTACCCCTTTCGTTTTTTTTTCGGGTCGAAATTTTGAAATTCGATATCTCAGCTCTGGAAGGGTCTAGAGCCTCCATTTTTGCACTCACGTCTAAGTCTCATGACCCTCTATCAGAATCCAGAGTTTCAAGGAGATCAGAGACACTCAAAATTTCGACCCCCAAAAAAAACGACAGTGGTACCCCTTTCGTTTTTTTTTCGGGTGAAATTTTGAAAGTCGATATCTCAGCTCTGGAAGGGTCTAGAGCCTCCATTTTTGCACTCACGTCTAAGTCTCATGACCCTCTATCAGAATCCAGAGTTTCAGGAAGATCAGAGAAACTCAAAATTTCGACCCCGAAAAAAAACGACAGTGGTACCCCTTTCGTTTTTTTTTCGGGTCGAAATTTTGAAATTCGATATCTCAGCTCTGGAAGGGTCTAGAGCCTCCATTTTTGCACTCACGTCTAAGTCTCATGACCCTCTATCAGAATCCAGAGTTTCAAGGAGATCAGAGACACTCAAAATTTCGACCCCAAAAAAAAACGACAGTGGTACCCCTTTCGTTTTTTTTTTCGGGTCGAAATTTTGAAATTCGATATCTCAGCTCTGGAAGGGTCTAGAGCCTCCATTTTTGCACTCACGTCTAAGTCTCATGACCCTCTATCAGAATCCAGAGTTTCAGGAAGATCAGAGAAACTCAAAATTTCGACCCCCCAAAAAAAAACGACAGTGGTACCCCTTTCGTTTTTTTTTTCGGGTCGAAATTTTGAAATTCGATATCTCAGCTCTGGAAGGGTCTAGAGCCTCCATTTTTGCACTCACGTCTAAGTCTCATGACCCTCTATCAGAATCCAGAGTTTCAAGGAGATCAGAGACACTTAAAATTTCGACCTCCAAAAAAAACGACAGTGGTACCCCTTTCGTTTTTTTTTCGGGTCGAAATTTTGAAATTCGATATCTCAGCTCTGGAAGGGTCTAGAGCCTCCATTTTTGCACTCACGTCTAAGTCTCATGACCCTCTATCAGAATCCAGAGTTTCAAGGAGATCAGAGACACTCAAAATTTCGACCCCCAAAAAAACGACAGTGGTACCCCTTTCGTTTTTTTTTCGGGTTGAAATTTTGAAATTCGATATCTCAGCTCTGGAAGGGTCTAGAGCCTCCATTTTTGCACTCACGTCTAAGTCTCATGACCCTCTATCAGAATCCAGAGTTTCAAGAACATCAGAGAAACTCAAAATTTCGACCCCCCAAAAAAACGACAGTGGTACCCCTTTCGTTTTTTTTTCGGGTCGAAATTTTGAAATTCGATATCTCAGCTCTGGAAGGGTCTAGAGCCTCCATTTTTGCACTCACGTCTAAGTCTCATGACCCTCTATCAGAATCCAGAGTTTCAAGAGATCAGAGACACTCAAAATTTCGACCCCAAAAAAAAACGACAGTGGTACCCCTTTCGTTTTTTTTTCGGGTCGAAATTTTGAAATTCGATATCTCAGCTCTGGAAGGGTCTAGAGCCTCCATTTTTGCACTCACGTCTAAGTCTCATGACCCTCTATCAGAATCCAGAGTTTCAAGGAGATCAGAGAAACTCAAAATTTCGACCCCCAAAAAAAACGACAGTGGTACCCCTTTCGTTTTTTTTTCGGGTCGAAATTTTGAAATTCGATATCTCAGCTCTGGAAGGGTCTAGAGCCTCCATTTTTGCACTCACGTCTAAGTCTCATGACCCTCTATCAGAATCCAGAGTTTCAGGAAGATCAGAGAAACTCAAAATTTCGACCCCAAAAAAAACGACAGTGGTACCCCTTTCGTTTTTTTTTCGGGTCGAAATTTTGAAATTCGATATCTCAGCTCTGGAAGGGTCTAGAGCCTCCATTTTTGCACTCACGTCTAAGTCTCATGACCCTCTATCAGAATCCAGAGTTTCAAGGAGATCAGAGAAACTCAAAATTTCGACCCCCCAAAAAAAACGACAGTGGTACCCCTTTTTTTTTTTTTTCGGGTTGAAATTTTGAAAGTCGATATCTCAGCTCTGGAAGGGTCTAGAGCCTCCATTTTTGCACTCACGTCTAAGTCTCATGACCCTCTATCAGAATCCAGAGTTTCAGGAAGATCAGAGAAACTCAAAATTTTGACCCCCCAAAAAAACGACAGTGGTACCCCTTTCGTTTTTTTTTCGGGTCGAAATTTTGAAATTCGATATCTCAGCTCTGGAAGGGTCTAGAGCCTCCATTTTTGCACTCACGTCTAAGTCTCATGACCCTCTATCAGAATCCAGAGTTTCAAGGAGATCAGAGACACTTAAAATTTCGACCTCCAAAAAAAACGACAGTGGTACCCATTTTGTTTTTTTTTCGGGTCGAAATTTTGAAATTCGATATCTCAGCTCTGGAAGGGTCTAGAGCCTCCATTTTTGCACTCACGTCTAAGTCTCATGACCCTCTATCAGAATCCAGAGTTTCAAGAACATCAGAGAAACTCAAAATTTCGACCCCCCAAAAAAACGACAGTGGTACCCCTTTCGTTTTTTTTTCGGGTCGAAATTTTGAAATTCGATATCTCAGCTCTGGAAGGGTCTAGAGCCTCCATTTTTGCACTCACGTCTAAGTCTCATGACCCTCTATCAGAATCCAGAGTTTCAAGAAGATCAGAGAAACTCAAAATTTCGACCCCCAAAAAAAACGACAGTGGTACCCCTTTCGTTTTTTTTTTCGGGTCGAAATTTTGAAATTCGATATCTCAGCTCTGGAAGGGTCTAGAGCCTCCATTTTTGCACTCACGTCTAAGTCTCATGACCCTCTATCAGAATCCAGAGTTTCAAGGAGATCAGAGACACTCAAAATTTCGACCCCCAAAAAAAACGACAGTGGTACCCCTTTTGTTTTTTTTTCGGGTTGAAATTTTGAAAGTCGATATCTCAGCTCTGGAAGGGTCTAGAGCCTCCATTTTTGCACTCACGTCTAAGTCTCATGACCCTCTATCAGAATCCAGAGTTTCAGGAAGATCAGAGAAACTCAAAATTTTGACCCCCCCAAAAAAACGACAGTGGTACCCCTTTCGTTTTTTTTTCGGGTCGAAATTTTGAAATTCGATATCTCAGCTCTGGAAGGGTCTAGAGCCTCCATTTTTGCACTCACGTCTAAGTCTCATGACCCTCTATCAGAATCCAGAGTTTCAGGAAGATCAGAGAAACTCAAAATTTCGACCCCAAAAAAAAAACGACAGTGGTACCCCTTTCGTTTTTTTTTTCGGGTCGAAATTTTGAAATTCGATATCTCAGCTCTGGAAGGGTCTAGAGCCTCCATTTTTGCACTCACGTCTAAGTCTCATGACCCTCTATCAGAATCCAGAGTTTCAAAAAACATCAGAGAAACTCAAAATTTCGACCCCCCAAAAAAACGACAGTGGTACCCCTTTGTTTTTTTTCGGGTTGAAATTTCGAAAGTTGATATCTCAGCTCGGGAAGGGTCTAGAGCCTCCATTTTTGCACTCACGTCTAAGTCTAATGACCCTCTATCAGAATCCAGAGTTTCAGGAAGATCAGAGAAACTCAAAATTTCGACCCCGAAAAAAAAACGACAGTGGTACCCCTTTCGTTTTTTTTTTCGGGTCGAAATTTTGAAATTCGATATCTCAGCTCTGGAAGGGTCTAGAGCCTCCATTTTTGCACTCACGTCTAAGTCTCATGACCCTCTATCAGAATCCAGAGTTTCAAGGAGATCAGAGACACTTAAATTTCGACCCCCAAAAAAAACGACAGTGGTACCCCTTTTGTTTTTTTTTCGTCGAAATTTTGAAATTCGATATCTCAGCTCTGGAAGGGTCTAGAGCCTCCATTTTGCACTCACGTCTAAGTCTCATGACCCTCTATCAGAATCCAGAGTTTCAAGAAGATCAGAGAAACTCAAATTTCGACCCCCCAAAAAAACGACAGTGGTACCCCTTTCGTTTTTTTTTCGGGT